>VZRF01012738.1:639381-902096 GCA_013396875.1 Vireo altiloquus | reverse complement strand
GGGGCCGGACAGAGGGACAGCGGGGCCGGACAGGGGGACAGCGGCGCCGGACAGCGGGGCACGGTCGGTGCACAAATCCCGCTGGGACCGGGGAGCCCACCCCGCTGCAAGCCGTGAACGTTTGGTTGCGGGAACCCTTATGCCAGGAGCAGGCGAAGACTCGCTTGGCCCCGGGCAGCGGGAACGGAGCAGGCACGGGAATTTGGGCAAGGTTCGCACCGGTGCCATGAGGATGAGGGATTCACCTTGACACCCTCGGGGCCCACACCTGGCTAGGATGCTTAGTGCTTCTCCAGGGACAGGGTGCATTTCTGCTGGTTCCTCTGGAGGGATTGCCAAATCCTTAGAGTTTGTAAGAGGTTTCACCCTTCCTGCCCTATATCCTTTGGAGATGCTCCGAGTGCCGGTCCGGTCTGGGCCCTCACGGCTCGTACAGCGGTGAGAATGCTGTGAGCGCCGGGGGCAGGCTGGGATGCTTGTTGAGGACGGCAGGAAGCCAGCGGGTACCATGCTTGGGCTTCCACCAGCACCAGCGCACCTCGGATGGGCAAACCCAGCAGAACAGCTCAGGAGAGCTGCGAATAGCAGCCCTTTTGGCCACCGAAGTCTTGTCACTTCGTGCTTGGGAGCTCAGTCCCCTGGGGGGAAGATGTTTGTCAGGGGCTGGGCAGGTATGGGAGGTGATGCAAGTGAGACCCACACCTCAACACATCCCTGCAAAACAGGGAGTGCTGCTCCATTTCACCCCCAGCGAACTCCTGGCAAGAATAACACGCATTTCTTCAGCAATTCACCTTTGTTTTCACTGACCTTGGCATGTTTAATCAGGGTTATATTCTCACACAGATAAAACCGTCCTCAAACGATTGTTACAATATATTGGGCACCAACAGGTTTTTATTTGTTTATTCGTTTTCTTTATCTCAGGCAGGTAGGGCTGCTCCTTTCCCACAGTATATAAGCAAGTATCAAAGAGAACCTCCCATCTCCATTTCTGCCCAAATCTGCTTCTACCCCAGCAGCTGGGGCCCGGGCACTGTTGGCAGCCCCCGTGCCAGGCCTGAGCTCCTCCCCACTGCATGGAGCATCACTCACAGCTCTGATGGTTGCAGAGCCCCATCCTTCCCACCAGGCCTTCAAGCATCCCTCCAAACCATCGTGTATAACCACTATGAAGAAGGTGGTGAGGCTGAATAACCAGGCAAGGACATGCTTTGGTCCTCTCGAGAGAGGGGTGATTATCCATCCATGCAGCATTTTGGGAGGCAGGGGTTATGCAGGATGACCAAGTCACTACTCCATGCACTGAGCTCCTGCAGGACCCCACCTAACCTTCAGTTGTAGAAGAGCTCATTGTCTGTGGGGTAGGAAAGAAGGGGCCCAGCATAAAGAAAATGAGGGTTCACCCTCTATCCCCAAGGCTCCAGCCTCCAGCCCTTGGTGCTGTTTCATCTGGTGCTGCGGGCTGGCAGGACCATCGGCATCCTGTTTGAGTTTATAATGGTGGTAGCATTTGGAATGGGATAGCAAGAGAGGCTGTGGCAGTGCAGAAGAGTACATATTCCCAGCAGTGAGGGTATGCATACTCATTACTGCTCTGACATCAATTGTATAGGAGCCTTCCCCCTCCCCCTCAGAAAACTCTTTATATTTCAAAATAATAATAATTTTAAAAAACCCCAACAAACAGAGCCTGTTTATAGCAGAAATTGAAATTCCTCATATTATCAAAAGTTGGATTTTGTCCTGCAGGCACTGAATAAGTTTCTTCATATGAATATTTTGTAACTTTCTCTGGCCAAAAGAAATGTGCAAAATGTTGTAATGTTTCTGTGCTTTCCTTTGGACATTCCAGGCTTTTGCTTAAGCTTCTCATAAAAGGCTATTTTCAGTGAAAAGGGGGAAAAAAAAAAAGCAGACTACAGTATACCAAGTCAATAAAGTAATGCAAAACCATAAAACACAGCAATGATAACAACAGAAGATCAGTAGATTACAAAGGAAATAAGATGGGGATCAAACAGAGTGGTAGCTGGAAATGACTGCATAGAAGCCAAAATAAGACTGGTCCTAATAAACAGCCAAAGTTGAACCAAAAAGCATTTGAAGCGTTAATTTATTAAATAACTTTATTTTCGTGCCTTACAATTAAAAATAGTTGTGGTCAGGCATGTTGGGAGACAGGAAGCAATTGGAGTCTTCAAGCCCGGCTTTGTGCCTGGAAGGGAAGGCAGCCTGAGCCACGCTGCGAGGGGGCTGTGCCTGCACGGGGGGGCAGCCAGCAGTGCTGGGGGGCTCCAGTTCACTCCCTGATTCCCTGCTCGGAGCTCTGCCCTCCCAGGCTTTTAAGACACAGAGGAGTTTCATGGGGAGTGCCCAGGGTGGGAGATGGAGTCACAGCGGGGCTGTGAGGGTGATGCCAGCCCCTGCTCCCACTCAGCACACGGGATGGGATGCAAAGCCCTGTGAAATTGCCATGAGGCCCCATGTTCACTTCAGCAGGTTTTGGGATCAGTCTCTCGCTTTGGAAGCCCTTTAGATCAGATGTTCAAATCACCAGCTCAAAGCATTAATAATACCAGGAGTGAGAGCATTTATCTTCCCTTCACAAGATCCACCAGCCCCAATAAGTGACCAAATCAAGCAGAAAACCTTAAGTGAGATCAGCTTTCTAACCCCAGTCTTCCATTCATACGTGCATTTGGAGTTACTTTTATTTACCTTGCACTTCATTTTGTTGCCCTGGCACTGTGTTTTTAATTCCTTCATAGCACTGCTAGCAGCTCACCTGGAACTTAAGGAAAAGTTAAGTTAAAGTGCTGCTTAAAGAAAATAATCACCACTGAATATCAAGATATTCACTGATAAAATAGTGACTGGTGGGACAGATGACCAGCACGTGCAGAAAGTAGGAGGGCAGCCAGATGATTTCAGAGTATTCTGAGACCCATAACAAGGGGTGCAGCCATGGGATGGGAAGAACCAGCAGCTGAGCAGCCCCCAAAATAATTGCTTTACTCTCACAGTAACTGAGCTGCAGCGGCTGCTCACTGCTGCCTGCAAAGCCGGTTTCATGTAGTGGCACAGGGTGATGGGTCAGCTAAAAGAGCCCACACCGTTTCTGCCTGATCCGTTGCTAACCAAGATACACTTTTCAGATGCTGTTAATTGAGTCTGATGAATTTTGCTCCAGTGGGACCTATTACGGGCAAAAATACAAGTGACATCAGAGCCATAACTCATAAAAATCAAGTCCCTGAATTACATCTGAGAGCAATATGAAAATGCAAGTGGGATTTCAAATGGTATCAAATAACTTTCTGTCATACCTTATTAATACCACAGAGCTAATAGAAACAGCTATATTATCATCCTAATGTCATTATACATATATAATACACATGCGCGCATACACACAAACACTCTGTGTAATTATAACAACATTATTTTGTTCACACAGCCTGAAAAATGTGATTAGATGGTGGCTCTGAAATGGCAATATTCCATCAGGTACGACTCATATATTGGCTCAGAGCACAGTCTTCTACTTATGTAAAATTATGTCTCGTTCCGTGTGGTGGTAGCGTGGACGGGAGCAGAAGAAAGAGGGAGCCGAGGCCATGGAGATCATTTCATCTAACAAGGGCTGAATTCATTTCAAAGCTGAAACACTGATACTGTCCAGCGAGCAATCCCTGGCTATCCTTTCCTGTGTGGATCACTTCAGAAAACATGCTAATTTATCTGCTAAAAATAGCTGCCTTCTCACCAAATCCTGAATAAAATTTCTCCACTGGAAATGTTCCTAAATGTGCCCAAACTATTTCTTTTATAATCATAAAGCTTGGAAGGGGATGTTGCCTGGACTTTAGATGGGCTTCACTTTCCGAATGGCACGCAGGAAACTCACACCAGCCATTTCACATCCAGCTCCTGTCAAATAATTTACCTCAACTGTTTTTACTGAAAATATACATATGTGTGTATATATATATAGATATATATATCCCTGCACGATGGGGATAGCTGGGGCTGGAAATATCACCGTAAGAATGCCAGGCCATATTTACCCAAGTCAGTGGTCAAAGCAAGTTGCTATTCTCAGTGTGCTGGATTTAAATCGGTTTAAGTAAACAAGCTGACCTCTTTCCACTTAGCAGGTCTGAGCTGTCATGGTTTTTTTTTTTTATCCTGAGAAAATTCATTTTTTTTAAGAAATTTGGTGGGCCTCAGACAACGGTAAGCAGTTGTCTCAGAGGCAGCAGCCAGTGCTGCTGGGGAGCAAGTTAAGGCAAGGTGGGCTTCCCAGCCAAACTCAAATTTTGCCTTGTTCTGCCCTGCCCTCATATGAAAGCAGGGGACTTCACCTCCTTACTGACTTTAACTGCTTTCCTAAAGCCTAAGTGCTTATGACAACTCTTGCTCACTTCTTTTGGGATTGAATTTTTCTGTTTTCCCCAGTTTGGTTTGTGCAAGGACATTTGACCTCCCAGTTGCTGAAAACTTTCTTGCTAGAACTAGGATGAGATGCAGTGACAAAGAAAAGGTTCCTGAGGTCCCCTGACTACCTGCAGGTATGGCCACCACCGCGACTTGCTCTTCCCTTAGCATGGAGATGTTTTCCTGGTAAGCACTAGCAGTCTCTTCTGCAGTTATTCCCATGTCTTCATGCTTTACCTGAGCTACAAGTGTCACAAAACTGGTAAGTCAATCATCTGGTACAGTTTAGTAACACTTAACCTTTGGGTAAGCTGTCTTTGAGCCATTCCTACCTAAGCAAGGCAGCTCAGCAGACAAGCTGCTGGGGACTGTCCCACACTTTGCCCCCTTCCTGGTTTTGCCTGAAAAACCAGGCACCTGATGCCAAGTGGCAGTGGAGGGGGAAACAAATCAGAATAGCTCCTGGTACCTCAACTCTGTGGCCTGAAGGCTTCTTCTTGTCTTGCAGGACAAGTGGCCCAATAAGCAACTGCTCCTGTGTCCCAAGGTCACTGTGGTCCCTGGCACTGGTGTTGGGAGGATGGACATTTCTGCACCTCCTGCTGAGGCACCACTGTCAATAACTACAGGTTATAAACACAAGATATGTGTGGTAAACACTGGAGAGGATGCAGAAATAATTCCTCCTCCTCTCCATCCAGGTACACACATCAAACTAAAACACTAGAAGGGAAACGGAATTAATCTGCAAGTCCTGCTTTGCCAAACACGCAGGGTTATCCAGCTGCTGTTTGCAGGGAGCAGGGAGAGTTGCCATACCAGAGAGTCCTCTCCTCCTTTGCAGCTCCTCCTTTTCTTATCCAAGTGAGTGTTGGACCCATTTCTGAAGTACAAGAATCTCTGAGGTCTAACCACCATGGATTCAGGCCCCTGGGGATGATAGTGTTGGTGGGGTTTTTTTAAATCCTCTTGAGAAACAGATGCTTTGGCTCATCTTCATTATACCTAGCCTGATTTATTTTAATTGCTCTGGGTATCCGGAATACTACTATTGCATAATCTCATGCACATGCCTTTAAAAGGAAGCCTTGGCTGCAAAGCCAGGAAGGCAATGTTAAATACGGAAAAAGTACTATGCAAAGTCTCATTTATTTTGGAAATCACTGGAAAGAGTTCTACTGAAAATTCACAGCAAAACATATGCCACATTTGAATAATGACTTTGAGAGGTGCTTTACCTATCTTAGCAATAAAAAGGGATCTAAAAATTGCAATCCTTCAAAAAGATCTCACTCCCAAGCCCTGAATTTTGCTGAAACCAGAGGACAGTGTGATCCTTGGTGACAGCCACAGGGAGGCCAGAGCTGGCTGCTGGGCACCGCGCCTGGCGGCAGCGCTGCCACCCCTACCAAAGCTACCAGAAAACAGCAACCCAAGGGAAAACCCATTCTGGGCAGAGCCAGTGGCAACCACAGGCTTGGGACAGCAAGAAAGGAGTAGGCCTGATGAGATTTGCCCTTCCCAGGTTTAGGAATCCAGAGCTTCATCTCAATAAAACAAAGCAGGAATAACAGGACTGCAGAGAAATACCTGAACATCATCCACTTGTCTTATCTGATGCAGTGTATAAGATGCCAAATATTGTTTGCTTGTGAAGAAAAGGTCTGCAGAAACCTTATTCCAGTTAGGAAAAAGTAGTATTTAAGGTACTTTACAAATGGACCTAGAATTTGTCTTTATTCTGACGTCATGTCAGTATCTTTTGTGTTACCAAATTGCTGCTTTTCTGGAGAGAGATCCATTGATACCAAAACCTTATTCTTTATCTGTAATTTTTTTATTTATCACATTGAACAAACATAATATCTGCCATAAATACTGTTCCTGAAGAAAGCAATAGGGGTACTCTGTGAAAGAATGTGACAAAACTAAAAAAAGAACTCCAAACCCTGCCTTTATCTGTGGCTTATTGATACGCTTTCCTGCCTTCTAGGGAAAGGAAAAGCCACGAGTTTTATAGGCTACCCACACTGTATCAATTATTTAAAAACACAAAACTGAGATTTTATTTTGCAAGAAACACAGTCAATTTGTCCTCATCAGCCTTAGCATCTACAGAGAAATGCACACGTGGGCTCTGTGCCCCTGGGAACACCTCACATATCCTTCACAGAGAGACAGGAGACCATAATCGTATCTGCTGATTTTGAAGGAGAAATGTGAGCAGTTTTCACTTGGCATTATCTGGGATGTAACCATATTTGTGCAGATTTGGCAGTGCCCATTTGCCAAGCCAGACCCCAGAAGTGCAGTCAGTGCTACCACACCTAGCTGGCAGGTGCTCTAAGGGGCTGTGAGCAGGCAGCAACCCCCAATTTACAGGATACACCTTTAGACGGCCACAGATTTACTTTGGGTTTGCAGATGTTAATGAGATTCACATTTGGGAGAAGGAGCCCACAGAGACTATCAGGAATATTAATGTTAACAGGAGTTTATTAGTGCCTGCATGTTGAGAAGTGGGTAAGGAAACCCTCTGGGGTTTGTTGCGCCATCAGCAATTATCATGCGAGATTCTGTTCCTGGTTTTCCTGCTGATAAGGCTTGGAAAAAAAGGTTTCAAGACTGGTCTTTGGGCACTGTTTGAGTTTTTATGCCACATGGATGTTTCCCCCATTGCCTTCTGCAAACCTCCATTTCCTGAACAAGAGCCAAGGGCTTTCCCTGTCCATCTCTCTTTGGAGATTTGCCATTTTTAGTTCAACAAACCCGTGTGCCTTACGCTTGTGAAATTCCTACGTGCATCTTCTATCTCAGAGAATTAAAGTAACCCTTCAGGAGTGGGTCTGCACATCTGTTTTGTTCATGTCAATCCAAGCCACAGCCTTTGCTTCACTCCCTTCTCATGCTCCTGTCTCTGCTGGTGGAGAGATGTCCCCAGCATTGGACCCATGGTGGAAGTGACGTGGTGCTGTTACTTATTCAGATAAGTAGTCATAGAAGCCAAGAAGTCATCAGCAGTTGGTTTCATGAGGAACAAACCACCAAGATGTGAGTGCAGGCTCTGGAAACCTGTCTCTGACATGCCAGAAACCCTTCGTGTCCCTTCTCCTCTTTCTCTTTTAAGGGGCTAAGGGCTATAAGCCTTGTGCCTTTTATCTAAGTTGGGATCTGATGCTTTCTCAATGGCTTACCTCCTTTTAAAGCTCTTTTTACATTAAAGAAAGGGAAAAATAAAAAGGAAAGGAAGAAGCCCATGTGCCTCTCAGCACAATCCAGGGATGCTGCCCGAGCAGACAGTGGTGCCATGGAATTCAGTGGGCTGGTGGCAGGAGTGCTTGGGAAGGGGTGTATGCCTGGGAGGAGATCTATTTCTCCTGGAAGCTTCATTAAGGCTCCTCTTCCAGGAGGCATGGATAGAGATGAACCAGACTTTGCCGATTTTGTCATGACCCTGCCCACATCAGGTTCCCGAGGAGCTGCAGCATAGGTGGGAAATTTCAGCCATGTGTGCATTTGGAAACAAAATACAGGACAGGCTCTTGCTCCGAGAGCTGCCCAGACCAGGATGAGGCCGCGTGGCTCCAGCTGCAGGCTGGGCAGGCATGCCCTGCTGACACCTTGCTGGAGGCAGAGCCAAAAGCTCCAGCTCATTTTTCCCAGGAGGCACAAGCTGGGCACTGCTGGCCCCTTGCTGAGAGGTCACCAATCCCCCCAAGCACCCTTGGCCCTACAGTGCCTTCACTGATGGACGTGGTACCCTATTGGCATCCTCCAACACAGACGTACCAAGAAACCTTCTCAGCTACAGACAATTCCTTAAATGAGTCTTGGTTAAACTCCAGCTGCTCGGTGGGCTTTGAGAAGTGCAGCATTGCTGCTGGAGGAGCTCTTGGCTGTTACATTTAATTAAAGATTCTGCTGAAAGTTCTGCTTAAAATCACAATGCTTGCTGCTTAGAAAAGCGTAGGTGATTCCCCCAGAGGCCTGGCCAGCATTCCTGCTGCTATTGTACAACATTATTGATTAATCAAAACTAATGCTCACAGCTGTTGCCTGATGGATAATGTCTTTGGTGTTTGCCTGCATATAATTATTTACTACTTTATTGATGTTATTTATTTCTTCATTAAGTATTGTTGGCTGTGTAATTACGTGAAACACAACTGCAAGTGTCGCTGCTAAAAGCCATGGGAAAGGCTGCCCAGAGCTGAAATCTTTCAACCATAAACTCCAAAAATAAATCTAAATATAAAAATATTGTAGCCAGCCTTTTGAGTGAAGGCCATCAAACCACAAACATGTTACATGTCATCTAGAGGCTGATGCTGGAGCACCATGTTCGGATAAATTTGCAATGCTGATTTAATTGCGCATGGCAAAGGACTTTGCAGACCTGTAAATACATTTTATTAGCTCTCCAAAACACATATGAGAGGTTCTTATTTTATTCTTGGTAGCTGAATGTTTGAAATAAATCAAAATAAAACTCTGATTTCCCAAAACTTACAGTCAGGAGTGCCTGACAAAGCTCGTTTCAACAACCAGTCCTTGCTGAGATCTGAGGACTTCCCAGGCTGGCTGCTGGCCCTGTTCAGTGTCCCAGTGACAAAGTGGGAGTCTCTCCAGGCTCTTCCCTCTGCCCCCCAGCTCTCTGCAAGAGACAAAGACTCAAGGGCCCCTGTACCCTCTCTGTCTCAGCACCCTCTTGCCCTCACTCTGCTCAGAAGCACCAGGCAGAGCTACTGCAGCAGGTCTGTGCCCACCCTCACTGAATTAGGGAGCTGACATCTAATCCTTGGATCAACATGGGATGTGAAGGGATGTGCTGAGGTTTACTTAGCTTGTCATGTAAGACAAATTTTAACAGAACCACTTTTCTTTGCAACACCAAGCTTGGGGTTTGGGGGCAAAATCGACATCTTAAATTGCATCTGGAAACAAACAAGCACTAGGGAGAAACTAGGTTTAAGACGTGTTGTGGCTCTGAGCAATCTCTAGGTACTTATCTTTTAAAAAATCCAGCCAGGTACATGACTACAAATACAGTATTAGAGAACTTGGAAGGATCTTCTCAGCCTGCAAAATAACCAGACGACCACAAACCCTGCTGCAGCTCACAAATCATTAACACACCTATAACAGATCAGAAAGAGCCCCTGTATCTCCTCACTCATAAATTAAAAGCTCCTTCTCTCACATCCTCTCCAAACAGCCCTCATCAGGCCCTTTCCCCAGGGCAGGAGAACAAATTGCTCTGGCAGTTCTTGCCTGGACATCAGTGCATTTGTTATTTGGGAGCTACTGGCCGGAATATCTCTGCACAGCTCCCTGTAGATCTCCCTCTTACTTCTGAGGCAGTGCATTACCGCCAGGGAGGACTTAGCCCCTGCTTCATGAAAAGTACATAAGACAAGCAGGTGCCAAGCCTCTAACTTCCCTGTGGCCCTGTCCTAGGGCACAGCCTCTGCTTTTCCCATGGGAGCCCTGAGGAGGACCAGACTAACGCCTGGCGCCGTCAGGTCACCTGCATCTGTTCCGACAGTCTCGAGCTCAAAGCACAAGTTGGTTGCAGGGCCTGAGTTCTGGCCATGCTCTCAATACATGCTCACCTCTTGTTTTAACTAAAACACATCAGGGAAAACCTGACAGAAATAATAAGCAGAGAGGAAGAATTAAAAAAATCCAAACAATGATGAGTCTAGGGAATTTGGTCTCCATTTCCCTCTTTGTTTCCTCCCCAACCTCTACATTTTCATGCATTTCCTCTCTCTCAGGCCAGTTCTTCCTCCTGTCCTTTAAAATGTCACAAGCTTTCCTGTATCCCTTGTGCCCACATTGTGAGGGTACCATTGGGCACCTTTCCAGCAGGGATGCACAGAGCAATGGGGAACACAGCTAGCATTTTCAAAGGAAGCTAAGGAAATCTTTCTGGAGAACTTGGTGAGAATTTGGCACTTGGCATCCTTTTGCTCCTTTGAAAGTCCCACCCTACAGGAACAATCTAAACAAATGTATGCCCCAATGCTGATAAATCCCTTTGGACAGGTATCAAAGAAAATCTTGCTGGGTTTGGAGACCTTTGAAGAAAGGGAAATATCCTGCCAACCTGACGCTGAGATCTATCTTGTTCCACCATGTGGTCCAAATCATCTGAGTCCTCCACAGTTTCCCTTCCTCCTCGGGGTGTGGAGAGCAGCACTGCCTTGCTGAAGAAAGAGATTTGCAGGCCAAGAGGACAGCATAATTTGAGAAAAATTCAAATGAAAAATTACTTAACAATGGAAGTTGTTACTGTGTCTAAAAATATCTCGGTGAGTCAGATTACTGAAAACAGCAAAGCTATGGAGCAAACCCCATAGCCTCTTCTCAGCAGTCAGCTGGCTTCATTCACTAGCTTGGCATCTCTTTCCCCTTATGTTTTTAATATCATGAGTGGGGTTTTTTTTAAGTCGACAATAAGTTAATGTTTAATGGGTTGCCGTGTACAGGTCTGGGTGTTTATGCGTTCTCCAACTAGCCAAATTTGTAGTGCAAATTAAAAGCCTGTAAGACCAGGATAGGCGAATTACAGGTATTTGTTGCTCAGAAGCTATTGCTTCATTGTATCCTGCATGCCCCCCAAAATAAACGGTTTCAATTATGTTTTCACCTTCCCCAGCAATATTAACACCTCTTGGCCCTGCCAGCCAGGGCCATCGCTCCTTAGTCTGCATCTGTTACAGCTCTGTGCACATTCGCTTCCTGGGAATGTGCGACCTTGCGTGGCACCACAGTCCCAGGCTTTGCAGGGTAACCTATTAAACCCTCTGGCACAGGACCAGGTGCTCTGGAGAAGCATGGGAGAAGGAAAGGTGGGGACTGTGGTGCTGCCGAGGCCTTTTTATACTAATGAGGTGGATGGGCGTGACCCTTTCTTCCACTGACCAAAACATAAATAGTGAAAGTTTTCCACTCCCTGACGCTGAGTGAGCTGTTCCCCACCTCACGCCAAAGGGGTTTCTCTTGGCTTCTCCAGTTTCACACATTTCACAACTTTGCTCGACTGGTCTAAAGATGCCAGGACCCCTCCCTCGTTCGGAGCTGGCTCAGGTGGGACCTGGGCTCTGCCCCTGTGCCCACCCTCCGGGCAGCTGCGAGGGAAGCCACCAAATCCGTCAGACCCCTGTGACACTGAGGGGAGAGCAGGGCAGCTCAGAGATGCCACCTGCCCCACTCACAGGCTGTAAGTCTGGATGTTACCCACTCCTCACCATGCAATAGGTTCCTTTTCCAGGTTGCTGAGGTCTCCCTGGCAATGCAACTGGAGGTGGCTGATGTCCCTGTGCTGTTGCTGAGCCCACCAGGAAAGGGCAAGTGAATCCCCTTGTCCCGCCTTGTGCAGGGCAGCCAGCAGCCATGGCAAACTGGCAAAGCTGGACCTAAGGGAACAAAATGAGATTTTCACAAGAAGGCAATGTGTCTCATGTTGTGAGTGGTAAAATTCCCACTGGTAGTGGTGGGAACAGGATTGGGCCCAGGCTGCCTCCCCGTTCTTTCCCAGGCTCATGAAGATTTTAAATTCTGGATTTCAAATGGTGGTTTATTTCTGGCTGACCTGTTTGGCTTGAACTGTTACATGTTTTCGGCTTATTTTTATGCTGCTGTGTCAGTACACAAACCTAACCAAGAACAAGACGTTACCAACACTGTTGAGCCTCCATTGGCTGCAGAGGCTGGAGTCCCCCAAAGCCATGGCAACCTCTCTGCCCAGCTCCTCTTGGACCATGAGCACATGAATTCCTCACGGGGAGGGAAGGGGCGAAGGTGAGGGCTCATGGGCACATCCCTCCCCAGCAAGGTCCCCCTGCAGATCTGACACCCCACAAACCAGGGTGGGGTGACAGGGATGCACTGTGAGCAATGTGGGGCACCTTGGCCAAAGAAACCTCACCACACACGCGCTTGGATCAGCTCTTGCCGTCGGATGTCAATGGCAGACTCTGTGACATTCCTCTGCGTTAATTTTTTCCCATTCCCTGCTATTTGAAGGAGATTTTATCTTCCCTTCCCACACCCCTCCTGTCACCCCATGCCTGTTCCACTAAAACCTGCCTTTCGGGTCAGTGTGCTGGTAAGAGATTAATTTTACACTGCAAGGAACACCGAGCAGAGTGTTTCAGCTTTGACATATGAGACGTCTGCTACAATATTGCAGTTTTTCTAAATTAAATATTAGGAAAAATTAAACCCAATTGTGGTCTGTGTTCCTATGGAAAATATTTCTCTTCCAAACAGTCCCTCCATGCTAAATGACTTAAGTAACTGAAAACACAATAAATATGCAGCAAGTTAAAAATCTATATTATTCAGGTTTTAAGGCTTATAACTAAAAGTGGTTTAATGTTTCATGCCTAATAATAGATTACTCCTATCACATTTCTAACCTTTATTTCTACCAGCTTTGAAGTCCAGCCATATAAAGGCTGTTTGTAGAACCACACGAAAGTTAAAGCAAATATTACTCAGAGTGATTCATATGAACAAGAATTTGCAATGAAGGCAGAGGGGTTTTTGTGTCTGTATCAAAGGAAATGAAATGTTTGCAATATTTTCAGTTGATAAATGCATTAAAACATTTTAGTTGTGTAGTATGAACATTGCTGACATAAACAGACTTTGACCTGAAACAGATTGTATTAAGCTCTGTGGGGGAGACGGCATTAAAAGAAATAAAAATAAAATAAAATTAAAAAATAGACATTCCTAGATTTCAGAATCTGCCACAAGGTCACCGCAGTCCTTAATTAGCTGAATACATTAAGAGAAGGCTGGAACACAGATTCTGTAAAGAGAGCAAATGTATGTTTAATCCTCTGTTCTTTGCTTACAGATTACCCTTTCAGAACGAGTAACCTTATTTTCTTTTTAAATATCTATTTACCTTTTTGAGCTTTGCATAGCAAAGCAGAGTTTCTTTTTTTTTATTTCCTTCCCACTGTTGCAAAAGAAATTAATTTGTTGCTAGTTGCTATGCATTGGCAGGATTTCTGCATAAAGAATGTAAGCCATCTATCTTTGTATTCAAGATATAGTTAATCTGGCAGTTAAAATACTTTGGAAACATTTTGATGACTTATCTGGAAAAGTAGCTTTGCATTTTCAAAGAAAACTCAGAACTGTATTGCAAGAGGAAGATAAAAGATATATGAAGTGTTTGTTCCAAGCGATACTATTCATTTAAAGATCAGAATGTAACCCCACCCAAGCAATTATTGTGGAAAAACAAGACAAAAATCCTTATACAGCTTTCTGACACGGTCTTTATTTGGGAAACAAAATAACTATATTACAGTTATAGTCTAATGGATTGCAAGCTGTTTTATTAGAGTCAGCTGAATCCTGTTTAGCATAAAAAAGAACTCTGTTTGCTATCAAGAACACATTTACATTAATATGACTTTGACAAAGTAAAATAAAATCGCATTAAGATGATGTAAGTAGATAAGACAATGAAATCTCTGTGAGATAGTTTTGGCACACCAATTAGAGTCAAGTCCCTACAGGAAAGAAACATATTTTTATACCAAGTATCCATGTGTTTTTAAGTCGTAGAGTGGCCAAAATTAATCCCATGCTTAAAATATTTCCAGCCAGGGAAAAGAGAAAGTTTATTATTATTATTTTTATTTTTCCCTTGAAAGGTAAAATTTCTGATAAACTACATTTTTATTTGCAATAATACAAACAAGTTTTGTTCTCTGCACTAGCCTGTAATCATCCTGATTATTGCAAGGGACTTTCCAATATAGAGCAGCTGAAAACAAGGTTTTAGATTACATGGTAATTTAGGAATGCATGAAAAGCCAAGCAGTCACCATAATAGAGCACTGCACAAGCTTCATGGCTTTTACAGCAAAACATAACATATGTTTTGTGATTCACTCAAATGATTTTTCAAGTTTTTTGGTCAAAAAAAAAATATGTCGAGCTCTACTATTGGTCCTATATTTAGGGAATCTTACTCTTGAAAAACGAGGACGACACCACCCCCCCACTTTGATGTCTCTCCTTTTAGTTTGGTCATTAAAGCTCGGCAGTGATGGATGGTGATAATGCTGTGGGGTTTATGAGTAATCAGGCCTTGGCAGCCACAATATTTCTTTTGTAGTGAAACTTTAATATTCCTTTGGCCGTGCATAAACCTTTTCTGCTTTTGGAATTACGCTGCATAAGCTACTCACTAAGCATTACGAAACAGATATTGCCCAAAAGCTGGTGTTTTATTTAACACCTGACAGGGTCAAGTGTCCCCCCAGGACACTCGGAGTTGGGCTGTAGCAGCCCTTCTGTGGTCAGGGCACAGCTATATTCACACGAGGAGCCTCTGCCAGGGGAGAGGAATTTTTTTGGCCATGCCCCAGGCAGGGCACCCCGGACACCCCCACTCTCCTCCTCCCCTTTCACATATTTTTAGTGAACTTGCTGCAGCAAACACCAGGTGTCTCCACTAAGCTGGGCTACAGCTTAAAAAAGGGGCCTGCTACCAAAAAAAAAAAAAAAGAAGGGGAAAAAAATCAGGGTTGTTCTTTCCATGGCTTCTATTGTGCTTGTTGCAATGCTGCGTGTGAGGATGAGGATGTACAGATGCAACACACTTGTATTTTATTTTGTCACTCAAGACACCTCTGTCAGGCAAGGCAGGACTTTGCAGAGTTTGAAATAATCCAAATTCAATCACTTTAAAGCTGCTACAATATGCAAGTCCTGGCAGCCGTTTTAAATTAATGGAACATCAGATGTGCTCTGATCCTCTCAATTTCCTTAGGCAAGGGAAATTCTGCTGCGGTGGTAGCGGGAGGGGAAATATAGGGCTATCAGTAAAATAAATGTCAGCTTTTGTCTGCTAAAAGAAAAATGCATACAGCAAAAAAAAAGAGATACAGTATTTATTGCTCTGTAATTAAAATCTATTTCTATATGTGGTAAGGATTATCTTAGTGGTTTGGACAAATGAACACTGTGCAGTCTGATCCACAGGAATGGACACTAAATAAAGCCAAAATACAAAACTGGTTTTTATTTGGCATTTTACAGATACAGCTCAATATTTTGCTTGCATGTAGATATTTATTTATTGTGCCTGCTCACATGTTTATCAATAAAAATATGAAAATGTCCATCTTGAAAGTCCAGTTCCAGAGGACAGATTGGATTTTTGCAGGAAATGAGGAGGGTGGGGGTGGCGGAAGAGAAAATCTAAAAAAACTCCATTGCAAGATGCCAGCCCATGTTTTGGAGTTTACTTAGAATGTGTAAACATTCATTGGGTTTGTCAAAAGGTTTGCAGACTTGAGAACCTTTTGATCAAACCTGGGCTGTGTTTTGAGGATACTTGCCCTGAAATATGGTTTTCAAGATGCAATTCAGTAGCTTTTGCTTTTGAAATACAAACAAGCCCAAAAATTCAAATTAATGCTCTGAACCTTGCATAAAAGCAGAAGCTTTTATGGTGCATGGTTTTTGCTGATCTGTAGGGCTAATCACGCAGGGTTATGTCCTGTCTACAAGGTCCCACATTTTATAAACTCTTTTTCCTGAAACAAAAATACAATACAAGCTGTCAGAGTTAAATTGAGGACAAGGTATTTCTTTAATTCCGATTTTTCAGTTATTTGCTTTATATGAGGAGAGCCTGGCTTCTTCCGTGCTAACTGGGACTCACATTGCCAGACAGTATGCTTAAAAGTTATTTTTAAAAATGCTGGGGTTTGAAGGCTCTTAAATCCTTTGATGTAAATGAAAATAAAATCATAGTCTGGAACCTAACAGAGACTTTTAATCTTGATCTTAAAAGCATGAATCATACTACGGCATAGAGTAAAACTATTTTCTGTCCTCTGTGCTCACCTTCTCTACACATACTGATATTTGATATTTATAGGTGGCAATTAGAGCTCTCAGGTAGTCCCAGTGCCTCCTGCCAAGCTCTGTATGCAGTTACTGCCTTGCAGTCTATGGCTGAGATTTCTACAGCCTTGCTGCTTTTCTCATTTCAGTATGACATTTCAAGCAAGTCTGATTAAAACAAAGCAAAGCAGAAGCAAGATGTCTCAAATTCCAGGTGTGTAATGTTGTGGCAACAAAACTTAGACCAATTACTGTCTCAGAGCAGGAAAACTAGTGGCAAGGTAGAGATGTTTCAATAAAATTACAGAAAAACCCTGATAGCCACTCTGGAAAACCCAGCCACTGTTTTCTGCCAGATCTGGGGCAGAGCCCCAGTCCAGCCCCAAACCATCTCCAAAAGTTGCTCCACTGGGTCTCAGAAGTGCAGCCAGCACAGAGATGCCAAGTTTCAAATACTGGATGAAGAAAGGCCAGCTGAAATATGTGGGTTTTTATCAGATTTTCATCTTGTAAAATTTCAGCTTGATGCTAAATGGAGAACATCCCCTCCCAGATGTGCCAGCAGCAGTGTGCTTTCCCTATGCCTGCCTGGAGCAAAGGTCAGTGTCTGCCAGGATGCCCTCTCAGGATGGGCACTAAGCAGGGACAGCAGGTACAGAACCCCAGGGCCTCTTTCAGTGCTCCCCAAACAAAGGCAGCTGTGAACTTGGCTGAGGATGCTCTCCTCAGCCCCCAGGGCTCCCCAAGATCTCCTGGCAGGCCCTCTGCCTGGCAGCTGCAAGGGTGCAGCAGCGTGGCTGGAGGAGCACATGAAGGAGCACATCGGTCCTTCAGCCCAGTGCCCATCCCAAGGGAGAGCTGCAGGGAGTGGGACACAGCCTGTCAGTGACCCTGCTGGTCAGGGGAAAGAGCTGTGCTGGGAAAGGGCTACTGAGGCCTTGAGGGGTGCCATGGATGTTACCAGATCAGGCCTCTGTTCTCCAAGATCCTGCCATGGTTTTTGTCCCAGAAAAACCTGTAATCAGCAAGAAATTAATTCCAGTATTTGCTTACTTTCTACAGTCTCCTCCTGGCGAGTCTGAAGGCAACGCATGATGCTTTCCGCAGTTACTCCCACCACCAAATCTTGACAGCAGAAACAATCAAGATGGAAGTTCATCCTACCTTTATGAACCAGGCATTGAATCCCCATGTCTGAATCTTTCTGTATTTGAAACTCTCCATTCCCTTCACTGGAGTTTTAAGATAAAGAATTTGAAGATTTGTCCCTAAATAAAAAGTACCGAATTAATATAACAGCACGGTGGAGTTTCCATTTACTGCACACAACAGTCAAGATATTCAGACTTATGGCTCCCACTGCAATTGTAATTCTGTTTCCTTGCTCATACATAATGCTTTTATCTACTCTGAATGAGGTTATCTTTAGTTCCTTAACAAGCCCATATAATTCAGCTGTCACAGCTTCCATAAGAACAATACCTTGGAATTTCCTGCCTTTAATTTGAACTAACTCCTGTCTATAAGCATCACATTAGCAATGTTTCCAACTTGTGTGGTGACTATGAAATCAATCATTACATACACACACCACATATATATTTATAATGCTCGACTACCATTTGCAGAGGCAATGTCTCAAAGTAAAGTTGGGATCTCCTCTGGATAAATGCAACAGCCCCGGCTGGGCTGCCTCCTGTCTGTTCCAGCCTTTGCAGCTGGGCTGTTGGCTGTGAAGGAAATCCTCCTCCCCATACAGCAGGAGACAACAGATACAAACCTGCCTCAAGTCCTGCCCTGCCTTTTCTGCCATTAGGACTTCTCCTGTTGCGAGACCACAGGAAGATGGTGATCCTCAGGACAGAGATGCCTCTGGCACACACAGCCAGACCCAGGTGCAGCAGAAGTGCACTGGGGGAGCTCACCCAGGTGCCCCATCGCTCCGAGCTGTGCCCAGCCCGTGAGGAGAGACTGCTACAGCCGCCTCTATTCCGTGAGGAAACCAGGCAGGACATTCAGCAGCTGAGCACTGAGGCTTCCCAATTAGCCATCCTGGAGTGCACTGACAGATGGCTGGTTCTATTTTTGCCTCCCTTACTCCAGGCCCATTCATTCAGTGCACTCCTTTTGATTACACAGACCCATGTGCCCAAAACCTTGTCCCCTTTCTCCCGAGCGTGTCAGCTGGTCTGACAGGAGATGTTACCTTTCTCTAAACCACCACTCTAGAGCTTCACCATTTGTTTTGTGGCACAGAAGAACAACTCCAGTTTGACTGTGCTCACACTTGGCAGTTCCTGTGAGTTTCAGGCCGACAGCTCTTCACAGAAGTACAAATTTTATCCCTCCCTTGCCCAAGAACCATCCCTCCTACAAACCAGCAAGCCAAGCTGGCAAGAAAGGGCATCAGGATTCAGCAAAAGGCAAGAAAGATTCAGCATAAGACCTGATAAACATCCCTTTCTAGGTGTCCTCCCTCAAAAGCACAGTTCCCCAGAGTTTGGTATACGGCAAGGCCAAAAACATGTACATTGGCAGAGCAACCCAAGAGTTACATGTTGTTACGTTGCTTCTCAACTGGCTCCATATTTTCTTCTCATCCCATAAGTTTTCTAAAACTTTGTCTGTATTTTCAAACTAAGAATGTCCTAATTTGTGGAATAAAGAGACCAGGGACCAAAACCAAGACAAACATAAGGCTGGGTTAGTGTATCTCCAGCATAGCTCTGGGGGACCAAGCTGCAAGCTGTGCCCTGTGGGAAAGCAGAGTGGCAGGAGCCCAGCCAAGGGACTCAGGGCTACCTGAGCAGAACAAGCACCACACAGAGCCATTTCTGCAAAGATCTCAGCCTAGAACCCACTGTTGTTATGCTGCTTGGGAGAATAGCTCTCACATATTTATCTCCTGTTCATTTGCGATCAATGGTCTTATGGAAAAACAGCATCAATGAGTAAGTAGCAAAAGATGTGCTCTACCTTTCCAACCCTGGCCATTAACAAAGAGCATCAGGTGGTCCAAAATTACTTCACCTTAGTTATGTTGATTTTTACCAGCTGGGCATCTGGCCCAGGTTTCCTTTGGTTCATGAGGGAAATAAACCATATAGTATCATGGCTGAGCTGACGATGCAGGTTGACCACAATTTCCACAAAATGTGGCTGGATAGAGGATAAGGCTGTTTGCATTGACCAGATGGCACAAGCGCAGTTTACCAAGTGAAGAAAAACTATCCAGCCACAGAGAAGCTGCTGCTGGCTTGGCTGGGGCTCTGGCACCAACTCTCTGCACGAACCCCAGCTTTCTAAAGAGTCTGCGAGAAGTTGCAGTCCAAGGCTGAGCAGGCAGTGCCAGTGACACAGTGGATGCATATGTTCCCAGGAATACTGAGGGGCAGCCTGGCACTCTGGCGAGGGCTGGAAGCTTCACGGCACATACACGTGCAGCCACAGCTATCATTAGGGTTTTGCTGCTTTGGCACCTCTTCCTAATTTACTTAATTTCTATTTACGCCATTCTGTTTCTCTTTTGAGCCTTTATCAGATGCTGGCATGTTTTGCACAGAGCCAAACTTTGGAAGGAGGCTTTGGAAAGAAGTCATTTTAAGGGGGGGATAAAAAAAAGTCAGAACACTGGGAAGGGCTGTTCCCTAGTGAGGGGTGACTGCTGTAACTGCAAAAAGGCAAAGGGACCAGGACTGGGCCAGTGCCCTCCTGCCTGGAGATGCAGGTCCCTGAGGGTCTGTGGAACCTCATGGGGAAAACCCAGCCTTGCTGACAGCAGTTTTCCACACCTGAGTCTGAACCTCCATTGGAAAATGGAGAGAGAAGACTGCAAAAAAAGAGAGGTCAGAACCTCTAGCCTGAGCATGTCCCAGCTCTGTCTCTGAGGTAGCCAGTAATTGTGTCCAGTTTATAAGCACTTCTGAAATAAGCCACTTGGTTACTGCAGTCATTCTGCAAAGCACAGGCAGATGTGGGGGTAACGCTCTCTTTTCCTTGCCTCCATCTGTGACCCAGTGCTGTGCTTGTCATGGTTTGGCTGGAGGATATAGGCAGGGAGCTCCTGAGAAGCAGCTTCTAGGGAAGAGTTACAGACGCCGTGTCCGAAGAGCACTGATCAACAGTGTTGGTGCTTAAACTCCGAGAGCTCCAATACAAGTAGCAGATGAGAAGAACACAGCTGTTGATGTTGACATGTTGCTGGCCTTATGGAATGATGATAAACAGCTGGAAATGCATGTGATGCACTGGGGAATAGGGATAGAGTGAAGAATTTCAGACTCACTGGAACATCACAAATGAAAGGGCAATCAACTGAAGCTGCTGAATTCTTCCTTCGCAAATCATTTGTAGATCCTTCCATTGCTTCATACTACAATGGACATCAGTCTTGTGGCTTTTGGAAAATACAAGTGGCGAGGCTGCAGGCTTCCAGGCTGACCCTGTTTCTCTTAGTCAATGACTGATGCAGAATGGATCCACAGATCTTCCCTCTTGGAAGAGCTTTCTTCCTTCTCCAACATCCCGAATAATTACATGGTTAGTGAGAGCTCTGTGCCCGGCAGCCCCAGGCTTCAGACCACACTGCTCCCTACACATTTCCAAGGCCAGGTGAGCACTGACAGCTGTACGATATCACTTCAAGTAACTTCCCAGTGGGACCAGCTACTGAAGGACTGAAAGCCCTGTCTAGAGCTACCTTAAAACTGGGGAGCTTGTTTTGGTATTTCCATGGCTCTGGTGTTGTACTCTGCCATCAGCTTTAATTGTTGCTGCTCTGAAGAAAGCCTTTGTTCAGTACAATTGCCTACTCCACAGTGACATCATCCAAGGCTGTGTAAAAAAAGCACAGCCTGAAGTAGTCAGCCATGTGATGATGTATAAATAGCACTGACAGAACAATATTATAAACTCTATTGGTACAGCTGAGATAAAGCTCACAAGTTGCTGATTCATCTAAGATATTGGCTTGAGGGATGGCATGAGGTTCAGCTACAATAAACGTTCTCAGCTAAAAGCATATTACTTCACCATGAATCAGCTGCTCAGATCTTTCATTCTTTTCAGAAAAGCACCTGTCTCTTCCTGTTTCGGTCCTCCATTACTGAACACATGAATTATAGGGCCTGATTTTATTTCTGCTTCCTTTATGCTGAAATATGCCACAATCAGAGTTCTCTAAAGCTTTATATACACACAGGAAAAGTAAAGCATTCCTAAAACTGCTTGCCAAGTGCTTGGTAACAGCAAGGTTTATGTTATTGTTCACAGCTCTGTTTCTACTTTGCCTGCCACTTGAAAAACAAACAAGGGACCATTATTTCAATAAACCTGGAAATACTGAACCATACTTCCCACATATCTGAGTAGGTAATGACTAAGTCATTTTATGGCTTTCAGTAAGATCCATGAAGAGTCAAGTACATGTCCATGTACAATGTGGTTTTGAAATGGACAAAATGAAACCTCACACCTTCATGCTGGATCCCCATGGACTGGGGGTGACAGAAATGGGCTCTACCAAATGTGATTGCTTTGTGATTTGGCACCCACGATTGCACTAACTGGTAATTTCTGTGTGCTGGTAACCCAAGCCCACCCTGTGTTCCTCCACAGCACAGCCCCACACTGTGATCATCCCCCCCAAGAGCACCAACTACACAGACATCCTGCCCCACTGGAGCAGCTTGCTCGGCCCAAGCAGAGCACTTCATCTGCTGTGTCTCGCTTGCATCAAAGCTGCTTGTGCAGGACCATTAAAACGAGCAAGGCTTATACAATTACGGAACTTTATATTAATTTTTAAAACTTGCAGATGTTGCAATCTGGACATATGGGAATAGTGCCAAATGTTATGATGACAGAGAAGAATTATATTGGCCGGGGTTTAAAAGTAAAGAAGCAGGAAAAGAAAAATCTCACCCTACCGCTATCAAGGCACTGCATGAATCTGGTTTTGCATGCAGCTTCTGGTTAGCAGCTTTGCCTTTCTGATAGTGAGTTAATCAGCTAATGTTTTTTATGACCACAAAACCAATAAAATGGTGTGGGGGAAAATGACAATAAATGACAATAAAAATCCCTTATTTGCTTTTGATATGCTTTTATATTCACTAAATCCTTCTTGCTCTGCCCAGAGAAGACCTTTCTGTACTGAGTTTCAGACAGCAATGCCAGCATATGACCCTACATATCTGCTGCTTGTGTCAACATCCTTCTGCAGGGTGTGCATCCTTTGGGATGCCACTGTACTGCTGTGCAGTGGCTCAAAGAACGTGCAGCTCTTGTGTTATTTTGGCTGAGGCTGCTGGAGGATCAACAGGCCGAGGTGCTTTGCAGAGAGCACTGAAGTGACGCTCAACGATCTGCATAAGCAACACATGTTTTATATTATCAACATCCCCTTTGTATTCCAACTGCATGTCAGTACTGGTAGAGCCTACTGATGCAAAGGCCAGCTCCAGCTTTGAAGCTGGGACAATAACAAAATAACCTGCTATTTGTTTATGTTAGTAATAAAATCTACCATCAACTACTATTTGGTTGTGGCCTTAACAAGAAGGCTGGCCAAAGGAAACCTCCTCAGTGAACAGGAGATGAAGGAAGCGGATGGGTTGACTGTGGATTTTCTAAATCTAATCCAAGAAGTTGATGGTTATGCTTAAAGTTTTCAATTCTTTTACACCCCAGCTTTCCAAAAGACTGCTAGGAGGACTAAGAGAAATTGTAGCACTCACTTCATCCCTGGATAAAGGCTTTGAGAGATGGTGCAGAGCCAAACACTACAATTAGAGTTTTCCTGAATCCATCAAAAGCAGCCAAGGAGCAAGGGCACATGCAGTGCCTCAGCATAGAAGGCTCTCCCCACTGCTGTCTTCCCCAGGCATCCCTCCCTGCTTCTCCTGTGTCCCTGGCTCTACTCCTGCCACACAGTCAGCTGTGTGGAATATCCTGTGCCTTGGGGCTGGAAGAATGTGTGCCCTTGTACAGTACTGTGAAGCCACCTGAGGGACTGCAGCTGCCTGTGCATCATCACCAGGGAGTTCTGAACTGAGATTTGTGCCACTGCAACTATAGGCATGGTGCCTGGGAAGAGATCAAATGTGCCTTTTGCACACAAACAGTTCTTACACGTTAGGGTTACATTTCTGAGGTAGAAAAAAGCTGGTTTATACAGCACACCTAAGCAGGCAATTCCAACTCCTGGCATCTCTTCCCCAGTATCTCCACCACTGGTAAGCATGTGGATGGTAGTGTTGCCTCACCCAGCCATGGATTTTACCACAGAGCATTCCAGTAACGCCACAGACTCAGGCGTAAGACTTCCAAAATAGCAGCACAATTCATTCCCATTCCCAGTTCAATGGAACCTTTCTGATTATTTTCACGGCACTCTGCAAGGATTGTTTCTTTTCCTGCTGCATGAAACAGAAAAGCTCCTAATGTGTTCCTGAAATGCCTTGTGAAGTTAATGTGACTTAGTCTCTATCATCAAGAGAATGATACTGGAACGAAAGAAAGTGCTTTTTTTTTACCTCCAAGTTTCTTAATATTCAGTCCTCATATGGCATAAGGGAGTAAACTCTCAATTACATGAAGGCAAATACCAAGAAATCTGTCAAAGCCAATAGAGTTATTCTGGACACCTGAGTAATTTGTCCCTTGGTATGATTCCGTCTCCAAAATCCACTCTGAATATCCTTAATAACTGTTTGCTATTCACCAACATTTTTAGCTCTCTTATAATTCTAACTTTTTTCCATGTTTCACAAATAGCTGGAGTCAGTTTCTTTCAGATGATGCTGTTTCCCCAACTTGGCTTCCCTATGAATAACCTCCATCATCACTATGCTACTTTTGCTCGAATGTTTCATTTTTAACAATAAACATCTATCCCAGATGCCTTATTTTCAGCTTCATTAAACGTTTTACTAGTTCATCCTGAGTCATGTCAATATTTACCTTGGACATGGTTCCATACCCTTTTGCTTCTAAGACCAGAATTCTCCAGACAAGCTTATTGTTCCTGGCTTGACTTCTACAAGTCACAGCTTAAAACTTTTTTTGATGTATTAAACAAGATGCAAATTCACCCAGCCGTTTGCTTTGCTGCGTGCTGCCAGCTATGCCTATTCCAAACGTCCCTGAGCTGATTCACTTCAACTTCTGTGTACACACAGGCCCCAAACCTGCACTCAGTTACCATGAGGTAATTTCAAAGCTATTTAATAACAGCAATTAGCAGAAGAGAAAGCAGAAACCGGCTATCAACCTTTTGGGCACAGAACCACAACAGAACATTTGCACTGACCTTTTGCATCGTAGAAAAAGGTGTCAGGAAACAGAAGGGGTTGCCAGGCCCTGCAGGGTTGTGTTGGCCTCCACTGTGCAAACCCGGATGTTTTTCTGGGAGATGGGGACTGCACTTCCTCCCTCCAGCTCTCTCCCCTGCTCCAGAGCAGGAGGGCTGACGTGTTCTGAGCTGTGCAAGGGACACCTGAGGCACCTCAGCCTGCTCATCCCCCGAGCAGTCCTGAGCTGCTGCCCACAGCCATCCACACCCAGGCTGCTCCTCACTGCTATCAGTGCTCCTCGTGCTTGCTTCAGGGAAGTTCTTTATGTACGAGACCACAGGGACCAGAAGTTTGAGAAGTGGAATTTTCTGGATAATTTTCTGGATCTTTACACTGAGTTTACTTCAGGTCCTGTTTCAAAGCAGTAGCACAAAAAAGGTAGTTTGAGGTTCGATATATTTATATTTTATATCCACGTACTACCCTGGAATAAAACATTTTGAATTTTATATTGGCTATAAAAAAGCAAAGGTGTCAAGCTGGGAAAGTGCTTTGAAAATAACAAAGGACTTTATGTGGGATTGTTTGAGGTCATTTTGTATGTTGTTCCTGTCTGTATTTAAAATACCTGCTTTCAATTTGAAATGCCTTTGTCACTCAAACGAAATCAGCAGAGCAGACTGGCAGGGCAGCTGGGCATGCACCACAAGGGGATACAGAGGGAAAAAAGCACTCAGAGTTTTGGACACTTCCAAAGCAAATATTATACTTCTGCCATCAACCCACATTTGTCAAGAGGTGTCAACATGGCCTAGAGAAGCAGTGAGCTACGCTCTTGTGAGAGGGGAGGCAATTTCACATCACACCAACCTCCCTGGGCAAGGTACTCCTAGGAACAGGTCAAGGAGATGTTACTCCAGGTGCACAACATCATCACCATCAGAAATCTAGGATACTGAGCTGAGTTCACAGTGCAACCATGTCAGTGATGGCCACGCATCACTGTGTGGCAGATACACAGGGCTAGTTTAGAAATCCCTTGCTTGGGTGCTTTGGCAATAGCAGCACAAGTAAATAATTGCTGTACCAGCCCACATGCTGTTCCAACATCCCAGAAAGAGCATGTCCACATAGTGAAATGAAGGCAATATTTCTGTGCACCCCTGACCCCACACCAGCTCACACACTGCTCCCCCGTGCTTTGACCCAAAGGGTTGTACTGCTGACAGGACAGCTGAGGGTTTATTTGGTTTGGAAAGAATTTTCTCTGCTCTAAAGCAAAGGTGACAATTTTCTTCTTTTGGTCTAAGCTAGAATCAGAGAGATGAGCTTGAAACACTGCTTTTTATATTCCCTTCTCTGCCCTGTGTCCCCTGCACATTCACTCCAGTGGAAAAAAAGCAGCTTGAGGGACCACTGTCTCCCACAAACACACGGAGACAGAAGATAAAAGGGAATGGTTGAATACTAGATTAAATGCAAGTTTCATGTAAATGATCACTTACAGAGACCTAATAAATGATTCTGTGCAAGGCATTTTCAGAGGTTTTGCTCTGCCATTTTTGTTTTGCATGTGTATTTGGGAGCTTTTTCCCCTTAGAGGATAATGTTCAGGTTTTAAAATTTATATTAATCTGTCACTACATTCATCTGTCACTCTTTGAAAGGGCAGGGTTTTTTTAATAAAGTGTCTTTTTTTTTCTTTTTCATGTGCTGCTGTATCCGAATGGAGTATTTAGGATAAGCCCTTTCAACAGCAGTGCTGCACAGAATGTGATGACATGTAGGAAGGCAGCTTTTTATAGAGTATGATCTCTTTTGACCCAAACAACTAATAAGAGTTTTAGAGGTTTTATATTTACCCTGGTTGGGGACTGTCAAAGGGTCTTCACTGCAAATCCCTTTGCTTCTAAGCACAATCTTCATTTCCAGAGCAAAGGAGGAACCCAAAAGGGACAGAGGTTTTCCAGACAGACTCCCCCAAAAGCTCTCAGGGTGAGAGTTTGTTTGGGGTTTTTGTTGGTTTGAGTTTTTTCACCTCTATTGGGCCTGGGGTGCTACTCTAAAAAAAATTATGAATTGCTCCCTTCAGAGCAAAGGTCTTTGACAGGCTGTGCTGGGCACCATCAGGTGTCCTCTCCCTGCTCTCCAACCCACCTCCCAGCCAGAGGGTACCACAGGCAGCAGGCACCCACCTCCACCTCCCTGTCTGGTGTGGCTGTGAAAATCCCCCTGTGAGCTGCAGCTCATCCTTCCACCTCTGCTTGGAATACGGATGGGGAGGAACAGTAAAGGAAGGTACTGGAAAAAACCAAACCTGATTGCTGTCTCAATGTTTCTTGTGCTGAGCGTGCTCTACCTCATGACCCAATGAAAATGACGTTAGGTTATTGTGCCCTGATCAATCAGTGTGTTTGCTTCCTCTCCTTCACTCGTTGCCTGTATGCCTTCAATTATTATTATTATCCTCAATTGTTTTTTTTCTTCACATCAAAAGACCTGGAAACATTCCAGTAACTTTTTCCTGCTGCTAAATATGAGCATTTTATTTTCTAACACACTTGAGCTTGCTTTACATGTAGTATTTCACACAGGACCCATGATTTCAGTGCTGATTGCAAGACAGAGCCATGCTGTCCCACCTGTTGGGAGTTCTGTCTTCTCTGCATCTCTGGGAATTTCCATTTCACTTGTCTTCACTCCCACCAGCTATCCTGCATTTGGCCATAAGATTGCTTTCCTCCGAGAACAGAGGGGACAGTTATTCAGCCTGCAGGTCATACCTAGATTATCTTTAATCACTGGGCAGCTTTGCTGACTGCAATCTCATTTCTTCTTTCAGAATGAGGGAAAAACCCTCCATGAAAAGACAGGGAGTGCAAAGATATTTCTGAATTAGTCACAGAAAAAAGGTTCAAGGCTCAATTCTAATTACCAGTCTCTCCAGCAGAAACACAGGGTGACTCCAGTAAAATCAGTGGGACTGCAATGGTGTAGCCAAGATCCAGAGGTTTGGAAATAGGCTGCTCTGAGCATTTCTTTTTATTAGACATCTCATCTCCTGCTTTATGAGTTATTTTGAAGGTTTACTGTACTCAAGTAGAAGCAGGAGTTCAGATTATGAACTTTGATCGCTCATGGTTTATTCAATATTTTTAATAAAGTTTGAAAAGGTTCCCTTCCATCAAAGAATGTCCCCTTTGATTAATCAATTGAATTTGATTTTTTCTTCATGGAGAATACAAACCAGTGTACTCCTTTGCCAGTTGTTTACAGGCAGCTTCATAGCACACAATAGAACAATTATTTTCTAAGTAAAAGAGCTGTGATCAGAAATGTTAATAGACTACTCAATAGTGCAGAATCTTTTGCTTCCTTTAAAAAAAAAAGGCCAAACAATAAAGACATATCAAGCCATTTTTAATATAATCTGCATACTTTCCAAGTAACATAGTGAAACAGAGTTGTCTTAAATGGCCTTCTTCACATTTACAGCTGTAACAGCTGCAGTAGCAGCTCTGTCAGACTTGATTGTATTCAGCGTGCAGGATCAACATAAAATCTAGGCTGAAAATTAAAGGGAGTAAATGTCCCCCTGACAGTCAAGAGAATGATTTTGGTCCAAGAGTATTTCTGGCCACAACTCACTTTCAAAAGCGGCTTTGTCATTTGTGCCTGGCCTAGTCCCAGTAAGTACTATTATGATTTGTTACATTTTCTATAGAACCAGGAGACCATTTATTAGCCCCAAGGTATTGTATTGAGCTTCAATTATGTAACAGGCATTATTCCACTGAATATCTGAAGCTTTATAAGAAAGTTTTAGTTCTGGAAAGAAACGTTCAAGGTTCTCAAATGATTTTGAGGAAGATCAAACTCTCCCTTTTTTTTTGCTAGTTGAAAGAGGAAAGGTTCCTTCTTGATATAAATCATGAATAATTTGAATAGACTTTTTTCTGAAGAAAAAAAATTCCTTTTTCTTTGAAAGCCATTGATATCTTGGGATTCAAGCAGAAAAGAATAAAAGAAGAAATAATAGTTTCTTGCTAGGAGAGAACGCGATATGCTGCCAAATTAGCGAGATTTTAATTTAATTATAACTGAGGAGTGCATGAGTGATTTTCCTGCCTATGAGTGAGGAATGGGGGTCTCCCACACGTGGCAGAGGAGGGGCAGGTCCTCAGCCCTGCTAAGGGCCCCTCGGGGCTGGGTTTGCAGCCGGTGCATGACGCTCACAGCCCGACTGCCTGTTGATTGCTCTTCTCGGTTCAACAACACAAACTACTCATACCTCATCCAATCCTGAGCCTTCTGCATCTCCCAGACTTGTCTGGGACCAGATTAACTGCCATCAAATAACTGGTTAACTAGTTGCCTGACTGCCATAAAATAACTGTTACTGGGCTGCCATAAAATAACTAATAACCAGTTATGTGGCATCACCCTCTGTCTATTGTCCCTTAGAGTTTGTTTAAAAAACCTCATAGATTTTAAAAAGCACTGACATCTAAATAAAAATTGATCAGCTCCAAGCAATTTCACCCTTCACAAGCCATTTTACATGATTGAAGGTTTCAGCTCCCAGTTCTCAGAGGCTTCTCCAGCTCTCAATCATGCGTGAATTTTCCTCTGCTGTCAACAGCCAAACACGACAGTTCCTGTAATCACCAGGTAAAAGTCAGTCCAGCTGTTGCCTCTGATTTTTCATTTTTTTAAACTAATAACAAATACCCTCCCACACACAATGCAAATACAACACATACACGCAACAGCTGTTCTGCTTCGGAGCAGCAAAGCCAGTTACTCCAAGGTATTCTCAGGAAATGGAAAAGCAATGTTCTTAAGGCTGACAGATTTCTGAAATGATCTTTATTTAACGTATGCTCGGTTTAACTGGTATTTTAGTAAAATGACTCTTTATGCCAGCTGAAAAGAAAGTATAAAGTAAATCAACAAGCTTTTCTTTCAGATAGACTTCAGTATCCCAAAAATTCACTGGTGGGAATGTGCTGCCAAGGTTGCCCCCCCCTCCCATTACGAACCCAACCAATCTGAACAACACTGCTGTGACTGGGTGAGACTACAGCTATTGCATAGGTGTGCTTGCATCTGTTTTCCCCTCTGTGAGAGCAAGGAAGAAGAAAGAAGGTGATGGATAATGCATTTTAACCATAACCATGCCATCTCCTGGTTATTTTTGCAGCACAAATGAGTTATGTAGGGATGAATGCATTTGCATTTCATTCACCAATTCCACTCAGAGAAGCAGTTAAGCGCCCTTATTTTTCACAGAAAGAGAAAAAAAGTCAGATTCCCAGTTTATCTTAAAAAATGGGAACTGAAGTAAAATGCATGTGCAAGTAGCACATTTATTGCATCAAGGGAAACAAGGCATCAAGCCAGAACCTGATCTTGTTTGCCACTATGTAAACGATGAGTAAGTCTGGTAGGGTCAGCAGAGCAGCGGAGTCACATGAGTCACAGCACAGTGCTCTTTGGAAAGATTGCTCCGCGGCTAAATATACCACTACAGTCGCTTCAAGAAAAGCTCTGCGTCAACTTCTAATAAATGCTGGCGGTGACGCTGAGCTCTGGGCACTCAGAAAGCCAAAAGAATGAACAGGAATTAACAAGTGGCCACAAAAACATATTGAAGAGAATGGAAGTTTTGTCTGCGCAAGAACTCAAGAATCAGACCTTTGTGAAAATCATGACCTAATTTTTCTGCCACACACATTTAGCAACCTTTCAAGTGGGTCTGGGGGAAAAAATAAAGGAGAAAAGGAAGCAGAATTTTCTTAAGGATCAAAGTGCAGAAAATACCGCTAAACTCAACAGACCAAGTTTGTGCAAGTTACTGCTTGGTTCTGTGAAAACACGTAAGTTTTACCAGCTTGTCCCAGTAAGTGATGACTTGCCCCTCGCAGAGAAATGCAATAATGAACCTGCTGTTATCAGTGAACATGGACAACCACACCGACAGAAGCCAATCCAACACCACATCCCTGTGATTAAGCAAAACAGTAATTCCAATGAATATTATTTGTATCTCCATCTGATACGCACAGTGCTGAATCTGGAAAAATGAGAGCTCAATAAACCATAAAAGAACTGCCCTTTGATCTTTCCTTTTTTTCAGTGAGGCCATAATTTAGTGCTATTACAACAGTAGTTTCAAGTAACCAAAATTGCTTATCAAATGTATGTTTGCATTCTCTATCAACAAAGTCCTGAATTAGAAGAGATTTCATAATTCCTTATGAATTGCTCTCCTACCCAGTCTTTCCACTGGAAGCCTGATTAAATGAGTATTATTTCTTCTTAAGTGGTTTTACAGGTCGTTTATCTTAGATTTATGAGTATCAACCTACTTTAGAAGGTATTAGATAGCTTTAACGTTTGACACGTATTCTCTAAATCATTTACAGTGCTCTCCATTTGCACTAGACGATCGGTAATCTTCTCAATATTAGGTTTTATTGACAATGCACCATATAGAGTCCTTATTATATGGTAATGATTTAAGATAGGTGCAGGATTGGGAAGGAATAAATCCAAAAGCTCATTTTTGATTGTTGACACAGAGCTGAGGAATAATGTGCATCCATCTAAATCACTCTGTTTCTCAATAACATCACACACACACACGTGTTTAACCTGCTCGAACGCATCGCAGGGATGCACAAACAGATCCCAATTCTTGCTTTGAGCCTGATGGATTCATGCTTAAAACTCTGTTTTTACTCAGAGAAAAACCCCCAGAAGACGTGAGGCTCCCCTGTGGTGTGGAAGCACCTTCCAGTGTGTGGGAGGAGCAGGGGCTCATCCTGGCTGTCCTGGCTCCTGCCCAGCTCCCCCAGCTCCTCACGGGCTGCTGCTGCTGCCCCAGCCCCAGTACAGCTCTGGCACACCCGAGTCACGCCACAGTAAATATGCCCAGTGAGATCAGGAAGCATTTAGTCTGAGTAGGGAGTTAGTAAAACTGAGATCAAGGGCTTAAAAATCGTCCTCGTAATTTATATTTGGGAGACAGCATTGAAAGCTGACATATATAACAAAGACATACCTTCATGTAGCCCCACATAATAATAATTTCACAGAAATACTGGCATTGATAGTAACAGAATTCACTTGAATAATTGATTCCACTACTTAAATAAAAGATCAGCCCCCATATCTATATTACTCACAGAAAATTACAGTAAAAGATAAAAAAATTAAAGTGAGAGCCTTTGGTAGCAAATGAACATCTTTCCACTGAGTTCTACAGAATGAAAGTCTCATCTGCAACCCTGTAATCCAAAGGTATGGCTTTGAAATGCAGTCAGGAGATCTGTATCAGTCCTGCTTTTGTAGTGTGTCACTGGAAATGGTTTCTGGGGCATTGGAGCTGCACGATCCAGCGATTTGTTAAGTTGAAAAGTGACATTTCAAAAAAAGGCTGGAATGATCTCAGAGCAAAACCAACACAAAAATCTGCATCCCTCTTTTCTCCAAACAGATGCCTGCCAAGAAAACTCTAGTGAAAAATTGGGGTTAGTGGCAAAACTGCCCTGTGACAATTGCACACCACAACTGTGAACAGCAGGGAAGTGCAGCAAAGGGGTGTCTTTCTCTCACCTTGCTCATTTAGAAAACAACCCAAAATCCTAACTCAGGCTTGGCTCACTCAGATGTTTACAAATGAGTCAGTAACAGAGGAAGTGGTGCTACTAAACACTGCTACTAAACAAACTCCAATCAATGTAAAACACCTTTTCAAAGCAAAGCACTGCTGTTACCTTGTCTTACTTTGGCAAGAGTAGGCCCAGACTTACCGGGAAAAAGGAGGAGAAAAATAAACCAAACCAAAACCAGTAGTCTCCTGAATGAGGGCTCCCCAGGGCCATCCACACACTTCTGCCCTCATCACAAGGGAGCATGTGCAGCCCCCCTCCCTACTAACCCATTAGCAGGCAATTTTCTAACACACTGTCAAAGAGCAGCATTATCATAAGTTCCATTTTCCTTACCAGTGGAGCTAACTGCATTCTAAAATGTGTTATCTACATATTTTTAAGCTTATTTCATTCACTCAGTTCCTAAATCAGCAAAATTTAACAATCTTCAACATCTCCCTGCCATGAGTGAATTTTCTTTTACTACTGGGAAGGAGGGAGGAGGTCAAGAAGGCTTGGGAAAATTTGTTAGCATGATCTGTAATATGAATTTGGCAGAAAAGAAATTGAGAACATTTCTTTGGAAAACAATCAAAGGGCAAAGTTTTCCTCTCGGAGCTGCGTGGTAATTCATGACTTACATGCTCCAAAGAAACTTGCTGCTCTGATGATTAGAATAGCAAACTATTTGCTGTCTGCCTGAAAGACCAAAGATGGTCATTTTTCCTCCCTTTGTCAGTATCTTTCTGTTCAGGCAGGGCCACATGTGTGTCCCTTGACACACAGATAAAGACTGAATGATGCATCTCTGCTCGGGAGGATTAATCCAAGTTAGATATGGCACCAAAAGCAGTGACAAACAGTAACAGGGCATAAATTCTGCCTGAGTCTTGCAGAGACTGACAGATGCTTTCTCTTACCTGCATCTCAGCTGCTCCTGCTGTACAAGAAAAGTCAGTGTCTTCCTGGTTATCCACTGACACCACCTCAACACACACATGCCACCAATACAGCCAAGGGTCTTGAAAGCCTCTGAGCTGAGGATTGAGCCTTCAGTATCCACTGCAGCTGGGGTTCATCAACAACACAGAACGACAGTGTGGAACTTAATGCCATGGAATAGTATGGTGGGCAGGAGCACAGCTGAGGTCAGAAAAGGACCAGAGAAACTCACAGAGATGGTGACTTTGATGATGTCCTTCGATTTTGATCCATGGGTGCATACTCAGGCTCCACAAGTTTCTAAAGCACCAATCCGTGGAAGGGGTATGTCCTTAGGATGCCCTGTTCCTATGCTCTTCCCTAAGCATCTCCCACAGCCAATGCCAAAGTTAGCAGCCTGGGATACTTGCATCCTGCCCTGTCCAGATATGACATTTTTGATGCTTCAATCAAGGCAATCATAAAAATAAGCAAGGAAATTGTCTTGGCTGAAGTTTAAAAGATGTAAGATTCAAATGTCAAAAAAATGTTGTATGAAAGATCTTCAGAAAGATAGATGGAAAGAGATAAATAAAAACTTTGAGATATTCATGTAGACCAGCCTCAGTGAAGGAAGGCAAAATCCTGATGCCACCTTTGTAGTCACCGGAGGAACAGGCTCACCTAAAAAGGCACAGAGAGCAACCTCCAGAGGCTCCCACCATGAATGACCATCCACATCAGCATCCTAAAGTGATACAGCTCCACCAACCTTTCTTCAGGAATGCAGGAGTACTGTGCTCATTTAGGAGAGCAAGTTTTTTTGGACCATTCTTCCTCACAGCCTCCTGATGTCAAGGGCACAGGTCTCCCCTCTTGTTCCCCCTATCCTACCTGGCTGGGGTGCTTGCAGAAACTCACCTTTTCTTTTTCTGTTGAGTCTGCTGCAGAAACATTCAAAAACACATTCAAAATACACACAACTCCAAGCAGGCCTAGGCAACTCTGTGAGTGAAGAATTCTGCATGAACAAACCTCTCTTTTAGTGCACTCTCTGTTGAGACAACGACAGCACAAGCTTTAAAGTAGCACTACTGCATTTAAAGCAGTCCACTATGTAAAATGTCAGGTTGTTTCTACCCTGGAAATATTTCACATTCTGTTCTTTCTGCAGCATTACTAATTCCATGTCCTGTTTGAGGCTCTGCATCTGAATGGGACTCTCAATTACATGAGTCACTGCAACTATNTTTTTTTTTTTTTTGGTACATGTGATCTGAATCCACAACTGCTGGAGCCCAAAGCTTGCTCTGCACACTCCAAGCAGCACAACAAAATGGGCTGAAATGCTCATTCCAAACATTCCATTTGGAGATGCTCGAGGCAAGCAGCGCAGTGTTTTGTCACTGCTGTCACTTCCTTGGGAAGGGTAGTGGAGAAGCAGAGGGGATTTCACCTTGAACACAGCCCTCCCCAGACTGTAAGCTGACAGAACTTTGTGGTTCTCTTCTACCCCCTTCTGGGTCAGCCCAGGGCCAAACCTGTGCTCCAGAGGCTTTTCAGGTAAGTACAACATGCCCATCTGGATGAATGTGTTTGAGTGGTCAGCTGGATCATGTGCTGAAGAGCCTGGTTTAAACAGGCCAGTGCTGAATTTGCCCACGTTTTGTGGTCAGGTTGGCAGTGTAGGTTATTGAAGAAAATGTCTTATTCTCACTTGCAAAAAGCTGAATTTGAAGCCTATGCATAGTGGCTTTTCTGGGAAAACAATTTTTCTAGGAATGCCAGTTACAATTTTAGGAAGGAAACAGTGTGGAAATTTTCAAATTCAAATCAAAATTCGGTGCAAAAGAAGAGAAGCAAGGCTTGAGAAGAAAAGGTCATGAAAAAACACTATAAAACAGGTAAAAAACTGTCTTCTCTTTTTGTCTCCTTTCCCATCACTTTCAAGCCAGCTTCTTACTAGAAAAGCTGCTTTCCATCTAAATTTCCATCACCCTGTCAGTGTAATGCAGAAAAGCATTGCCTGAAAATAGAGCTTTCCTTTTACCAGAGGATAATTACAAGTTGTTCACTGCCTCATTATAAAATGCTAGTAAAGACCAGGATTTTGCCATGCAGATGCTAAAAAGCACCAATATTATGCCTCAAATAGGAGAAACAATACTGTTTCATCTGTCCTCTGCCCCTGGAAAACCACGACTTCTGTGGCAGACAAAGTAGAACACAACACCTCTTCATTCTACAAGATCTATCTGCTTTAAATTGAGAGATCTGTAGGGTGGGAACCTGTTAGGAACTATGCTATGTATGTGCATAGTAAAGAACTTTGTTATATCAATAGTGTGGCAAAAAAAAAAAAAAAAAAAAATCAAAGATAGTTATACCAAAGCCTCAACTATAGGTCCCAGGAATGACAGCATAATTATTTTTAGAGATGACTATAGCAGTAACTCAACATGACATGAGAGACTGGAGAAACAGCAAGCCTGATTTAAACCAATGGGAAAGCCAGGAATGCAGAATGGAGACTGTTCCTAATGCACCATATTGCATCTGAACATTTTGTTCCTACCCATCTATCCAAAGCATGACGTTTTGCATTTCATATTAACATTCTGAAGACATTAAAGGATTCTTCAATTCAATGTTCATATGCTGTGTCAGAACTCACACTCTGACTGCTGAGAGAGATGCTATGTCTACCTTTTACTCATCTTCCCTCCCTCAGGCTCCTAACCATCCTCCTTCCCACTCCCAAAAAATCCCAGGCTCTATTCTTTATTGGTAGCATTATTTAGTTCAGCAGAAAGTTGGTTACAAATATGGTTTGTGGGATTTGGACTTCACTCTGGATTTCTGCACTACCTCAGCTGTTATGCATATGTACTAAAACTGACTGCTAACAAATCATCACAGTAATACTTGAGGTTCATATACAATTTCTCATCTTCAAAGCACTTTAAAATTTCCCAGAGGTTCTACAAAATCTGGGAAAAGGAGAAAGAGCTACAGGCAAAAGTCTTTGTTTAGCATTGGTTTTAATATAAACCACAGTTAGTCCCTTTCTGCTTAGCACTACAGCAGGAATGTTGCAGCCCTCGGATTTAGGTCTGAAGTGCTAAACAATGCTAAATTGCCAATAACACATTTTCACTAAAAAGTATTTAAAATACTCTTTGTCATATGGACAGCTCTCTTCAAAAGTTCTGTTCTCACCTTTGAGTTCAAAACTAGGGAAATTGTGACGTTAGCATAATGTCTTGGGAGATGGATTTATGTACCAAAATAAAGGAGATTTTGATTTCAGAAAGTTTTGTTGACAAAAAAGTCATATTTCATAGGAATAAAACAACAAAGAACATAGCCAGGAATCAAAATATTTTTTTAAAGGTAAAACTAATAATGCTTCATGAATTCTTTCAGTGTTCAAAGCAGAACAGTCAGCTTTTAATAGCTGAAAGGAAGCACTCACTAATTTGCTGGCCAGCACTGGAAAGAGCAATCAAGAGAACTTGGAAGTGAACCATTACAGGCCTAACTTCTCCTTATCATGTACCAGGGGAAGAATTTTTCTCAGTGCATGAGACCAAGTAAAACGCTTTGTCCCCTTCAAGCAGTGAGCCATTGGTTTGCAGGAGCTCCGTGCCCAGCTGGACACTGCTCTGAGAGCACACCCAGGCTGCTCCTGGTGCCCAGGCACAGCTGCTGGGTGTTGCCTTTGGCTGTGGGACCCCCTCCTGCTGAGCACACGGGAATGACCCTCCCAGCTGCACGCTCAGTGCTGTGCCCACAGGGAGCAGCCCCTGAAACTCAGGCAGCATCAAATCAGACCTTTTAGGAGAACTGCTACAAGCTATTTTCTTCTTTTGACTGGCTGAGGCAGGCTTGCAAAGTTTTCTCATTTACCACCATCAAAAAATGAGGATGAAATGAAACAGAATCTAACTTTTTACTTAGTGGTAAAGAAACATGAAAATGCAATGAATAAAACACTCTATTTCTCATGTACTCCACTAAACACGTAATCCAATCCAGCCTTTACGCTTCAAAGCATGACTTGTATTTCACATGCTTTCTAGGGCACAGAGTTCTGTGACACAGTAAATACAGGCTGCAAGTTTGAAACATAGATGTTAAACCAGTTCTTCTGAGGTCATTTATTTGGTTGGATTCCTTTTGAGCATGAAACATTTCTATAATGTCTGACAAAATATGGAAACATTCTCAGATGAAAGGATACATGCATTCCAGAAAAAATTCCACTGAAATCTAAAGGAACTCTTCTTGGGAATATTGAAGTGCAAACTCTTCAGTTATGCAATTTTAATATGGTGGAAAGAAAGAAATGTAAGCTATTAAATTTTTTTTTAAAGCTTAGGAAGCAAATTAAAACAAAGTAACATACATATTATTAATGAATAGCTACAGTGAAAAGTGTGTAATTACATGTTAATTAAATTCTCTCCTTATTATATCTGCAGTGCCTCAAAATGATGCTTTCTCTCTATGTATTCTCCTTGTAGCAACACTTTCTGAAAAAAACCATAGGTGTAAAGCAGAAACTGTTAAATATTTCACAAATGGGAGAATGAAACTGCAGCTTTTTTTTTTTTTTTAAGTTAGAATTCCTATTCAGAAATAAACTGAACTTCAACATGTTTTAATGACGTGTCCTTCTGTTTATAATCTTCAGCTTAAGTCTAAACTAAACAACAATGCTGGCAGAACACCGTAAATTTGAGGGACTGGGATGAAGTACTTCTAGGTAAATGTTAACAGAACCATTTTCCTCTATACAGAAATAATTTTGTTCAGGCAACGAGCCAGCCTCTGTGTGTGCCATCTCCTTCTGCCCAACTCCTGCAAAATCCAGCATCACCTTTCTTATCTGCCTATTGAGGAGTTTTCAATTTTTCTGTTCTCCAAGTCTAAGCTTCTTCCTGCGTTTGCAGCTTTTCATTTATGTCTGCCTGTAAAGAAAATCAGAAGAAAGAAGTGGTTATGATGGAGCTATCTTAGGCTGCACATTGTCTTTGTGGTTTTGACACAGTGTAGTGCAGCAAGGCAGACATTATCCTGCACACCTTCCTGTTTTGCAGACAGAACGGTGTTCCAGCCTGTCCTTATGTGATAACACGTTATCATATTGCCGTGCACAATTCCCATGGATGGCACGGCTGCCATGAGCAGGAAGTGATCTGGGACAGCCATTCCTCACGTAACCTTGTCTTGGGAGATAGGCTAATTTGCCTGTATTCTCAGACAGTCTTTACCAATAGACACCAAATCAGAAAAATTGCTTTGGGATCTGGTTGTTGCCACTGTTTTCCTTTGCTGCAGATGTTTGTTCTCTAGTGTAATGCGCTTTATTGAAACAGTGCTGGAATTAGAAAGCATTACTGAAAATGAACAATAAAAAAAATCTTATTTCTGTGATGCTGCTTGTCTGTCTTAATTACAAACACAATTATGAATTTGTATCTCATTCTGGAAATCCAAACTGCTGTAGACATTGAGTGCTTAATTTGCAATGTAACATTTGTGGGGAAGGTACAGGAGTTGTGACATATTCTAATGAAATCTTTGGCAGTGATAATGCATAGCAATCTCTGATTCTATGGCATTTGGAAATATGGGATCACTGGAAAACAGTGCCACAAACACTGGTGTTTTATGGGTAATTTATGCATATTTATCACTACCAGCACTGATTACTGCAAAAATATAGGAGAAATGGAAGGAGTGCAATGACAGTATTTCTAAGAGTCCTAAAGTTTTGTTCAAACAACTGGGACAGGCTCACAGGTCTTTTATAGACTCTACATAAACTGCTCCAAAACTCACTCACATTCTTAATGGCATTCAGGTTATTTTGATAAAGCAAAAGGATTTGTCCCACAAGGGCATAAGGAACATTTTAGGAACTTTGTGGCTTGCCAGTCCTAGAAATCCCTGTTATTGCTGTTCTGGTCAATGGGTAACCACAGCTAAAATGTTTTCAAAGGTCTCAGTAGCTCAGATTTGAACCAAAAGGCTGGAATTTCCCGCTCAGCTTGGTGTCTTTGGAGACCATCTTCAGCATATTCAATCCAAGTGTCAACAAATATGTCTTCAGATCCCTTTACATGATGAGTGTACTTGGTTGCTGGAGCACTGATCTTCTGGGCTAATCCTCTCCCAGCCACTCCAGATGCCTTCTCCTGTTTCCACATACCTCTGGTCTCTGGTCCGACCTCCAGTGAAAATCATCTGCCACCACACTTCACTATGGCTGCTGCCGACACCACTGAGTGTCAGCTCTGTGACATCAGACTAAAAGTTATTTTCAAGACTCAATCAGAGCAACATCTGCCTTGTTAATGCATATCTAAGACATAATACAGATTGTGAAATCATATTTCACACATAACAAAAAATGGTATGAGTTTGATCACGAACCAGGTAAAAATTTAATTATAAGATTACTTCAGAGGTCAAGAAACTGAGGAAATGAATGAAAATGATACACTGCTGAAAGAATTAAAACCTGAGGGGAAATTATTTCCTTTGTATACAACCAGAGTTGCAAAAGAAGAAAAAAAAAAGCATTTTTGTCATCTGTGCAGTTTTGTAAAGAAAAAACCTCTTAGCACTGATATTAATGGCATCAAGGCCAAGTGAAAACCAGGAATTCACTCTTTTCTATTGGTAGGGACAGGAGTAAGATAACATAGGCCAGAGATTCCCTCTGATTTCTAAAGATATGTTGAAATGGAACATGAACTCGAATAGGTTGATCTAACGATGGCATCATTAATTCATACTCCCCACTGATGCACAGTCCAAGTAAAGTGACTTAGCAACACCACACTATTTTCAGATAATATTAGGTATTTATTAAACTGCTGCTTAGTCAATAGTGTCTAAAGTGCTGTATCTGAAGTTCAAAGTGCCTAATGCCACCTGGTTGTTGCCACTAAGACCAAAATCCAGCAATTCCCTGGTGCAACTCTTTCTAGCAGGTTTGCTGTCAATCATTTCCTATTAATTCCAGAGACAGTAGCTTCCTTCCCTTCCATGAACCTCACAGAAAGAAATCATGGACCCCTCAGAGTCTGTAGGCCACATACTGACAGCTGATGTGTTCCATTAAGGCAGCTCTTGTGTAGTCACACACCTACCAGACAAAGCCTAAAATTGGCACAAATGAGTCATTTCTTACACAAATTGAAGGACGTGTGACATAGATGCATCAAACAATTTATATTAAGCACACATTGCATATACTCCAGCACAGCAGCTGGTCCTGAACCCCTGAGAAGGAATTTTATCACTGACATCACTGAGAGCAGGATTTGGCCCGTGTTTTTGACACATAGTAAGGCTGAAGATATATGTTGTCATATTACTGAGTATTTTTTATCTTATCATATGTAAGCTGACTAAACTAGGAGTTATTTATAGAGGCTAATTCACATTTTTACAGCATATGGATGTGCTTTTTGCCAGCTTTAGCACAAATACAGTTTATATTCATTAAGACTGAGCTAGCTAATTAACCATAGACAGAATTAGTGAATAGCTTTCTAGTAATAGTACCTCAAGGTTGCCAATAATTTCATTTGGGATTTCACACACTGCAGACTTCTCATCTCCAGCCACAGAAGACGCTGCCTCTGTACAGGGCTCTCACAGGTAATCCCTCTGGTCAGACCCCTAGCAGCAATCAGCCACAGGAAACACTGAGTTAGAACATCCTCCTGCCCTCTGTGAGAGCCAAAAGCGCCAGCACAAGGACAAGCAGCAGCACACTGAGCTGCTTTTGGGAAGGGCTGCCTTGACAGAGACCATCGTGGCTGTCTCACACTGCCCAGGCCAGGCAGACACATCCTTGCACAGGGTGAGAACCCAGAGGGGCTCACTCAAATACATGTCCTCTGCTGACTGATTAATGCATTAAAAGTCCATTTCATTTGATCGTAGAAGAGAATGCATGCTATGTTCTAGAGAATAAATTTCACCAGTGACTGGGATCCAATGGAAATTCATAGAAAAACAGCTTTAAAAACCCCAAAATGAATTAAAAGGAACAAAACTATACCTGAGCTTCTCTCGCTGAAGCTGAGAGGGAAACTGCAGGTTGGTCAAGTTCAATCTCATCCTGGTAGTATTAAATAGAAAAAAAGAAAAACGAAGAAAGTAATTCATGTTTAATTATTGCTCAGAGGTTTCTCGCAGATTTTTTAAAATGGAAATGAAATGGCTGGCAAACAACAAAAAACAATACCTTTTCTGTTACTATCCAGGTGCTAAGAACTGGAAAGCATTCTGAAAATGATTATAGATCAGCTTTAATTTCTAGTTGCCTCTCAAGGGGCCCTCTTTATAATACTTGGGAAGAACAGATGATTTTCATAATTTCATAACGCTACAGCTTCTTACTCATGTGGATAATTACATTTAGAAAACACAGTGCTCAGGTAACATTCTGTCTTCCCAGTGCAAATCTGTCACTTCTGTACAGGGCCCTTGCTGCATCAGAAGGATTTGCAGCAGAATTGCAGGGCCATATCAAAGAAGTCAGCTGGAGTGAAGCTGCAATGACACTAAATCAAATAAGGCCCGAAGAAAAATATTTTAATATGTAACTATAATTTAAGAGTCGCTAATGGTCTGAGTTTTGCTGCTTCATCTTGTTCCTGTGCTGTGACCATGGGAACCTCACTGGTGTTCTGCTGGTGTGTGACCTGCGGTGCCAGGAGTGCTTTGACAAGGGCATGGCTTTTCCTCCTTGGAGCAGCTGGACGAAGCACCAAGCCCATGCTCAGGTTCTCAGGAGCGATGCAGAAGGCAACCCCAGTGTCCTCTAAAGGTTTTGTGTCCTACTTTAAAAAAAATGGATGACAGAGAACATATGTGCCAAATAGGGCGAAAAAAGGCATTTGTGTACAAGCAAGGAGCAGGGTACAGCACTGAAATGGTGTGTCTGGGGCCTCTACAGGGGAAGTGCCCATCGAGAATACGAGGCAGATGTTCCAGTTCTGAGTCAGCGATTACAAACAGGATTTTGCTTGGATGGTGTAAGTAAACGACATTAATTCACATCAGGGTAATTGCAGCTCCCATAAATTAATTTCCTCATACTTTTGAAATCGTAGCTAGGTTGATATTTGGGTCATTTAGCTACTTGCTACAGTTAAACATGCTGAAAATATTAAAGATTTTATACATCTGCAGAAGTGATAGCAACAACTGAAAAGAAAAAGTTAGACCTAGCCACTTCAATACAATAAAAATCTCTTCTGTAGTCCAAAAAACTTTTCAGAACTTCTGTTTGAACTCTGTCACTACCTCCAAGGTTCCCTGTCATGTGTGAGCTCAGTAAAGTAGGTAGATAGTATTAGCCCATCTTTATAAAGACCTAAAAGGCTGAAAGAAAGATTTGCAGATTATGACTTAGAAGAAAAACAAATTTATAGAAGCATTTTCCTCTATCACTTGTAATTCAAATTTTCAGCACTTTATCAGTGCCTACATACTTACAAAAGAAATAACTAGAAAGTTTGGGTTTTGTATCAAAATGAAAAAAACTGACCTAAATTGTATTTCTTTCAAAAATAAAGACACTTTGTTTTCAAATTCTATTTTTTTTTAAATAGAGCTTTTTAAATTTAGCAACTATTTCCATTTGCCCTGATTTCTTACCTATAATTTCTTATTAAAAACATTAGGTGAAGCTGATGAGAATTCAAAATTACTTTCTGCTTCCTTAACACAATATTTTTTGCTTAGTTAGTTATGTATTCACTCAAAATTTATTTTTTTATTTAGATGAAATCATTATTCCATTTATTCTCTCCAGGTCAAATTTAAAAAAAGTAAAATAACATTAAAAAATAGACCAGGTTTTTAGAATCCATTCCAAGCTGATCAAATACATTTTTGTTGCATGGACATGATTTTCAGAGGTTCTGTTTCTCTGAATAATATTTTTACTTCACTGCGTCTTTTTACAGAGAGCCATTCTTTACTCATCTGTTCCATGTCTAATAATAACCCTTGGATCATTAAGAAATAACTAAATTACAGCAGAACGAGTCTCTTTAATGAGCCATAATAGTCCCAACATTCAGCCAAAAGTTTTTTTAAAGACTGTGAAACTTCAATGTAGAATATGAAGCATTTTGTTTAGTAATAACAAGTTTATGAGCAGGACTACAGTTTACAGCCAAAATATAGTGACCTAAAAATGCCATTCTGCATTGCTCCTTCCTATACATTGTGTCCTTAACAAGTCCAGGGGAAAATGAGAACGAATGAATTGTGGTGAGAGCCTGAAGCCAACAAATGTATTTAAATGAATCCTTCTGATGCAATACTTTCCTTTAAAAAACACAATTAAGTCTTTGTGTTTCCTTTGAACAAAACCTCATGTTTAATAGCACCAATGGCTCTGTAGTAAAATCTATTTAAAAACAGAGAAGGAGACACAGTAAGTTTTATACAGTTACAGTGGCTTTAAAAAAATGGTGCTAGTTTCTGAAGTCTGAGTAAATTTATGGTGAATTACTTCCACTGACCTACATTAAAAACTTCATCCTCCTTTTTTTAATTCCTGAAGATTTGTCATTATGTGAGCATTATTCACTACGACAAAGACGTATTACTCAAAGTGTCCTCTTGAATCAATATAACTATCGAAATGTGAGAAACAGTTTGGCAAGATGATAATGCCTTAAAATTAATTGGCAATATTTTCCTGCACACTGCGGTCCAGCGGGTCCACGGGAACTCAAACATAAAGGAATCGTGAGGCAGTTGCACAAATGTAGCTGGCATATCAGTGTCAGCTGCTCTGAAAGAGACTGCAGGGACAATTAGCTGCACTGTTCTCACCGATCCCCGGGCGAGGTGGGTGCCAGGTGGGGCCGGGAGGAGTCAGCACAGGCTGATGTGGGACTGATGGGTCAGCAGCACTTTCCCAGCCCAGTGGCACCAGCCCAGCTGAGAAGTGCAGCTGGTGCAGGCACTGCTCTCAGAGCACAGCCCCGTGCCACAGCCCCGCTCCGGAATGCCTTCTGCTACACGTGTGCATAAAGACACACAAAGGTTTGTATAAAGAGCGCTGGGGTGTTCTGCACATAAACTCACACACTTTTCTTCCTGTTGAGAGGTAGCAAATTGCCTTTTTCCAAATGTAGGCAGAGAAAAGACAGTAAAATAGTACACAGGGAAATTTCTGAAACAGAATAATGGCAGGAAAGAAGATTGGTAAAGCGTTCTAATAGATGAGTTCCACAGATGTGGTAGTTATTATAAAATTAGCTTTGCATAACTTACCAATATACCATTACATTTTCCCCCAGATGTTATCTGTTACTTAAATTAATTTTGCTTAAGTTACTATTATTGCAGATTTTATCCATGCTGTATTTTATTATTTAAGTTTCTGTGGCATAAAACAAGCCCTCGCTGATAGCGTTACTTTTAATAATATATATAAGAGGTTTTAGTATTATAGAAATGGCTGCTGGGTATATCTTAATAGTCATAGCACAGAATGTCTGCTCTCAAAATATTATGTAGATTAAAACCAGCTATTTACTTACACTCTAATTCAAGGCATTGGAAAGGTTTGCAGTATTTATGTATGTGGTATGAAGGGAAACAATCTACTCCAGGAATAAATATCAGAGTTTGGAAATTAGCAAAGCTAAGGTCAAGGTCAGTTTGGATTTACTAATGTACTTGCTGAAAATGAGAATTCAGAGTTTATGTTTACTTATTTCATAAATGAGAAAAAAGACTGAGGGGTGATGCATTTGCCTCTTGGGTAGAAGGCTTTTGTATCACAGAAACATTTTAAAACCACCTTTTCAGCCTGATATTATCTGAAATTCTTTACTCCTTTCCACACAGTCTTAACATAAATTCTCTGCAGCTAATCTTACCAAACACAGGAAAATGATTATTTATAAGGATTGGAAAAAAGATCCCATGTTCAACATGGACCATTCCTAAAGCCCTGTAACATCTTTCAAAGCCTTTCAATGGATCTGGGTTTGATTTATATGAATGGCAGATGAGTTTCAAAAGGGAGTTCTTTGTGCATTAGTCTCTATATTCATATCACCTGTGTAGTTTGTACTTGTATGCCACGGGACCTTATGCTACCAGAGGCCTGCACGGATTTCTCTCACATATATATGAGATTTGCTATCAAGCAAACTCTGTAATACAGGATTTACATCAGTTTGCTATTCGTGCTAAGCATGCCTGGCCACACACCTACAAATGTGCTGAATTTCAGCTGTTGGAATAAAAGGCATTTACAAGAGATGGTTTGTTGGCTGCCTGTATTTCATGTGGTTGAATTTGAAAGAATACCTAATGGACAGAGATACAGTGATTCAAACCAACCTGCCTTTTTAATCTCTCCCCTCTAACCTGCCAGCATATGCAAACACAACAAATCCACCCCACCTGCTGCAGAGGCATCGCCCACCAGTGCTCCCACAGGAGGTTCCTGGGAGGCTGCTGATAGCTCTGCAAACACATCTGCCATCCTCTTCTGCAGAAATTTAATACGTGAGGTCCAAAGGACCGAAGGACTTTACGAAGCACTCAAAAACTTAATCCAGATATCTGATCTCTGTGGTGTGACTGAGGTGGCAGAGCTTCCCCCTGCACACCCTCGCTACACACATTTGTATTAATATTAAAAGTGGAATTAAGATCAATGAGGGCCTAAAACTCTGCCTCTGAAGGATATTCCCCAGTTGCTAATGATGCACGTGGAAATTCTGTGTGCGTGTTCCTGGGCAGGAGTTTTCAAGCCACTATTCCTAAAAGAGGCAGAAGTTCAGTGAGTCAAAGGTAGGCTTTATGCTCTTTTTCCTGCATTTCAAAATCCAAGTCAGTATGTTCTCAAAGAGAGTTTTCCATGTTTCTGAGCTGCAATGTGAATCGACTTTGTTGACAATACATTAGTAATTAATCTAGTCTAAAATAGCTATTTGAAGCAATTTGGTGCCTACATTGACAAAACAGGATCTCCTCCTCCCCCCCAGGAAGCTGTAAATCAGTCAGTGACATCTGGCCTCAAGGACATCAGAGTCATCTGAAATGTGGTAATTTATATTAATGAACATCAATATTAATTTTTAAATAAAAAGAATTTGCTACTGCCATTATGTTTACATAAGAAATATTATTTATAGCTTGTGTTCCTCCTTTCCTACATTTTGCCCATAAATTACTGTAAGGAAACACAATGTCACAGTTATAAATATTTTTCCTTGGAGTTAAAGCTTTTACATATCCTCTTACTGTTTTCAGTAACTATATGAGGACAACAACCAGGATTTTCTTGCTACTCCAGGAACTGCTGCCAATTTTAATGCTTGACTGAGTAGAAAAGGGTGCTTCTACAAAAACAACCAAAGCCTTCCTCTCTAGAGATATCTTAATGCAGAATGCCCTTAATACCTAGATTCTGTAAGAATCTATCTATCCTAACATACCAGGAAAAAAAACCCCAACAAAACCCCCTGATTTTTACTAGGCTGCAGTTGTCTTCTACTGCTTTTACCAAGCTTCCAATTATTGCTGCCAATTTGCAGATTATTTAGAAAGACAAAATGAAAGACATTAAAAAAAATATCCCCAGTTGGCTTTAATGCTGAGGACACATCACTAAATGATTCACCTTGGAATGGTCACTCTAAATTTGCATTGTATTTAGCACTGCCAAATCTCCTAGAGTTATGGGATTACAAGAGAATCTCAGCTTTCATTTAAAAATAAAGTTAGCTCTAATGGTTGCAGAGGAAAGATTGAAAACATAAATCTTGAAAGCTCAAAAACTAGACTGCAAGGAAAATGAACCAAACAATTATTTTTAAGCAACTCATGATTTTTTGGGATATGTCTCATCATTTTAAATGCTCGAGGTTAACGTAACCCTTTTAAAAATAGTACCTACAGATTTTCAGGAGGGGTGAAGGATTTTTTTTTGAGTTCTTGAAAGTGTAACTCTTGCATGTCGGGACTCTTCAAAGTACCAACCCCCCACTTTCCACTTCAAGGGCACCCATCAAACAAGCAAAGAGAAGCCAGCTCCCATTCTGGCTGTAGAGTCATAATCAACAGGGATCTAAAGTCATTTAAAAAACAAAAAAAACCCAACCCCACAAGCACCCTTCCCACAGTAATCACCTATCTAGAGCTACAAATGTTTTTAAAAAATGATGGCTCTTTTGATTATTCATGTGATCACATCGGAAAACCATAAAAGTAAGTTCTGTTGAACCCAATGAACAACAGGCAGTCTAATATTTTAGTGGCATCCACATTTATCAGGTTGGAGCTTTACACCTCCTTGTTGTGCATCTCTTTTCCCACATTATTTAATCAGTAAAGATCCACTATGAATGCTGAAAACATTATGATAAAAATGTGAAACTACACTTGGCCAGGTGCATCTTGGTACCTCTTTCTGGGACCAGGCTTCAAACATTTTATAAATACTTGCTGCAATTCCATACTCTCAGAAAACCAATTTGCATGAGAGCATGTGCCTTTGGCAACAAAATGGCCTATAAGAATTAAATTGCTTAAGGGGCTGGTATTCATCACACCTGCTTTAGGGGCTCTGTCAACCCCCTAAACCCCTCCTTGAAGGAAGTGCAAAGATGATTGCCTCTCCTGAGAGACAGTCAGAGCAACTAAGATGAATTAAGAACCCAAAAATTCCTTAATGTACCTGCCCTGGACCACAGCAAGCACAGCCTGCTCCCTCTCCTTTTCCCTAGGGTAACCTAGGCAAGCTGGCTTCCTCACTCAGGGTCCCTGCTTTGTCTGGTGCTGAGAAATATGAAATATTCCTTGTTTTATTCAAATGGTCACTGTGGGAACTCAGAGATGATTACCAGCACCACGTGTTCCTCCTGCACCCCTGTGTGTAGGGGAAGAGTCAGACAGCTGTTGGCACTATCCTGGGCTGGTTTTTCCAGGTGTTGCCTGGAGATGCAGCATATGTCACCAACTCATCCACAGGGCCTTAGGTCAGCCCTAAGACTTCCCAAAAAAAACCTGCTAATGTAGACATGCCTGTTTCCAGCACGTGTGAATCTCCAGTGTGTCTCATGCTCTGCACACTCCAGTCCAGAGCAGCCTGTGCCCCTGGAGCTGAGCCCCACCAGATTTCTCTTACTTCAGCAAGCACAAACTTCAGGCTTTACCTAAACAAGAATGCCACGTACAGGAAAGAAAAGCACCAGGAAGATTCAAAAAACCTAGGAAAACTTCACCCCCCACACCTTTTAGAACAAAAACGGTTTGAGAAGAGCCTGGGGGCTCCTGCTGAGAAAGTCTGACAGCAGAAAAATAGCATTTTGCTGTTGATACAGTAAAGTGCAGTCACTGCCTGATGCTAGGAAGAGGTTCCACCTCCTGCCTTTGCCTGCCACTGCTCTTGGACAGGCTTCTCTTCTTACCCACTTCCTCCAAAATCAGCCTTTTCCCCACACAAGACTCGTCATGGACAAGCCCTTCACACAACTGCCCCGTGCTCTGCACATTCTCTCAGCACCAAATGCCAGGTGAACAAACTCTCTCCGAACTCCTCTCAGTCATTAGGTGCATTAGATGTGGATAGGCTTGTCTGTATTGATTCAACCCTAGCTGATGCTACAGAAAATAGCTGCACTAACATTTAAAAGGTTGCATTAAAAAAACCCCAAACCAACACAACCTAAGGAATATTGATCCTGAGCTAAGAGGGGAAAAAACTGCTCACACAATTTAAAAAATACAATATAGATTTTTTAAAAAAAAATATGCCACATTAGAAAACTTTCCAGAATATATGGCCACATAAAAATGGAGAGCTTGTGCTCTTTGTTATTAGACCTAAAACATAAGGTCTTTGCCTGAGTGTGTAAGTTTCTGTTAAAACAACAATTTGTCCTGTGGACTGTAAATTCAATTACTGTTTTTATTGGAATCGCATTTTGCTTTGGAAACAATCATGCAGAAAAACAACCACTAACTTAGGCATCTTAGAAACATCTCAGAACAGGCATGGCTCTGAGAACAGATCAGTTATGGTAATTCTTCCACTGTGAACTGCAAGGCTTTTTAAATCCATTTCCATATTTTTAATTAACACCTAGTTAAAAAAAAAAATCTTACTGTAGGTCATTTTAATCACAAATGGGAAAACAAATTTGTTTTATCAGAAAATTGATTCAACACTATTTTAGGGACTTATTTTTCATGTTTTTATCATAAAAATTAAGCCATTAGCATACATTTCCCAATTTGGGAATGAAGAAGCAAGCCAGTTCTTCTCTGAAATTTCAGAGTTACAGTTTTCAGTCACCTCTCTATGTGAAACTAGTCTATTTTAACACCAGAATATTTGATCAGCACACACAAAACCCCCACATAAGTCTAAGATACCGGTGCTTCTTTACAACTCCATTTCTATATAACTCGAATCTGCAGAGTTCTAACCATAGCCTGTTAGTCACAAGAAACCACCCCTTCCTTACGTGACACTTGGATTCGGTGCCCCATTGGCAAGGGGCTCCTCTCATTACAAACGTGTTCATAAATCTGTTTATGCTGCATCTCATCTCGAGTGCCTGTGTTTGTTTTAACTCTCCCTTATAATCCTGTCATTCACGTCAGATAAAAACGCAGCTGTGGGCAGGGGCAGGGTCGGTCTGGTGAATGCAGGAGTTAAACAAAGCCTTGCCTCAGCACAGCTTGGCAAGGTGGGTGATTTGAAATCTAGTAAAGCTTCCCCTTGGTAAACTGCCAAAGCCAACCACACCTTGGATGATGTGAGGTTGTTTTTGAGAAGGTAACATCTCCTTACAGATTATCTCCTCCCACTTCGACTTGGAAGCTTTCTGAGAACAGTCATTTCCATTTCTGTTGGGGCATGAAATGGTTTCTGCTGAGAAAGAGCATAAATCTCATTCTGCTTTGACTTGTTAGGAAGCTCATGACATATCGTATAATCCAATGTGGATTTTTAGAATTTGTTTAAACAACGCATGAGAAGAAACAAACATCTCTACTGAATAATTTCTCTCCAATTATAAAAACAAACAACCAACAGTCTCTTAACTCCTTACCCCTTATAAATTCTGTTAACTACATCTTCTAGAAAATTACCAGACACACAAGTAACAGAACCAAAAAAACACTAACATTTGTTCAAAGATTTCCACAATCATACAGAATTCTAGCACAATTCAGAATAGAGGGCAAACACTTCCAACTTTGGAGTGAAAATCTATGGAGTCAGCCATAGAGTAAGTGAGGCTGAAGGGTACTCAGCCTGTACACTGCAGCCTTTCCTCTCCTCCCCTTGTGCTTTGTCTTTCTGAGAAACTCCATTCTACAAAAATAGGCAAAGAACATGTGATCACAAAGTTTGCACACAGTTTGCCTGATGAGATAAAGACAACATGTAGGCTTTTGATGGGAAAAAAATGAAGCAATGATGCCAAAGGGTTTTATTTATTCCTTTCAGCAGCACCTTTTCCTTGGTAGCTTTCCTAAATAGCAATGTCATAAATACCTAAAGGGAGCAAGCACCCAATGGCAGCATCTTGTCTTGAGAACGCAGAGCCATACCCAGAAATATGACATTGCCTACTCTGAAGTTGCTCTTTTGATCTAACCCTTAGAAGAAAGCACTCAGCAGGAACATCCAATGTGTCCGGATTGCCAAGCAGAGAAGTAGAGAAGATGGGAAAATCATTAATGGCTGGGAAGCTCAGCTGGCAACAGAGAGAAAGGCAGGCTGGATGACAACACAGGACTTCATTTGGTGCTGTGGAAGGAAGGAGCAAGAGCGATGGGAAGCAGCAACCACATCTCGTGGGCAGAGGAGAGGCAGCAAGGCTGAGCACAACACAGAGCAGATCAAAGATCTCACTAAAGTCTCCTGGAGGTGGGCCCTATTCACTTCCTTACCTACATCAAGCTTTTTCCCTCCAGTAGTCCCTTGCTCCACCTAGACAAAATGTCACATATCCCAGGTCCTTCTATCATGTGATTCTCCATTTTGGTTTAAAAAACTGGCAGAATGTGAAGCAATTCTCATATCTGTCACTGGGATTGTGCTTTTATGTAGGCCAGAAATATTGACCTATGCACTGAATCACAGTCCATACACTCACACACATATACACATATGCAACTACTAATTGCTGTTTAAGCCTGGAAGGACTAAAAAATAAAATATAAAAAAAGCAGGTTTTTGAAGAAGGAGTCAATACCAAGAGCTGAAAACAAAAATGACCCAGCTGGAGACCCTAAAGAGATAAGACCTTACCTAGTGCGATAGACAAATTTTCAATAAACTCCCTCTGCACAAAGTATCTTCACATTTATAGGACTGACTGGTTTAAGAGTTCTTCACAGGTGTCCACTGTGTCATGTATACACCCTAATAAATCATACTGGATGCACAGCTCCATGTGGAAGAAATAGAGCTGATAGGAGGTACCTTTGAAAAACTTGGCCCCAGAACCAGAGACAGGTTATTTTTCCATGACAACAAGTAATAGATATATTTCTCTCTCCATGGTAAATTAGTCTCAAAGCAACACCCTCCATCAGAGAAAGACCTTGAGGCACTCTTATAATACAAGCAAAAGCCAAATTGAGCACTTTAACTGGATTTTTTAACAGCCCTAAAATTATTAAAATCATGAACTTTAAATAATTATATTTCAACCAGTGTTTTACTAGTTCTCTCCCTACCTTCTCTGATTTTAATTTTCTCACTTGTCAGCATGTCTTGGCAGTGAGAACAAGAGAGACCTCAAACCTTTGCTGATTACTTTCCACGCAATCTGATTTCTATAAATTAGAAGTTGCTGATGGGAAAGCAGACAGCAGTACCCTTTGATCAAGATACACATCTTGATCTCTTTTATCATTTTTTAAAAAAACAATAATATTACAACAAAAAAAAAATCATCATACAAGCTTTTCGATCAAAGTGTGTCACTGTCTGCTTCCCAGTCAACATACTGCCAGTAAATTGGCGAGGTGCCCAGAACGCGCAGGCAGCAGCTGGTGGGTTTGATTACCATCTGTATAGCCACTAATGTATAAAATATTGTGTCTCCATCTAGTGGGCATCTGCAGTTTACAGGAAATTTGAAAATAGGTTGGAGCCGACTCCCGTGAGTGGCAGAAGGAGCTTACCTCAACTCCCCACCAGCAGAACTGGGCTATCTGAAACAAGGAAGGCCTTGGAGCCCCGCCCCGGTTCCATCCCTACACTGGTACTTGTCCTTGAAATCACGTTTTCTGCAGAGGCATTCACAGAACAACTATTCCTGTTCTCACAACAAACCACCTCTTTCCAGTGCTCTGCAGCAGCCTGGAAGCCTTGGTGGCCAAATTTGAAAATGTAAAAGAGGTAACAGGAAAGAGAAGAGCAAGGATGCCATTAATGACCAAAACTCCTGAAATAAACAATAAGGAATAAGATGAATATGCCAGGACAATGTCTTCCCTTATAATAAAATTCTATGAACTGCGCCCCCCAACTATTTAATGGCAGGACAGGAAAAATGCCTGTTAACTCTCTCATAGGATTTCTGATAACATCCTTGACTGAAGAGCAACAGAGGTAACACAAGATACACAAACCTGTTTTTCAGGAGAGTGCCACGGAAACAGTCCTTGGGACACAGATTTTAGAATCCATGTGGCCACCCAAAGGAGAAACTGAGGCACGAGGCAGCACTATGACAGCTCTCTCACAACAGGCACAGGACTAGAAGGAACAGCTAACAAAGATGAATTCTACCACTCTCATTACACCACGCTCCTTTTCATCGATTACCATCCTTTTTGACAACTACTCCACGAGCAATGTACTGACTGGGCATATTTTATGCACAGCCATCTACTGTGAAAACTGCATCCTAATGAAGAATATCAGTACAGCAAAATGAAATAAAAACCAACAAGATCATACTATTGATTTTTTCCATCCACATGAACTAGACCTAAATTCCCTTAGCTTGAGAAATCTGTTGAGATAACTCTCCAACACAACATGATTACATTCCATTTAATGACTTCTCTGGATGCACAATAGGTCCTAAAACAACTCCTCTTTTTTTCCTGAATATCTTTTAATAAAGTTGTTGTAGATGTGTTTTGATTTGACACCTAAACTGGTTATAGTAAAGCATTTTTTATTTTTATCATATATTCCATTGCATTAGAGGTAAGTTTATTACTCTATAAATAATTCATTCAAAGGAACTTCAGTTTAACAGCATCTAATAGACACAGTCACTTAAGGTAGCACGCTGGCAAATTTCAGCTTTAAATCAGAAGCTGATCTGTCTTCACATAAAAAAAAGTCAACTTCTCAGAAGAAAGCATCAGTTTTAAGAAACTCAGGCATGAGCACTTAAAAATGAAATCAAGACGTGCCAACAGCTTTTGTACTAATTTATTATATTGCTTGTTTGTGCAGGAAGGGGATGAGATTTGTTTCAGTCTCATCAAATACCCTTTATTTCAACAGAAACTAGTAGAATTAGAAATGACTGTTGTTCCCTCAACAACTTGCTGTGACAGAAGCTTTATTTTTCAGGTCAGCACTCTCCATTTTTGATTGCTCAATGGGAGCGCCACAATGGCTAAAAAAAGAAGGCTCTGAAACTTCAGGAAATAGAAACTGCTGACTACCTGGTGAAGGAATAATGATTTATAATATATGAATAGAGGCAATAATTGGATAGCAGGCAGTACTCAAAAAAGCCTTAATTCACAGATCTGACATCAGAAAGTCATAATCCATCGATCTAGGATCAGAATGATGGATTATGACTTTTTGAGAACACGTAGACATGTCAGCTTCATGAGCATTCCGGGAATCGTAGTCCAAATTGTTTTACTTAGGTCATTTGAACAATTTCAGCTTTTTCCAATAAAGCTGATGCACTAATACTTTGAAATATAAAAGTTCAGTTGTTTTTCTTTTAAACCCTAGAAATCCTCCAACTAAATACCACAGGTTGCCGTACCTTGAGATTGAAGAATTCTTTTTTTTTTAATTACTTCAAGTCTGTGTAATTTTCTAACAGAGATGACAACAATTTTAAAACCTAATTGCTTTTTTTGTCAAAAAAGTTTTGCATTCAAGTTTGGAGGCAAAATAAACAAGGTGCAAAGTGAGGGATTAATTATCTTGTTTTCTTTCAGGAAAGAACTGGCATATCCTATGCACGTTTCCCTCTGGGCTACTTAAAAAAAAAAAAAGTTATTATGTGCATTTAGATAGAATCCTTTATAAAAAGAAATAATACTCTTGCAATGCACGAATACCTAGAGGTTAAAATGTATTTTTTATACAGAAGCTTTTGACATTTTAAATTAAAAAAAGACATAGTTGGAACTTCACTTTCCTCATAAAAACAAACATGGGCTAAGGTTATTGAATAAAATATTCACAAGAGTTCCAGAGATCATTTCACTGAGCATCACATATTTATTTAATAGTAAACCACAATTTCATTCATAAAATTCCATTGCAAAATCTTCCACTGGCTTTCCCCCATTACAATTAAGTGAAACCACCTATCAATTGACAACTGCAACATTAGACTAATTCAGTGGCTCAGATGGGTAAGACTTCTTCCAAAAATGCTTTCTGCTTCAGTGAAGTGTTGAGAATAAAAAGAAAATCCCACATTAAATGTAAAATATTACTAAGTATCTTCAATGTATACTCATATTAAAACTATAAAAAATCTGTGACTTAAACCTCTTCCATAGGTATAAAAACTTTATGTTATACAAGTAACAAGGGCTAAAGGGCAGAAGAAACAAACCAAACAACCCAGCCAGGGTTGCATATCTCTGTATTTTTTTTTCTGGAAACTCACTTGTCTAAGAGGCTGTGTTTCTCCTTCTCTGTTTTTTCTCACCTTATTTTCCTTTTTACTCACAAAATGTTCTAAAGGGAGCTTATTAATAAAGTAACTACTTAGGTGAAGTTTTTTGGGGTTTTTTCCTCCCCCTTTGTCTGTGTTCCTAAATAAAGCTACCATGGAGGAGAAGTCATAGGGTTCTTTTATAATGGCTGAAATAATTTCTTTCACTTAGCCCCATGTATACATTAAGTAAAGACATCCTGGGTCCAGTATCAGCCCAGATTTCAAAGCAAACAATGACAACAACAAGACCAAAGGAAGGGAAAAAGCTGCAGGAAAAATAATGCACTTTTCAGAGCAGACAGACGCAGTTTACATTTTGACAAGTAAATATGAAATGGCTAATAAAAAAATCACTGCCCTGTTTCACACACTCCTTCCTCTAAACACACCTAATGTTCATAAAGGTCTCACATAAAGGAACCACATCACTGAAAGGCAACTACTTCTTTAAATGAGCCTTAAGCAACAATCACAATTCACAACTGATCAAAAGAGAGAGCACCTCATGCGATTAACTTTTCCCCGGAATTACCATTGGCAGGCTGTAATTACTCACTTGGAAGGCAGTCATGAGGACACCATGGCCAACTGTTCTCTGCCTGTGATTTATATGCCTGAGGTAATGACCAGTGGCCAGGATATCAGTGTGGCAGCTCCCTTCAATAAGAGCCTGTTGTGCAGCACCAAACCATGTTCACTATTACTTCATCATCAAACCATCTTCTCTACCTGCATTTTCCATGGATCCTTTTTGGCTGACGTATTTACCTAGCTCAACCCAATTAAGCTGATTATATCAGATGAGACCAAGTAGGGTGGCTACAACCTTTCCAGACTGAGGAAAGGGTACAGACAGTCCTTAGGACTGCACGCAGGGGAAGACAGGAGTACATTGGACCCGTGCATTAGTCCTACCCCTTTTCTTGCTATTGAACTGGTTGTTCCCTTCCCTTGTCTCTGCTGACACCATGAACTCATTTAATGGAGGTTATGAAGCAGCAGTCGGACGTTACCTTTCTGTCTTTAATGATGTGTGCTCGAACCAATGACCTTGAAGTGTAAGGCTGTGTAGATCTTTACCATTCCCTCGACAGCCAAGCCTTTATTCATCAATTTTATAAGCAAAACCTGTGTGCAAAAGGAATGCTTACTCACAAGTACTACTATGGCCGTTCTGCTGGGGCTGTACATTGCACTGAAAGAATATGAATTATAAAGTGCATGGGTTAGTAAAATTTAAGTCAGGCAAATGTTTAATATTAAGCCATTTCATCTTTTTCTGAAGTTTGGCAAATTTATTACAAAGCACTGAAATTGCACTTCAAGCCCTAAGGCTTGCAGTGTTGGAGCCTGCCTGATTAATATAATTAAAAGAATAGCATAACTCAAAAATTATTAAATAATTAAATATACGCAGACTTATTGTTTACTTCCAACTGATAGCATGATTTCTAGCTAAAAATTTGCACTGCTTCATAGCTGACAAGTTGCTAGAGCACATCCCCTTTTTCCTGCTGTGCACATGATTAAAAGAGCAGAGGTTAAACGCAGCAATAAAAAAAAAAAAGGGGGAATTCTATTTTTGGTCACAGTGGTGCTTAATTCTTTCCTCTCTTTTTCACAATAAGCAGGTGCTGCTGAAGAGGTGGAAAGTCTCATGGTAGGAGGACATTGAGCTGGAGAAGGGTAGGAAAATGCATCCTTGGAAAGAATCGTCCTCCCTTCCACAGTCACTACATATCCTGTATTGCATTTTTCTACCTTAGCCAAGACCCAGCTTGCAGGAGAAGCCAAGCTATATCCATTAGATTACTGGACATACACAGTAATGAGCAGCTTGTGAGACCTGATCCAGAGGATTGCTCAACAAGGGCAAAGCTCACCATTTTATGTGGCATGAAAATCCTGCCTTACACAGTGCTTGTGAGCCACTCACACCTGCATGGCCAGCAAATGCTGGCTGCCACCCCGAGGGCTCCCAGAGGTCACAGAGACAGGTTTTATGGGATGGAAATTTTATTTTCTTCAATATGAAACCACAGAAAAAATGCCTACTTTTTCTGCTTGCTTATCTTCATTTTCTCCTGCAACAATTCTGCATTCTCCTTCAGCCACTGCACTGATCAGCAGCCCCTCCCAATACATGAGGTGGAAAGCCAATGATAAAATTAAAACAAGTTGGCAAATGTACCTATATATACATATTTCATGTTAGCACAGTTATGCTTTAGAAATTATGGCAACAGCAATAGAATTCTGCTGCTGTGATCATGGATAATCAAAGCAAGTGAAAAAAAAGCCAGTGCTGAAATATTTTCAAAGGTATGAAAGTCTTTACTGTTGTGTAATTTAAATTTACTTGCCATCACTTGAAATTTCCTTTCGTCTGCGTGATTAGAATTTAAATGCTCCCAAAGTACATTAACAAATATAATTCCTGTTATATTGCAGATATACTGCAGCAACCTCCTCTTAATGCTGAAAACTAACTAGCCTCCCTAATTTGCTACAGGAAATACAAAGCACAATTAGTTAAAATGTTTTCAAGTGAAGTCTTATTTGGGAATGACCCACAAGATGAACCAATACAGCACTTTCTACCCTACTCATACATACACACACAGAGCCACACATCACAAAGCTCTAGCAGTATTTCCTACAACTGTAAATATGGGATGTTTGCAATTTAGAGAATATTTCTAATCTAATAGTTTTCATGATGAGGCCAAATTGTGCCAACATTACACATCATGGTAATGTAGTTTTTATTTTAGATACAATCCTAGCATTTTCCCTGAATTTACTTGGGGTATAGTGAATTGAGGACACACGAATTGAGCAGTAAATCTCAGCTGCTCACTCGAAATGTATACCTGACAATGGAGACAGAAGGACAGACATTACAAGCCCTCTCAAGCATTATCCCATGGCAAATTTGTCTATAAGTCTCCATCCCAAATGCTTTATTTTCAAATTCAAGATGTTTTTGATGAGTAGAAATTACTGTTCCCTGAAGACAGAGTTCCACAGAACATTAGTGTCACGTTGAAGATTTTATGCAGCCTGAGTAAATTAGGTCTTAACTGGGAAGAAGCTGACAGAGTCAACATGACCGCCAGGTAAAAATGAAGCTGCAATACCCTGCTGGAACACCACTGTTTATTGCAGCATTGGTCAAGTTTAGTGTACTCTTCATGAGAACCTTTAATTTTATCCCACCATACTGATCTTATCAGATTTGGCACACAGAATCCCGCAAGCAGCACAAATCTATAAAAATGACCTTTTACACAACTGAATTCCTCAAAGCAGGGCTTAGTTTGTTAAGTCATGCTACCTTTTCCTTACTCTTTGTCCATTCTTTTCCAATTGATTTGGTAGAAGGAGAAAATGAAAATAAAAAAAAAATCTAATTCTATGTGTCTGTATAGGATAGAGTTATTGGTACCTTAAGCAAATTATTTTGCTAATAAAATTGCTAGTATGTTAACAGATACATGTTAAGGAAGAAAGCAGATTTGTCTTTTTAATTGTATTGGTTCACTACAAAATGAAACAAAACAAAGTCACATTATGGTCTGCAAAGCCGTAAATGTTTTAAAATGGCAATCGAACTCTGAAAAATTGTAGGGCTTAATTCCCAATTCCCAGAGGAATCCAGTCCCCTGTGTAATACACTACGTCCTGTTGACCATTTAAAGTAGAACCTTTAAACTTTCCCGTTACCTAAATAAGCTGCCTTACCACAGACTTCTACATTTTATTCTAATGCATATGATTTGCTGCTTATTAGTTTGTGTAATGTTCCCACTACCATGAAAGAAAGAAAAAAACCCAGCAATCCAGGAGACAAATTCTCATTTTATCTTACACTTGTCAAATATTAAGATTCTCCTAGTCTGTCAGATTTCTAAGCTTGTCTAATGTCTGTCATTTGTATCTAAAATTAATAAAGTCTATCCATGCTGTATGATTTTCCAGTTGCTCTGATTCTGATTGTGCACAATAATTTGTAATTTAAATTCACAAAGATGTGCCAATGTATTTGTGCTGTCAGTTTTAAAGGCTTGGCCTTTTTGACTCTGATACCAAAGCCCTGTTCTTTCTGCTCACTATAAAGTTCCAGTAATGCTTGGACTGACCAATTACTGCTGGTAATTTGATTATGTACCCTCTTTCTTTTATTATTTTCCCATTTAACTGAGAATTGATCAGAACAAAGAGACAATTAAACATACTGCAATAAAACCAGTATGAATAACAAGAGTAGGAACTGAAGACAAACCAGCAGTAGTTCAGAAACACAGAGATAAGACTGAAATCCTGTCTTTAACTTCTCCTATTGTGTTTGGCTGTGTCAGTGTTGCAAAGAAAAGGATATTAATTTTACATTCAGTAATTCAGAGAGCTCTATTTGTAAGTGAGGAGGAGGGACAAAAGATAAAATCTGTGTGATGGCAAAATAAGTAACGCTTGCCTTCTTACTTCTACCTTGACAATTTCTTGATTTCTCAAACAAAACATGATTATTAAACAGAAATTAATGGTTCAGTGCACAGTTCCATACCAGCATGCATGCTGTATCAATAGACTCACGGGGTCATTCTCAAAATCGACAGAAATATAATGACATTTTTAGAAATTCCACCGGAGGGCACCACAGTGGACCAATGGTAGGATTATTTAAAAAAATAAATGGAAAAAAGAAAAAGAGCCACACAGAACTCCCCCACCAAAAAGTCAGCAACCTAAGTTCTCGCCCTCACTTTCTTTTAATCTAGACCAGTCAGAACAACAGTAACGCAAAAAATGGAAAATAGTCTATGGTGACAAGCCTAAGTGACAGTAAAACTCTTCAATACTTCATTGGAAATATGACCATAACAGGTAATTTAACATTTCTCCACATGTAAGTCTTAAACTGCATCCTAATTCCTGAGGAATACAAAAAGCTGGCACAGTATCTTTCTTAGAACAAAAGAAAATCATTAAGATCCTAAATGTATAACAGACAGAGACAAAAATGATAAACGGGCACCATGAATACAAAATGAATGCTAAGAAAAACGCTAAGAGAATGTAAAGCAGATATTCAAAGCAGAATAATCTCTAAGGAACATCCCTAGCACTCTTCCATTTTATTACACAAGAGTACTGCATGCATTGGTTGCATTGTATTGCAATCTTACCACAACACACAACATCCAGTAAATCTAGAGACAGATGTGAATTCCACACTGTTAATGCCTGAAACTTGTCCACAGCCTTGATCAATGCAAAATTCAAGACTTCTCAAGCACAGGATGTTCTCACAACTCTGAGACCATATTTGGAGGGCCTTCCTATAAATGAAGCATGCAACATTCATCTCTATCACTTTCAATCTATGCCATTTCCTTAGATTGTGTTCACAAGCCAAATTTGATATGCACAGTCAAAATAAATGACAGTGCAACTGCACAGGAGATATTTTTCCTTGCCTAGTATTATTTGCATAGAACAGAAACAACACACCAAGCACATGAATTCTAATACTATGAAAATAGTCATATGCATATTAGCATGTAATTAATACAAAATGTCCTGTTCTGTGGGAGTGGTAACAATATTTTCTGCAATATGTATTTACAGTATTGTTGGATTCTCACAGAACCAACCAAAAAGTCAGAAGGACCACTTGTCATAAAAGCAGAAAGCAGAAATTTGAGGTATTCCAGCCGAAAACATCTGTCTTTGGGTTTTATCCTGGACACAGCACCATCTGTGATGTAACTCTGCAGAACCTACAGGGGCTCTGACACAGGCTTTGCAGTCAAAGGACAAAATCTGAGGATGAAATCGGCCTAAAAAAAAAAAAACCAAGGTGAACATTCACCACATAAGCATCTTAAGGTCAGCCAAAGAGTCTGCCCACTCTAACAAGTAGGAAAAAGAACTCATTAAGTATAAACAATTAAGTATTCCTTCTCTTTGCTTTACGATGGCCAAGAAGAGATTCAGGATGAGTTCACTACCAAATTTTCAACAGTGCACGAGGGAAGCCAAACCATAAAATACTTTAGATAATAGTCCTAACCATGAAGAACACCAAAAGGCTCCAGCTGCTGTGTTTTCAAGCCTGCCCTGAGGAGATACAGTGTAGTTTACCTATTCAATGTTGTTTTTCTGAGTGCTATAAACACATAATGAAGTCTCAGGTTCCACAGAAACGCAGTGGACTTGTGGGAGACTCAGGAAGCACAAGGTTAGCTCAGGCTGATGGAAGAGACAGATGGGAACCAACTTCCCGAACCAGAAGGTGAGACAGCGAGGCTCAGTGGGCTGGAGCTGGGGAGAGGTGGCTGTCAGCCCACACTGAAGAAGGGATTGGAAGGCCAGGATTTCCCACCCTGCTCTGTCGCTAGCAGCCTGCAAACGACTCCTGCTTCGGGATCAAATGGTGAAGGAAACTGCGCAGACAGGAGAGAAAGGGACCAGAACCAAGCCCCTGCACTGTCACACCTCAGCCTGATCTCTTTGGGTGCTCACCAGGTGCAGGGGAAGGAGGGCATGGAGAACAAACTACACCCGAGTATGTACATGGCTCTCCTTCCAGTACCGTTTGGCAGCTCATTCCCGTACTTCAATATTGTTGCAGTGTATTCAGTCTCTCGTGAAAGAATCAAACATTATGCTTTGGATAAACTCCATCCCTTTGCCAAATGTTTTCCTCATTTAAGCCCTAATAAAAACATTTTGAATGCTTACACTGAACCTAAATGGTGTTGAAGTCTTCCAAAAGTCTAGCAAGCTACAAAGAACAAATAATACAAATGCTGAAGAAAACAGTTGTTTTGTTAACATTCTATTTACACAGCTGGATTCTTAGGAATTTTATCCATCTGATATTTAGTAAGCAAGGCAAATTAATGCTTAGAATTGCCATTTCCTAAGTGAAAAACAAACCAGCAAAATGAAAAGGCTCCCCCACAATCTGTCTCTCTCTGCCCCATTCCAGATAGACACACACACCTCCCCCGTAGCCATGAACCATGAAGTAACTGGAGAGGATTCTTCACAGACAGATGTAATTTATAACAAAGGCAGGAAAAGGCAACCCTAACTCAGAGCATGCTGCCCTTCCTATAAAGTTCACCTCCTTACCAAGAAAAAGCAGAGAATAATTTGTTTGGTTTCTGTACTCAACTCCTTTTTCTTTTATTGTGAAAAGTTTCCATTGTCCTTTTATGTTTTGATTATTGAGTAAGTTTAGAGACTTGCCAAATAGCCCTAGATTGTTAACAGACCACCACTATTTAACTTTGAATGCTTTAACAAAATAAAGGCACAGTTCACATTAATATTCAATGCGCTCATTTTATTTATTATCTTTTCTTTGAAATTTAAACAATTTTCCTAGCTAAGGTTTATTAAATGTAAACCTAAGTAGCAATATAAGTTACCTCACATACCAACCAGACATCCTATAAAACTCAGCTTTCTAATGAGTAACACCACATTTTGCTGAGCTTAGCATATTCACAGGAAATCAAAATAATGTTTTATGAATTAAATATTCAAATACATCAGATTCAATGTTCAGTAAAAATACTTTATGTTGTATCTTATGACAAATCGTAAAATTCAAGGTGAAATTAGAAGACATACAAACTTTCTGGTGCATTTTAAAAAGGAACTTTCAAGGATTGCAAAACTTGTCTGTTATTTAGACTTGGATTACATTTGTCCTCATAACATCAACTAAACAGATGAAAATTTATTAAAATGTATATTGATTATAAATCATCACGGTAAAGAAATGTCATGCTATTTATTTATATGAATAAGGTCAACATGGTATTCATAACATAAGGTCACAAGATGTATGAATTTGATACATAAATATTCACCCATGGGGATACATTCCCATGAAATATCACATCACTTGCCCATTCCACAGATACTTTTATGAATACAATTTAATCTTCAAGATGATGAAAAGCTGCAGATAAAGGTAATGGGTACAAAATAGCTGTTCATTGTAGTATAAGGTCATGGATCTCTGTCTGCCGATTACCAAAAATTATGCAGGAAATTTTGGAAATAGGGCAATTGCTCTGGAAAATCAGTCTCCAGTAAGTTACACTGTACAGGCACCAAAATGGTACCTGCTGGCAAAAAAAGGCAGCCAAATTTGAACCAGCAAAATATAAATTAAATGTGGCACCTTCTTGAATAACTGCTTGATCCCTGCTATGTTACATGGAAGAGTTTAACACCGAAAATAGCACTGTTCTGCAGTAGACATAATGCACTGGGCTCAAAATAAAATGTGTCTCTGGGTTTTTTTGGGGCAGATTCCTTTCAAGTTATGTTCTTTGAACTTCCTAAAAATGAGTTATTGTGCTAATAACTTTCTGCCAATATGCCAGCAGCAGCCTACATGGCTTTTACCAGCTTATGTACAAAGCCCTTCCAAAGGTTTGCCTCACTGGCTGATAAAGGATCCTGTTTTGTAGATTCCTGTCTCCCCAGCAACATGCCCTATGGAACGCTGAGGGCACACCATGGACCCCGAGATCAGGTGGGCATTGCTTCAGCAGAGCCAACTATGCTGTCTGGCACCAGGACGGGGCTGGGGGTCTGAAACAGTCTTCAAGAGACTTTGGAGAGAGCTCTTCAAGAGCTTTGGTGTCAGGAAGTTTAAACACAGACATGTAAGAACACCAATTCTGTTAAGTGTTTATTTTTTTGTTTTAAACTGGAATTAAATCAAACTGCAAAAATTCTCCTATGCAGCAAAATTACTGATCTTTGCTCAGTTCCAAGTATTTTCTCTTATGCTGGTCAAGTAAAACAAGTAGAATTCCCAAAGGGCACTGACAGAGTGAGATATTCTGGAATACTAGAAAAGTAAAACAAAATTCATATCCTCATAGTCTGCCTTCAGTTACTTTGCTTAACCACTTTAAAATTTCTCCAAGTCAATAGATTTTCACCAATCTCAATGTCTTCTATTAAAATTTACATCTTGATTGATAACCATGTTTAAACATGTGCTGTAGTCTTCTGATAGAGCACTTAATCATTTGGATCGTAGAACATTCTGATGAATAGCAGAAACAGGCAGTCATTAATGTACTGACTATCCTTCCAGTCAAAGCCTATAATTCCTAGCTGACCTGTATTCCAGCACATAAATAAGCCATTACTGCTCTTATCACAACTATGTATGTTTACATACATACAAACACACACATACAGAAATCGAGCCACTTTCTAAATAAATAATTTAAAATCTCATAGAGCACATCTGTGTATATATTAATTCCTGCATAGTTCCAGAAATGTTTTCCTGCCAAGAATTCAAAGCTTTTTTTCCCTCTCTCTCCCTAACATCATACAGTCAAAAACCGTGATGCTTTGTCAACTGTACAACTGAACTAAAAAGTGATCATGAGCCTCACTTTTTTTTTTCTCTAGTATCTTTAGCTTTTTATCCTCCAGGGTGCTGAACAATGTGACCCCAGTCACTTCCCAGTTTAATTCTGTGTATGTGAATAGGTTCATTGAAATGAAAGTCCCCAATTTGTTAGAAAGAGGCGCTTGTTGAAACGCTGGCTGGGTCAGAACCATGGCGCTCAGCACTCTGAAGGCACAGCCCATGTCAGCTATTTGGCATTTGTCCTGCCTGAATTCTTTTCTTTCGTGACTTCATGCATGTTACTGAGTTAAAAAGCATGCTTGTTTTGTATTTGATGTTTCCTAAGAAAATAATTTAAAAAACGTTTTGTTAATCATTCTCTAAAGCATTGTAAAAGTACTCAGCACTGGCTTATGAATTCCACCAGCTCTCTGGAGCTCTTACCAGCTTTCAGGGCAGAGCAGTTCAGCTACCAAAAGTCAGGAATGTTGAAACTGCTGTAGAAGACTGTCAGCATGTGACCTACATGGAAATGTAACTGCTAAAGGTCAGCAAATCTCCCCTACTGACACACAAGTATAGCAACCCAATCTTTGGAAAACAAAGGTTGCTCCTACTAGGCAAGAGATGCTTAAATATTTGAAGTAGCACTGCATACAATTCCAACAGACTCCACTTTCCATTCAGACTAATCACAAGTCCTTCAAGATCTCTGGCTACAGCCATAGCAAGCCTCAAGATCAAAGGGCTGGATATCTGTGAATTTTGAAACAAAACCCACTGGCTCTCCAGCTGCTTACTTCAGTAATCCAGACTTGAGTACGACACACTTCCATAACGGACATCAAAAATTTCCCCTCAGACATCAAAAGACCAAGTACCAGTTTTAAACATCCATAATTGGAAAATAATGAACCTGCTCCTGAAGCTGTAGTTTTGATCTTCATAGCAGTAAAGGCTTGAGAAACATGTTTTGAAGGAAAAAAAATAAATAAGAGCATGGAAATGAAAGAGGAATGGAATGTAACACAACATCAGTTTATCAAAGATACATAATGCCAGACTAATTTTATAGTTTATTAAACAACTAATTTTCTAGACAAAAGCAATGTGAGAGACATGATCAGGTCATGAGTGGGCAGGAATACCACACAGATAGGGCTGAATGGCCTTGAAGACTATTCACTCTTGTACTCAATGACAAATTGGGAGGTGACATTGTGGGGACATTTTTTTTTTAAACCTACAGTGCACTGGGAGTACCTCAGCTGGAAAACACAATAACAAAGGAGAACCAGAATAGCAGATGTACGATGAGACAGCCACATGATACAGGTATAAAATGTGCTTCTAGGACCTATCATGTAGGCTATTCCCAGCAGAGGAAAAGAAAGCACTATTGATATTTTACAAGGCCTTGCTTTTATCTCAGCAACAATATTATGTCAGTTTGGTCACTTATGTTCTAACAAAACTGATTTAAAGTGGAACAATTATAGAAGAAGGCCAACAGGATGACAAGAGGCCAGTATGGATGTAAGAACACGTGTATCAAAGTCTACCTTGAAAACAAAGATTAGAGGAGGCTGGCTTTTCTAGTCTAGTTGAATGAAGGCTGACAATAAGATTGCTGTCTCTTTATACACTAGAAAAATAAACACTGGGGATGGAACAAGAGCTAAAGGTCAATACTGGCACAAACTGGCACAAGGACAATCGCACATAAGCTTGTCAGGAATACACTCACACCAGAAACTGAAGTTTTATAACAATTACAGAAACCAGGCACCAGGGCACTTCCTAACTGAAAGAGCAAAGACAAAAAAAAAAGTTAACTTTTTAAACTGGAGTTTGACAGGTTTCTGAAGAGGATTGTGAATGTTTCCCCAGGAGAAAGCAGCATGAGAGCTGACAATTGAAGACATCCCTTCCAGTCCTATGCTCTTCTTGATGTCTTTGCCATGGTGATATTTAGAAAACAAAGCTACAAAAGATCAACTCACTGGTTTTTAGGCACTACAAATATCTGAAACCTCCAGGCTTTGAAAAGCACTCCATTAGCTGGGGAATGAATTTCTGTAGTGTGAACTGATATGCTTATGGAAATGTTCTGATTTCATACGTCTCTAAAATGCAGTTCTCCAGAAATCATTGAGCAAATTTATTTAGACAATGATTGATTAACCAATCTAAATATGCAACACCTAATGAGGATTACGTATCAAAGTCAAGTCCCAGACTTTAGGGCTTTTGCCATCAGACAAAAAAAAAAAAAAAGTTTTATTAACTTTCTAAAAGCATATTCTTCCTATCCACCTCCTTAAATACAAACACAGAAGGGATTTTGTTCAAACTTAAAAAAATGCCCCAACCCAACCCACAATTGGATAAGGACCAGACACAATCCAAAAGCTTAATGCTTCAGAAAGTAAGGAGTACATGGAAAGAAAGCATTAATGGAAACTGTTTTGGAACTCTAAGTACAGAGGATGATATCTAGTGACTGCTATAATACTGAATCTGCACTGCCATTAAATTTAATCTTCGATATTTTTATTGCAACCTTACCCACTATGACATCTCTAAAGAAAATTACATTGTACGCTACTATTTCAAGAAGTCAAACTTAGCTAGTCATCTGGGCCATAAAATAGCAGATTACTCCATCAGGCTGGCTAAAGCAACTAGGAATAAAACTAGATTTACCAACCACATTATTTTTATTAGGAAATGTTTCAAAGCAGACATAATCCCAAAAGACCTTAGCCTCATACCATCCAAAAATACACAACAGAGAACAGCAGAAACCATGAACTGCAGTATAAGGTACAATTTGTAAATGCGAGAAAAAAAATTGCAAGATATGTCATAATATATCATCCTAACAAATCAAAATAAATTAACTGAACATGGAAATAGAAAAGAATAAAAACTTCTACACAATTCACGTATTAACAATTTAAACCTTTGTTATAAGATCTGACATGTGTTAATAGGAATTGCTCCACTGAATCCCTGCACATCACGATTTAGTCTGAACTCCTTTTGCTTTCCTTGAAATTGCAGGCTAATATAGGTGTATTAAATCACAGCTAGAGAGCAAAATGTCCAGAACAGGCAGAAGGAAAAAAACAGTATCTTTAACAGCAATATTCCTGCTATGGTAGCACTACTTGCATTTTATTTTGGATCATAGCCACAGAACAGCTAACGCACAGCTTCTTCTGTAATCATTCTAAATGGGGGGAACTGCTCATAATAGTAACAGGAAAAAAAGGCAATGAATTTACTTGGCAATGTTAACACTTCTCAGCAATTCCTTGTACCGTCATGTTTTCTAACAGGTATTCATGCATACATAATATATAGGTCTTTGTAGATCTGGAATGAAGGAGAAGTAAGGGATTTGATAGCTGGAAAAGCAAGTTTTAAATTTTAAATACTGTCAAAGTAGGTTAGAAGTGTGATGTGTATTTTATCATCTAACCAAGCATTCATGTCTTTCTGTTTTAACCTTTTTTTTTTCCTACGCAATGTGATCACCTCAGGCAGTTTGGGGTTTAAAGGCTTTAGCCAATCCTAAAAAAAACCAACTTAAATTAGCCTGGCATTTGATACCTTTTTTTTTAAGACTTGAACGCTGTCTGTGTTTTTCAGAGGTGGCTTTATTATGCTAGCTGCATCAAATGCAGAATATTAATCAGACTGTGAAGCTCCACTAATTATGTGCTACATTTAAATAACTTAGATTTTGTTAAGTGGCACGGCCACAGATATTGTATGCATAATCTGAGTTTTGAGTCATTTCCCTTTTCTTGTCTGATTTTATTCTACACAGGAAATGACAGGGTCATTTGGAAATAACTGCAGCAAAAGATCAAAAAGGAAACTTGATTGAGAACACTGTATAATTGCCTGTGCTAGAGAAAAAAAAAATATTCCAATGACTTTACAACCCATCACTATAAGATTTCTCTGGAAAACACACACTGTGGTTTCCCTGAAAGGATATCCATTACAACACCGAGTACAGCTTTTATTTGTTGTAGCTGCATCTCTTTTAAAGAAGCAGCTCTTCTCCTGAGGCTGTTGGGCTTTTATTCAGTAGGTAATTCTTTCGGCACACATATTCCCTGAGCTAAAGCCATTTCAGTGGAAGCAAATCAATTCTGTTGAAGCAAGTCATTTCACTGACTCGTCTCGAAATGTTCATTTGCAAAAGGAGATAATGTTGTAATTAAGCTCTTGGAACATCGTGGTTCTTGTTATTTGGGCAAATCTGGCCATTACAATTTCCAGTGTCCTGTTGCAAAAGAACAGGCTTTTATTGCTGGAGCTACAGGAAAACTTTTTAAACATTAGTTGCACTCAGCTTACAGTCAGGATCACATCCAGCTCTGGGCTGTGGTGTGTCTGCAGTGGCCTTTTCTTTTATTTTTGGTAAGACATTGGTCTACATAACAGGACAGCAGCCAAACTTTCAGCACACATTTACTATCTACTTTCAGCACATGGATTTCCCAGTTATCTCCTGTTCCCTGAGCAGATGCACTGTGGAGCAGGCAACCCCAGGTGTGCTCCTGCCACAGCCACACACACCATACCACGATGGCCCCAAAAACTCTGTTCATCTAAAGGACAGCAAAACAGAAGTAATGATTTCCTTTATGCATAAAAATTTCTAAATAAAACAAAGCTGCTGCAAAATAATTTGAAGTCTATGCTGGGTTCACCTCTTGTCACATTTTAACACATAAAGCAAGTGCAAATAATGCCATAAATTTGTATGTGCAGCTTCAATGCCCTAAACTTTTACTTATTGAAGAACAACGCATCACTCTATCAAAATAAACTATAACAGAATATAAGTATTGATTTTCTTGGGTGTTGGAGTGTAGTTGGACAAATTAAAAGCTCTCTGCCATGGAGCTCAGAATACAAAACAGATGGATTAAAGTGAAGTGGCACCATAGGTAAGAAAGGGCCACAAAGGAGTTACTGCTAGATTGTCACGCAGGGTTTTGTGACAGTTGTAGCACCAGATGGCACTTGTTGCTCGGATGGATCATCATTGAAGTAATTCCCTGCAATCCATTTCTGCCATTGCCCAGAGGTACCCTCAGCAGAGGTGGTGCTCTCCAGCAGGGCATGCCCAGAGCAACCCATCCTGCGGCTGGGACAGTGCACGCTGATCTCACCCACCCAGAAACAGATCTTCAGGAAACACAGACATTTCTTTTAAGCTGGTCTAAAACCTTAAAAGATTCATCACCCAAATTAACACAAGAATTACTTAATCAAAGCCTCATTAAAATCGATTTAACCAATTAAGAAGTGCTAACCGCCCACTGATCTAATTACCTAATATAAAAAAACCCACCCTAACATAGTAATGGTGAAGTTCTGCTCTAGCTCTGTATTGACAGTTTTGTCACCAATTTCATTATAGTTAGAATTTTAACCCACCTTGTAAATTATGAGAACTATTTCCAAATATTTGCATCCATGTCAAGAAAAGTCCTTTTCTATAATATGGCTACTTAAATGCAACATGGAAAGGAATTATCCCACATCATCAGAGTCAAAATACCAGCTAAAAGTGTAAAGGAATTTTTCCAGTGCATTAATTTTAACTTTACTGTGTACAGATAAGCTAAAATATAAGTACAATCAAAAAAATTACACCACTGTGCCTCTCTGGGCAACCAGTTGGCTCCTAATACAAATTTAAAATGCAAATATTTTTTAATGTATTGTAACATACATCCTCGAAAGGCACAGTCAAGCTAAAGGAAGGTTTATTAGATTAATTTAACCTGTCCATTTGATTAAAGGCCATATCCTGCATCAACACATTTTCCTATGTATTTTTTCACATATAAGTTGGAACACATGCCAAAGTTCACCATGAAGCCAAGTCACTATTGTTAACTGAATTCTTTCAAAATGCTCAGTTTTTAGCTCGCTTGTTTCTTTACAGTCAGTATAATTAACTCTTGGTGGCTACAACAGAAACAAAACTCTGTACATCTCTATTAAGGGTCTGGTCAGACTAGGCATGGCACGCCACCTTTTCTGATTTTGACTGCTGATTTTAAAGCAAACTCACACGTTGCTAATTCAAATTACATGCATCAACTTACAAACACCTACACAAGTGTTCCTGATTTAACACAACTAACGGCTTAACCAAGCAATGCATTTACACTTTTTTGAAATCCCAAATTAGTTTTGAATACGAGGATCAAAACATCTTAACTCGCGCTCTTTAATCAGCCATTTTACGTTAGTAATGCAGGGACGTTGACATGAAGTTGCTTTGAGCAATATAAAACATATGCCATGGTGCACTCGTTAAGTAACTCTGCATAATGAGTTCCATCTATATAAATGACTCACCTCATTACTTACCACAGGTTCTTCTCTACGACCGTGGAAGAGGTATTCATATGCTTTATAGTGTTTAAATAAGCTGAAAAAAAGATAATATAGACTATTACAGCTGGAAGTTTTTGGAAAGGTAACAATATTATAAGTTTTGTTAAACTAAGAGTTAACCTCCAGCATAGTAATATTTCAAATTTTAAAAAGAAACAGTTGTTTAACTTCAGATACAACATGCAGCATATTTAGTTGGCAGGATTTATTATCAGATGGCTGTAGAAAATACAGTGTGATACTTAAAAATATATCCACTTAGCCCTTATGAAATTGAACTCTGAGAAGACAAAGTTCTACTCTGAAAAAAGTAATTCCTGAAACACTTATCACCAGGATACTTATGCCTTTAGTATCAGCAATAGCAGACAAGAAGGAAACAAAGCCAAATCAGCTTTCAGATTCTGGGATGGGCTGCCAGTACAGGGAGAAAGTTTGATCTTGGAACACCAAAACAATAAAGAATAGAAGCACTTACTCTCTCAAGGTCACTTTGCAAAATCAGTGTATTATTTCCTCAAAGGAAAACTAAAAAACTAGATTGACACAAAGCAGTTTTGTGTATTACAACAAAAGTAACTTTAAATAGACTTTGTCAATGGCCTAAATTATTTATCTTCCTTAAAACATGTATGGCTTTCCCTTTCACATGTTTTAAATAATTTTCTTTGTTTCCTTCTCTAATGATCAATGATATGGCATTTGTTTAATCAAAAGTTTTGTTTGTCACAGTCCATCTGTTGCAATTACTTCTTCTCTTACAATCATGATACACAACTCCTGGCTTCTGTCACATCATTCTGACAGACGATTTAAAACACTGCTCTGTGATTTCATAGCAAGTCCAGGTTGAAGAATGATTCCAAGAATTTATCGCAGTCCTGCCTGCTGTATCCATGAAAAGTACAGCAATATTTGCAGGGAACATCTGAAACAGGTTCAGTGCTTTCTGCCTAGGGAAAGGACATGGCTTCTTTTCTTGGGAGACCCAGCAGCTGCATCAGCAATACCTTAGGCTTGGTACCTGCAAGGCCCATGTAAGAAGTCTGGCTGCCATCAGCCAGAGGCTGCCATCAGCCAGAGGCTGCCTTCCCCCAAACCCCAAGCACACAGGCAATTAAATAAGTTCTTACATTATTTGCAATTTGATTTAAGTACATTTTTATTGCAGTACTTCACCAAAGAATTCCTGACATGTTTCAGTGGAGACATAGAAATTATGTTTAAAGAGAGTTCAGGACTTAACCTGGAAATGACTCATACCGATTTATGGAAATACATGTCTCCTTTCATACACACCTGTAATTCTAATTCTAACATTAAAATTCTAACAGGGATTATTTGAAAAAAGACAAAAAATATTTTATGAACATCACAGACACACAGGAAATAAGACATATATCTTTACAATTGGATTGGCAGAAATTAATATTTTAAATTTGCTCTCTTACTTGTCCTAGTACTTTGGAAAGAAGCCAGATTTACAGCACCTTAAAAACAGGTCTTTTTCCCTTCCCCTCCAAATGTGTTACGATATTCTTTATGGACTATGTTACAGGCACTTATAATTTAAAATATATACCCAAAAATAGATTAAAAATTTTTTTTTGCATTTCTCAATTTTATGTCTTTATTTTTAAACAGGCCTTTGTTCAACCTGGCACCCCTAATCCTGTATGAAGGAAAGAATTCCTCCAATTAATGCTCTTTAAATCAAATCACATAAATTAGACATCAGCATTTATTTAGAAAACACAGTGCAGTTTTCTTTCTTCTACAAGGCATTATATAAAATACCCTCTTTTGTTTCTATTTTTTGTGAACAATTAAAAAATTCCATGCCACTGTTTCTAGCAATTACACAGAAATATTTTTACTTGTGTAAGTAAGATTGTTAAGAATAGACCCTCTTATGATGTCATATGAGAATCTGAAGGTGATTAACAATGACATTTTTCCCTAGCTCCACTGCTTCCTGAAAAGAAAATGTCAGGAGCTACGCTGATGTGTGTTTGCCCAAGGAGACAAGATAAAAAGATGATAACTGTCACCTTCCACCAAACCTGAAGGTGTCATTATAGTTGCTGCACAGTTTGCGCCAATGTGGTTAAGCATTTGTCCCTGTTTCCATTATAAATCCCGTGGGTTTAGAGCTCATCTGTAAAAAGGTGATCTGAACTACAACATGTCATACTGTCTTCAGCAGAAAAAAAGCTACAGGCCTATCATTTAAAATTAAACAAGAAAAAAATGTTGAACTAATACATTAATTTGAATTGCAATAAAACTCGACATATTTCTGAGTTCATAAAGTTTAAAGTACACCCATTTAAATGTGCCAATTCCATTCTTACTTAGAAAAACATAATCCAGCGACTGGGATAATGGATTGCATAAAGTGGACACACATGATACTTTTCAGTGTATGTGTGTACATCCATGATGCCATCACTGAATACATTTGTCATAAACTGAGCAGTTTGGACATATTTGGCGGCCAAAATACCATTCTGCAGCAAAAGTTTTGCAGCTTCATTGTATTCCTGCCCAGTTAATACTTTGGTGGTAGTAGGATGGAACACCTAACCTCTTGGACGAAATTCTTGTGACTGTGAAGGAATTACTTCATGGACAAGATATCTCTCAATGGATAATTTACACAAGAGCTGTAGACATGCTATTTGGAAAGAACATTTGTTCCATATAAATATACAAAAGACACAGACAGGAAGAGAGAAGTAAAAGGAGTTGAGACATCTTAAATGCCAAGTTTCCTTTTAGTTTAGGGCTAGTATTTGGCAGGACATTAGTTTGCCTTGACTACAGAAATTTGAGATTTAAAGAGATGTTCCCATTTCTTATGGGAAAAACTTTAAGTGGTTTATATTTTCCATGAAAAAGAAACAAATAAAAAAATCAGAGAGCAGGAGAAAAAGACCAATTTTATAGCCCAATTTTAAGAGAAATCATCTGTGACGGGTTTAAACCCCCATCTGAATCCAAGTACTCTAAACTGGAAGGCTAATAGCAACCCTAGTAATTTTGCCTTTCTTCAAGAGAAAATACTTTTTTGCATTCAGGAAAGCACTCTAAAAACCCCCTCTTTTCTGTCTTAAACTTTTCCTGAAGAACAGTCAGAAGATTAAAAAAAAAATCTCTGGATCAGTCATGACCTTGCTCAACTGTTGTGCCCATCTGCCACAAACCCTCCCCTCTAGCCCCCATTTGGGTCACGAAATGGGCTGAAGGGCTACAGCTGCAGTACAGTAGATGAGCATATACTACAGGAGTAACTTCTTAATTTTCCATCTCCTTGCCCCTGACATTCATGGATGGTTAAACAGCTTGAGAAGCATTCTGTCCATCATGTACTGCAAACAGGGGTATGTGAGTACAGCCACTGCCTTAACCATGGCATTTCATTTCAAGAAGGTGTGTACAAGTTACTGTACAGTAAAAATTTTATACAGACCGTCGCTATCAGACTCAGTATTTTTCTCAAATAAATAACAAATTTACGGCTGTTTGCATCTCTTTCTGTGTCTCTGTTTAAAAGCAAAGACCTGTCACAAAAAGTTTTCATGTACATACTGGACATTTGCTGATTTTGAAATGCAACATTTTTATGACTCCTATATGAACAGAACCATAATTCTGTAAAGTACAAAATTTTAAATCACTTCAGTCCACTATAACTGTCAAGGCCAGACAAATACTTAGAGTAACAGACAAGATCTACAATTTTGTTCAAATAAATCTAAGAATAGAGTTTAAATGCAATTTAATGGAAATGGAATTTAAAAGCAAACAAAGAATATTGTCCATACACCACTCTGTTTTCTTTTATCACTCAAAACAAAACCCAAAAGGAATATTTTCAGCATAACCTTACATTTTGATAAACTTCCAGTCTCAATTTGTCTTCTGGGCTTTGACAGCTGAGGCCAGATCTTTACTGCTCCTTGCATATTTCTCTCTTCTTTTTCATGATTTAAAGTTTGGTGTATGAAGTATCTTGGCAGAGTAGGAAATATCCAGTAAAATAATAGCAAAATACTAGTAACAGTATTAGTAGTATTAATAATAAAAAAATGGTTGATTTTGTTGTTCTTGTTTCATCAGCCATTTCCCTGCTATATTAGATTACTGAAATAAGAACAGATTGTGTAGAAGTAAATACCTGATAACCAAATGATCAATGATTGCTTTGGCTTGCTCGATGCTGAACAAATGCCGGTCACCTTTTCCTTCTGAGTCAGTTTCTCCCATTCCAGAAATTGCTCTTTCAAGCTCTTTTAAATTATCTCCCAAGGTCATATGTTTGTCTGCAAAGTAACCCCAAAGAACAAAAACCATGTATAAACATGACAGGGTGGGATGGGTTTTTAGGCCCATTTTAATTATAAGACTTCTTGGAAGTTTTAGTTATGACCTGCCACAAAACTGAAAAAGCAACAGTAGTCAAATGCTTCTCTCTATTGCCATTATTCTCATCAATAAAGTGTCCATTAAAATTCCATCACAAAACCACCACTCTGCCTTCACAAAGAAAGAATCACAATAATGATATTAAAGAATCATAATAATGAAGACACTACAGCTTCCCCTCTTACCTATGCAGCGAGAACTACAGGCAGAATAACATGCAAATTTGAGAGGCAGAGTATGTTTTTCTTTAAAATAGCCTACTGCTTATATATTGTAAAACATCATTCTTCTGACCATGCCCCTTGCAACATAAGCCACTAATATAGGAACAAATATTAAAAGGGGTGAACAATATTTTTAATTGCTTACACTCATAACAGAATAAACATGAATATACATAATACCCTGCATGTATCATCCAATATTTTTCTATGCTTTCAAACCAGATAATTACTTTACCTTTTTACCCTGGAAATCAAAACCAAATGCCAGAACAGGTTGGAATCAGAATTTAAATTCTGTTTGTTAACTGTCCTGACAAAGAGGAAAATCTGAAATATATCAGTGCTTGCTGAACCTATAAAAAGAAAGGATTCATCTTTCTGATTTGCACAGTGTCTGCCATCACTAGAACCACGGGGAGTTTAAAAAAAAGCGCTTCAAATACAATTTATTTTTTCCTTTTATATCGAAAAAAATCTACAGAAAAAATGGAGAAATATCCACCAGTGGTGAAATAGATTTATTTTCCTTATTGTTTTATGTCTCTACTGATACACTCCTTGGGTTTGTTTTTGAACAGAAAACAAATTAAAAGACTTAGAAGACTTCTGTTCTTTTATAGTTTTGCCCTTTAGTGGTACAGTAATGAAAGGCTTGAAGATTTTACCTCACTTTTCAGTAAGAGAGGCAGCACAATATAAATAACCATACGGGAAGGGACAAGAAAGAAACACAGAGAATGCAGAGGAAATAGAAGCCATAGGAAATGAGGAAAAGCAAGAGAACCAGAAATATCACCCTTTGTAGGGAAGTGAAGGCACATAGCAGGATCACACAATCTCTGAGTCTGTTGCCAGCTCATCCAAATTCTCTCTTTCCCCTGCACACCTGATTTTCAGTCCCAACCACCTGTCTCAGGAAGACTTGCAGCACTTCTGTGAGGTAAGGAGCACTTAACCCTCAACAGATAGAAGAGGAATCAAATCATTCTGACTTCCAATCAAGCCCAGCCTCCAGTTTCCAAACCTCAGTTTTCCCTGCTCCTTTGCCAGCCTTAAATGCATTTCCACTACCTTCCTTCTCTAAATCCATTCTTCCTGCTCAATGCTACTCTTGCTGTTATGGCCAAGTCAGCTTAATTCTCCAGGCTGATTGGGTCCAGTGCAGGGAAAGGGAAAGAAAGGGTCATTAATATAGAAGACATTAGAATTTTGCTTTTAGTTGAAATGTTTGGTAATTACAAGAAAATTAATCTCAGCCCTTGGGTACAGCATACTTTGTAAAATGGATTATTCAGGGGACTAAGCTGTGAAGCAAATGTAAGAAGTTTCCTGCAAGCATTTAAAAACTACATTTTCTTTCTCTAAAAACCATGTATATCTTAGCCAAATCTAAATGGATTTTCACAGGACAGCAAAAAGCAAATTCACAACTTTTGCTTGCCAAACCTTCTATCTTTACCTCAAAGCATCGGGGCATCAGACCTGTTAAAAAACCAAAAAGACACAAAATAGGTTCTTTTTCCCACAGCCTCTGTCTGCAAGCCCACTGAATTGGTTCACTTGAAATTTTATATATAAAAATTCATCAAAAGCAGACAGTGCCACAGAAAATTCCAGTTTAAAGAGTTAAAAGGTTGGCAAAGCTTAATGCTACTAAGATGACATTCCTGAAAACCGTCAGTCAGCTTTAATAACAGGTTGTGCTACTAGCCTGTCGTGTACACATGTATCACACAGTCTCATAAAACTAATTTCTGACGGGTTTCCATTCTGCTCCATTGTTCCAGCAATATAGTTAGCATATGCTAAGATACTTTCTCATCGGAGACAGGAAGGACAACTGGAATTCCAATGATCATAAAGCACGTACGTATTCTGTCAAAATTCCAAGTCAGAAAGGCCCTTGAACTAAATAACAATGGAAGAGTATAATAACTATTATGAACTTGATTTTAAATATTCGCCTCCTCTTTTGAATGAAACTGCTGAGTCCTTTCACTCTTCCTCTGGGATGGACTTTTCTCAAGATAATCACCTTCAAAGTGAATGTTAAGCAAGCACTAGGATCTCTGCAAAAGAAGGTTTTAGAGGACACTGCTACCATCTTTTTTCTGGCTATTTCACTCCCAGTAGTCCAAGCTTTATGCTTTGTGGCAAATTTCCTTGTAGCCACAGCAGCCACAGTCCCTTCATTGTCATTTTTCCTCTTGGGCAGCAATGCCAGTTTACTTCCCTCCCCAGTCCTTAGTTAACATATATTCTGTGCCAGAAGTGCAGCATTTGCCATATAGAAAGCTGTCTGAGAGTTGACCTCCAAGGATAAAATAAATGTAATTCACCTGCTGTAATGCTACAGGATGTACTGAGTATCTCAAACAGCAGAGAAATGTGCCCAGGGCTACAGTGAGTCAGTCACTGAGACAGGTGGAATTGGAATTTAGGAGCTCCTTGCTCTCACTCTACTGTAATTATTATTTATTTTACCATAGCAAAGAAAAGGTCTCTTCAGGACCTGGCCCATTTGTACCACATACTGTACAAACAAAGAATGAGGAATATTCTGCTCAAAAGACTTGCGTTTTCTCTAACAGAAATTCAATATCTGCCAGTAAAAATTCTTTTCAGGCATGTGGTCTAACATACCAACATTTGAGAAGAAAATAAATCATTTCACAATTACTTGTAATTAAATATCACTTTATTAAAGTGACTGGGAAACATTGTTGCTTTCCATTTCAGATATTTATTTTACAATTCTTAATTATACTTACTGCTGAGGTTCTCCAAGGTGAAATTTAATAGATTCATGAATCCTGAGAGCTGGGTAAGACTGAAGTTCATTTCTTTAGCCCACCAAAATCCTGCAGTATAATAATCTAGTAAAATAGCTTCTTTCAAAGATCTCTTTAGTTGGGTAAGATTTAGAAATTCTTTCATCTTCCTAAAAAAATTGCAGAGTAAAATAATGAAATTAAAAAATAAGTTAGAGATTCCAAAGTCTTACGTGGTCTGCTTGCAATTGTATCTATATTTGTTATTTTTAGTTGCTATATTATTAGTATGTGCATAACGTACATAATTTCTTGAATTTAGCTACATCAGTTCCTAGGTAAGAACATTTATGATCAGAGGACATATCAAAAAGTAAACAATCACCTGCAGGTTTCAGCAGACACTATTCAAGTGCTCAGATATGACTAACAAAGGAACAAAAATTAGAGCATTACCAAACCAAAGAGAAATACATTGAAAATCCCAGGGAAAAAAAGACTGTTTCATCAAAAATTGGTTTGTGGGATGAAATAACACAATTAGTCTCCACCTTCTACTACCATGCTTTCACTCTGATTGAGATAGTTTTACAGTCGTAATAAGATCTTGTTTCCATTTCAAGATTATTTTTCATGTGGTCTCTGAGGAAAAATTACATTTGAAAATTAATGTAAATGATATAATATATAATTACTGAAAGTAGCTAAAATATTTAGAAGTTTAAATTACACTTCCATAATGGTCAAAACATTTAAAAAGAGCCTTATCCCATTTTACTGGCACACGATGAAAATTCTTCCACTTACTTTAACTTGCAAAATTTATGAAAAAATACACTCCCTTGTAGGAGGCCATACTGTTGCTGACACATTTATGTCTACTCTATCCAAACACAGAATTTGTTACGTCTTTTATAATAACTGTGAGCATTTTTCCACATGAAGAGACGGGATGGGGGCTAGGACTTGGTTTCAATTCTTCCAGTATAACTTCAGCCACGTCTCAGGTACTGAAGTTTTACATTAAAGCAATCCTTCACTTCTTAACTACAGCTGAGGATGCAGGTGCCAGTGATCACAGTTTCTAGTCCCCTGTAAAAAAGCAAAGTCTTCCCAAGCCCTGCTGCCTTCTCATTCCTTCCTAAGAAGGACATTAATCCCAGACCTACTGATAGCAGCCATTAGATTTTCAGGGGTTTCACCAACACAGTACAGACACACTGTCAAATGAGATGAGTTTCTTTTTTTAATTAAAGCCTCAATAGCTAACAGAGTAAAGCATATAATCCAATCAGTTTTGTTTAAAACATGTATTCCTTTGTTCTGCATGACAAATTTGTATGGCTGCACACATGCAAGTCGGTTAAAAACACTTAACTGTGTCCTGAAATAGAAGTGGAACGTGGCCAGCTGAACTTTCCAAGGTTTGAAACAGTCCATATCCTCTCCCTCTGAAGCTTCTGCCAACACTGTGTTTTCATAATCAGAGCTTCTCAGGGATTTAGATTTTCTCTGATTCCACTAACAATGCCAGTACTCATCTTTTCAGTATTTTGTAAGGCATGTCACTGACAGCAGTATCTGTACATGATTGGGAAATGATGGGGCAGTTAGATTTCCTAGTTACCCTCCCTACTTTTTCTTTCTTCATGGGGCTCCAGCCCTATGAAGATGGACAGCAGTACGAAACTCCCTGACACATGGGAATGCAGGACATGAAACCTCTCATACTGAATCAGATCTATTCTGCTTTTCAATCCTTAGCTGTGCCCTTCAAACTGCTCTTGTAAATAGACACGACACACTGTGGTAAACAAAATTTTAATGCTGCTGCTAAACTGCTTTGTGTGCATAAAATACTCTGTAAGTATGCTCCTTCCAGTCAGATGCAGCATATGCTTAAATTCCCCTTGTACAGTGTGTATATATAAATACGTATGTGATCAGCTGAGACTAAAAGAGCATATGATCTTTCAGCGTTTTTCTTTTTAATCTTAATGAGAAAGTTGCACAAAGAATTGTGTTGTTAAGCACATTTTAGTCTCCAGTGAGTTGTACACTTCAGTCTCCTCTAAACTTAAAGAGGCCTATTGTGCAAGAGAAAACAGGAAAGGAAAGAATTTTTGTATTATTATTTGATGGTATCAAATTTTCTTTCCAGTTTACTGAAAAAAAAATCCCAGAAAGACCTTTCCTCCATAAGAATAGCGACAAATAGGAAAACAGAGTATGTTTCAGGAATATTTTAAGCTCAATTAAATGGTTACCTATTCAGAGGAACAAAGTTGGATTTTACATACCCCCCGCCTCTTCCTTCCCAAACGAAAGCAGCAGCTCAGCCCTTTGGCTTTCAATTCCCTAAGAACCAGCTAGCTGACACAAGCGCTCCTAAATAATTCGTGCACTTCTGAAAATTCCCATCTTTCAAACCTAAGTCCGGAGTCTCAGGTTGAGCTCCGGGCCTCCTAAATTTACCTGCTATTAAACACTGATAACAAGAGAGAGTGTTGGTACAGGAAAGACAAGACAGGCTGACATCAGAAGTCCTTGGTTGCCTCCTATTTCCTCAGTGCTCCATAATGGCGACTTACTAATGCCATATAGAGCTTTCCATCCCTTGTTGAACTTTAAAGACTTTTTTTATATTTTGATAACTCATGTTACAGTGCAGAATCTTAAATATTTTAGTAAAAAAAGTTACCAAGTGAGACTTGCAAAAAAAAGCTCACTATTGGTCTGTTCTTATTTACGTCTTAGTATTTTGTTTACAGCATATTTAAAGCTATTGTTAATTCAGAAACCACAACAATATGAAGTACAAGTGGAAAAAAAGGAGTCTAAGCAAAATCAAGAGATATAGGAATCACAGTATACCAGACTGTATTTGAGATGAACAGTATTTCTTCCATATTTTGTGAATAATATTAAATATCAATGATTTAACTGAACAATTAAACACTAGTGACATAACCATCACAAAAGAAATCTAACAAATAGGCTGCAGTTTTTATTTCATTATTATATGGGTTCCAGCATTGTTGTCATCGCTACTTACTTTTCAACTCCTTCCAGATTTTCTTCTGACAAGGCAGTAATTTGGGAAGGAGAAAGAAATGTCCTATTAATAATCTCCTTTCCACCTACGTCATCCTGATCTTGGTCTTCATCCTGATCTCGGTTTTCATCCTGACCTTGGTTTTCATTCTGATCTTGGACTTCTTCCTGCATACACGCATATCAGAATGTAATTTTAAAAAATGTTTATTTTATTATGTCAGTAACTAATCTAAATAACATTTTTATATTGAGGAGGTATGCAAGGGATTAATTCAACAAATGCCAAAAATGTAAGACGGCTATAATTATATGGCAGTAATACAATACCTTAACGCATTCTCACTAGAGAAAAGCTGGGCAGATACATGGAACACAGTATTTTTATCATAAATTCATGTGGGAACATAGTGACATATTATGTGCTGCACAAGATTAAATTAACTTGCAAGTAAAAACAACAGAGATTTAAAGGTGCAAAAGAATCCATGAATCTAAATTTGACCAACATGATACTGCATTGCACAATAATTAAATTTTAAAATTAAGTTTCTCCTAAACATATTACAAGAATACACACTTATTACTATGTTATTTGCTCTCCACCCTGTACTTGATTGCATTTTCAAATTTACTGTCTACACTAACTCCTTCCCTAGCCAAACAAAAGTCCAAGATGTTTGTTGCAATAGAATGATACATAACAGAATGATGCACACAAGGATCTGACACTACTGCTCCTGGGAAGGATGTACATGTTTTAGGGGATAACAAGCTGCACATGAATGAACAATGCAATGGTCTTAGAAAAAAATAGGAATATTTGATGATTTTTTATTTTGTGTGGTCATCGACAAAAAGGAGATTTCAGTAAGAAATCAATGAAATGCAAACAACAGTAGAAAAAAATCCTCTATAACATTTCACAATAGAATATGTAGGTGACCAAGTGAGGTGTCAAAGCACAGTATAAAATGTGAGATGAGGCAGCCCCTTCAGAGAGGTGCAGGGCAGGGGAAGAAAGGATAATGGTGATGGGACAGAGTGCTCCAGCTGAAAGGGACCCACAGTGGGGCAGCATAAGGAAAAATACTTAACTATAAAAATATTTAAGCATTAGAATAGATAACCCAGAAGGGCAGAGGAATCTCCTCCTTGTGGGCTTTCAAGACCAAACTGGACAAAGCCCTGCTGGGCACAGGGTGCTGGCCTAGCTCTGATCAAGCATCTGAACCAGGCCCAAAATGCTTCCAGCCTCCTGCTGGGAGTCTGCCTGGCCTGACCACACAAACGCCTGATCACGGTTTGTTTGTAGCAGGTACACTTCTACATCTGCAGGACCTGGGCTTTACACAAGGGCAGCAAGGCAAAGCTTGCAGAATCCTGCTTCCAGCTAACCCGGGGACAGCGAAGCAGAATTCCTGACACACTGATTTTTGAGCCTGACCAGCACTGCTCTGGGCTGATACCAAGTCACTCCAGCGCCAGTCAAGGAGAGCCCCCAAATAAAGCTACACTACTCCCCCTGCTGCTGCTGCACTGCAAGATGTACTGAAATGTGGGACTGGCTGAAGAACCACAGTCAAGAGGGGCAAAACAAGACTGAGAGCAACAAAGAACATTCTCTCAGTGGACAGACTATTCTCTCCCTCTCTAATTAAGTACTAGAGTACTTTCACATGTACTTCAATACAAAAAATTATTGTTCCCAACAGTAAACAAGTCAGTCTCAGATATAATGTCTCATCAGAACAGGAATGGCATAAACGAAGGCTTCCTTCACATAGCTAAGAGCATGACGTTAGTTTGCTTTTATTAGCAATAATTTACACAGCATTAAAAAAAAATACTCCTACAGTCAGTAATGCTGCTATAATTGAAGCTGCAGGGAAAAACAATAGCTCTACATGCTAATATTATACAATTATTGAAAGACATATTTTAATAAGTAGAAAAAATATAAATGCTTTCCTAAAGTGATGTTAGAAATCTGCTGAACATGAGATTTTTTTTAGAAGCTGTGGAAGCTGAATTAAAAGAATAACTGATATTGATGTTTTGGAAACTGAATTAATGCTCTACCCTCACTTTCTCTTAAGATGTTCAATACAGAGTATTGTATTTATAGTGACCACCACGATATAAATTACATATTACTGGTCAGTCAGTCAACATCTTACAGGGCATACTTGTTAGTAAGGCAAAATGCTAATATTTTACAAGTAGCAGTTTAAACTGAAGAGATAGGCAGCTGCTGTAACTCAGTGTTGCAGATAAGGCTCCATAATCTGCATATCAAACCACAACAGTTTACAAGGCAAGGTGAATGCTTCCCAAGAACCATTTCATCACCTGGAGCCTGGAACAACATTCCCAGCAGCAACATTCCCACCAATGCATTACTGTTTTTGTTAATGCTTGTGATAAGGATGGGGCTGGGACACCACCGTCCATTTTAACAAACACAGGTATCAGATAAGAAGAACTACTGTTACAAATGACAGATGAGGAACTATGGGAGAGAAAGCACATGATTTAAAAATAGTTCTTTAAAATGAGCAATGTTTCTGTAATTTAAAAAAGTATTGAAGGTCCATAAATCATTTAAACAATCCTGTGTTTATGGACAATTTCTGGGCCAAGCCTATACACACACCTGACTCAAAGCTTACAATTATTTTGATTGCTTACTTTTGTCTTTTGATTGGTGTCTTTAACCACTACTGAAAATACCGGGAGATTATTTCTATATGCGTTCACTGGTGTCAAAGAATTTACTGTTCATTTTAGTGTTAACCGCAGTGACTGACTGAGGTAATCCAAGGTGAGTTAATTCTAGTAACGCTGTCTTCATGTGTCAGGAAAAAAACTCCTGAACCAATCCTACCAATACGCATTCCCAGCAGTAGACTTAGCCTATTTAAATACAGGCTGCTACTAGAAAATTATTTGTTACTCTTATACTTTCCTTTGAAGGATTTTTAGCTGTTCTGAATGCGTAATATGTTTCTGGCTGTTCAATACATTACTCCAAATGCTGTGGGCGTCCCTTGTTAACAACATCAAATCAAAATACTAAACCAAACATTCTAAGACAAAAGAGTAGGCTCTTCCTAAATCTCTCAGCCAATGTTCACAAACCACCATTAAGCCATGAGATGCAGCAGCAGTGTGATACAGTTAAACAGCAAATTGCAGAACACCTCTCTCTTTACAGGGGTGGGGAAGAACTCTCAAAACCCCAAACCCATAGTAGGGTCATCCCTGGCTAGGAAAAATGCCCCACTACCTGCAATTTTGGTGAGGGCCTTTCCCGAGTGGCCCAACCTTGAAACACAGAATGGAAATGAGCAGCAGCATTCCTGAAGAAAAGTAAGTTTGCCCTCTGGGATGAGCCCTCTGCAGTGGTTGAAGATAGTATTTGCATTTGTTTGATAATACAACACCACATTTGCAAAATCATGGCTTCCAAAAATATACACTCAAAGAAATAGCTTGCCAAATCTTTTCAATTATAGCAAATACTTTAAGTGTAAGGAACCTAAGATCCTGCTGTCCTCAGCCTACCAGGGAAATCAGACTGGACTCAGCTTTCCAGTAGCTCATGTAAGGCAAGTTCAGCTACTCTTGCTGGGTTGACAGCAGTACAGATGTACCCTGGAAGAGTGTTGCATATCAGTTACAACTTTAATCAAAATGGGAATGAAAAACCCAACCAAACTATACCAGCAACACAGGCTGTTATTTGTATTATTATACACATTTTGTTATCAAGCTGTCAAATGCTTCAGCAGCAGCAGAAAATCCTGAAGCTTTCTACATAAATAGTTAAGGCAGAAACAGAAACACATTCACTGTTCCTGTTTGTTTTTTTCAAAAGGCCCCACTTGTCCGCTCCCATAATGGGAAGTTAAGATCAATAGTTGCTATTTTTAGTCATAAACATTTCTTTTGTCATCAAACGAATGAGGAAATAAAAATAGTAGCACTAATTTCAGCTACCTTCAAAAGGGAAATCTGCAAATGCATCAAATGCAGAAGACAAAACCTATAGGCAAAGAAAGCTTTCAAGGACCATTATAAACATGATAGTGTCCTTTTAAAACCAAAATATGTTTCAAAAATTTCACACAGTCCAAACATCAAGATTTATGGTTGACCAAATGTATGATGACATTAAATTTTACTGATGTTTTCACAGCTGCAGACCACTTATAGGAAAAAATGTGGTTAAAAATAAAGCAGCAGCACGACTTGCTAAGATCAGGAGTCAGATTTTCTAATATAACTTCTGTTGAAAGTCATTACAAGTCAGAACAATTATAAAAGTATTCAATTTGAATCAAAAGGAATTGTCTCAAAATGTAAGAAATTACATTAAAAAACAGTGCCAGAATAGTGTTTCCTACACCTTACATATAGACCATGCCAAGGTACCTTCAGCCAAAACTAGAGCCTATATAATGTAATTTATAAAAACACACAATTCCACAGGGTTTCCAATAAAAATAAATCATAAAGGATAGACAGAAATATCACAAAGGTAAGCTACTGTGTGCGGAACAAACTTCAATATATAAGGAACAGAAAACATGAGAAAAAAAATTGTTCACTGAATTCCTCTAAAGATTCTTTTTATAAAGCCATGAAGTAAAAACTACAAAAATTTCAGTGGTACATTTCAAACAGATGTACAATATATTTTTGACAGCCTGTCGTTTCCCATAGAGCACACCCTGTATCCTTTTACTGTGATCTGACTGCATTACCCCGGTGTTACGCTGCTCCAACTGCCAAAATATTTAAGGAGAGCACTAACAGAGTGCACTGTGAAAGATGCATGTATTTTTCATAAAGCATTTAGAGCACTTAATAACACATTTCACATGGAAGAGGGTTTGTTTATTTATTTAAGGAAACCTGAACGTTAAGCTTTTGTACTGACAAAGACGCAGTCGTGACACTGGCTGAAGGCGTTAATCACTCCCAAAACAGTCACAGCAACTTCTTGGCCAGCGGAGACAACAAAGCAGCTCAACCAGAAGAAAATTATCTCGTAGTAGCTACAGCTACATAGACAGGCTTGAGGGAGAAATTCGGAGTTGATGCAATACCTCATACGTTCTTGGGAAGAATAAATTTTATTCTTGTATCTCTTGACATGCAGCATGAGATGATCCGCCTGTCAGAAACCACACCTCTGTCAACCAAGTCAAAAAAGGAAACAGGAAAAAAACAGGGAGGAGGCCGAAGACAAGCAAATAAAGCAAATATTAATGGAAACACTGTGGATTTGTAAAATCCTCCAGCACACTTCAGCTACCTAAAGCAATGAAAGGTGAGAAATACAACTGTGATATTGCTGGCAGGAAAGTGTAAGCTTGCTTCCACTCCCTCAATGCTCTTTGAAAGGAAACCAAAACCTACCCTCAACAATTCAAAATTAGGAGACTCCTACCACCACAAATAAGCCAACTATAGTGGTTTGACCCAGGCTGATGCCAGGAGCCGACCATAGTCTCTCTGTCAGTCCGCTCCTCAGCTGAACAGGGGAGAAGAAATATAACAAAAGGCTTGGGGGGAGAGATGAGGACAGGGAAAGGTCACTGACCAATTACTGTCATGACCAACATAGTCTCACCTTGGGCAGAAAAATAATTTACTACCAATGCAATCAGAGTAAAATAAAGAAAAATAAGAACTACATCTCAAAGCACCTTTCCCCCACCCCTCCTCTCTTCCCAGGCTCAACTTCACTCCCAGCTTTCTCTACCTCCTTCCCACAGGAGCATAGGGGAATAGGGTAGAGTGCTTGCAGTCAGCTCATCACATGTTGCCTCTGAACCTGTTGCCTCCTCATGGAGAAGGCTCCTCACACTCTAACCCTGCTCCAGCACAGGATCCCTCCCACGAGGGATAGTCTTACATGAGTGGCTCCAACATGGATGTCTGCTCCATCGTGACCTCCATGGGCTCCAGGGGCAGAGTGCTTCACCACAGGCTGCAGAGGAATCTGCTCTGGCACCTGGCGCACCTCCTGCCTCTCCTTCTCTGCTGGCCTTGGTGTTTGCAGGACTGTTGCTCTCCCATATTCTCACCCCCCTCTTCCATCTGCGGTTGCATGGTTTCCTTCTTCCCCTTCCTAAATCTGTTATCCAGTGATGCTACCTCTGTCACTGCTGAGGCCAGCCTTGGGCAGCCGTGGGTCTGTCCTGCAGCTGGCTGGCATTGGCTCTAGGGGACATAGGAAAACCTTCCAGCAGCTTCCCACAGAAACCACTCCTATAGCTCCCTACTACCAAAGCCTTGCCACACAAACCCAACACACCAAGAAATATCCATGCACTCCTAAAGGAGAGCCCATAACCGAGTGAAACCTGGCGAGGCGGTGACAGGTCAGAGGTGGACGAGGCGCTCAGCAGCAGCTGCTTGGGGTGAGGTGAGGAGTGGTGAGGGACAGACCCAGCTGGGCTGTGCCAGCCCAGGCCCCGCAGTCTCTGCTGGAGGAACTGCCTCGCTGGGGCAGGCAGTGTCTCTCCATTAAACTGCCTGGAGAACGACAGTGACACAGGTGTATTTTTATACATATATATTTACACACACTGCATTTTTTACACCACGCCCTTCTCTACACAAAATCACGGAATGCGTAGGGTTGGCAGGGACCTCGGGAGGCAATACAATCCAACCCCCTGCTGAGGCAGCGTCACCCAGAGCAGGTGACAAAGGAACGCTTCCAGGTGGGCTGGAATGTGTCCAGAGATGAAGACTCCACAGCCCCCTGGGCAGCCCATTCCATGGCTCTGCCACCCTCAACACGAAGAAGTTCTTCCTCATACTGAGCTGGAAACTCCTCTGTTTTGGTTTATGGCCATTGCTCCTCGTCCTGTCACCGGGCACTACTGAAAAGAGTCTGGCACCATCCTCCTGACCTTTGAGACATTTAAATACACTGATGAGATCCCGTCTCAATCTCTTCCAGATTAAATAGGCCCAGCTACCGCAGTCTCACGTCTAAAGCGAGATGCTCCAGACCCCTCACCATCCTTGTGGCCCTTGGCTGCAGCTCAGCATAGACAATTCAACACAAAACACGCCAATCCCAGCGGGGGCGGGCCGCTCCCGCCCCGGCGGTACCTGCGCGCTCTCCGCCANCGCTGGCCACGCCCCTCAGCGCGCCCCGCCCCCAGCAAGGGTAGGCTGCCCCTCACCTCGCCTCGCCCCCAGCACGGGTGGCCCCGCCCCTCACCGCCCTCCCCTCACGGCCGTGCTAGTCCCGCGCTGGCACCCATCTCCTTCTCCTTCTTCTTTAATAAACTTGGAACAGTAATGAACTAAAACTACGCTGAAACGTTTTCTCTGTCAGTTTTGTGTTGCGTGCAACAGCAGTAATTCAGAGTAATAGCAGTTACCTGCAAGATCAAATAAAATGCAAGCATTTGGTAGGTGAACAGTAATGAGAACAAAGAAAGCTTTGCAAAGAAACTTACTTTGCAAAGTTTATGGACGTGCTGAGGGAGCTGGTGAGACAAAACGGCTTCTTTGCAGTGCCCCACATAAAGCAAGGGCCTCCCAGGATCCCTGCAGCCGTTTCGAGCTCTGCCAGTGCTTTGGAGCAGTTTGTCACCTTCAGAAGGTTGTCATCAGTTCCTTACAATGTGCAAACCACTAAGTACAGTACCTGTGTCCTAGCTGGGTCACAAGAGACAAGAACATGCCCATTATCCACTGAGATTGTGATTTATAGTGTGAGATTCACCACGTCTGTAGCTCCTGTTCCTGCTCAAACACCCTGACCCTCACTGACACATGTAGACCAATCGCGCTTCCAAAAGGAGTCAGAAATCTGTTTGAGGTTCAGAGAGTTGGATCCTGCAGTGTTTTGTAGAATTATTCATAGTATTTTAAAGAAATAGAGCCCACACTGTGAATTCCTGCAATTTGAGCTGTGCTCTGTGGCTGAGAGCCGTACAGCTGTGTTACTGCCCCTTTTACTGTGTATATAAATCTAACCAAATAAGAACATTATTCAGAGCTCCAAGCACTGCACGTAGTAAGGTGTTAAAACTGGGGAATTAAGTGTGATATTTGGATGCAATATAACATTGTGTACATTCATTATGATGTTATCTAGTCGGTAACAGGTAGATGCTAGACTTCACCCTGCATTCCTCTGGAACTGAAAATGCCCATTGACTTCCATGAACATTTTCAATGTAAAAGACTTGGGGGCTCAAAGCCTTTAGAAAGATCTAATTCTGTTTCTCTTGCTCAATATTAAAGGACTGCATTCTCTCTTACACAAAACCTGAACTGAGCAGGTGATTGAAGCTGAGCACTGATTGAAGCTCAAACCACATTTCCAGTAGCGAGCTCCTAAACTTCCTACTTTTCAATTTAGATTTTTAGATAGCTGGCATCAGTTAGATAGTTAGAAATAATAAAAAAAAGGTTTCAATATTGGCATCAAGCCATGCCATCTAATTTCATGTAGATCCTTCATGTTTACAAAACCACATTAGTGTGTATGTAAATATTTAAGGTGTCTTTTTGATTTCCTTCAAATGCAAAACTTGTAAGTGCAACACAGAAATACTGAACTTAAAACGGTGACCTAGTCCTTTCCTACTACAGGTAACCATGGTAGATTTCCTATGATTTCTAATGGTCACAGAGACTCCAGGTTAAAGGAGAACAGCAGAGCTCTTTCTCCACTGGAGTTGCTGTGTTAGATGCAAAGGCTTCATGAAAGTGTCTGTTCTGGCATATGTAATTTAAACAGAACATATTTGAAAATCTGGCTTTACAAGGAAAGTGCTCTTCTGTTTGTCTGAAAAGCAACCAGAGTTCAGGTTTGGGAGATGTTTTGCCAAGGCTGGTATCAGTCAGCACATGAGGATCTTGGAAGGAACACTTTATCTTCTCTCTTTCTTTAAAGCTCTTCAGGTCATGGTGCCTGGGCCACCTCCAGCCTGTACAAGATAAACACCACACCACCCACTAACACTCAGCCCTGGCAGGAGCTGGGCAAAGAGCTGGTTGTTCCCCTCAATTTTCTTCAAGTTCTCAGATTTTCATTTTGCTAATTATGCACTGAAGCATCACAAATACAACAATTCCACACTGCTCCATGCACAATGAACTGCACAGTTGTCTTTGTAGAAATAGAATTGATTTTCATCACAATACCACATCTTTTGGGCAGAGAGCAGGTTCACCTGCATCACACAAGTCCATGTCAGAAGGGGAATAAAGGTCACAGCTGCAAGCAAAGCTTTGGTGGTGCAGGCCACCTGCAATTGGAACACAACCAGCAGCTGCAAGCGCTCCAAAATGTTCCACCGAGTCCTCCAAAGTTTTAATAACCAAGGTGATTCAGTCTGATATTGTTACTTGTTGCAGAGATCCTGGCATTTCAGGAGTAAATGAAATGTATTAATTTAAGAAAAGGAATGTATTTTCAGAAGTTGCCTTTTACAAAGCAAAGGTTTTGTAAACTCCAGGTCCACAGAAACATCCTTTTGACAGAGATCCTATGAAAATGTTCAATCACAAACACGTTTCCATTCACTTTCAGTTAAGCATCACCAAGCACAGTAATTAGGCAAACTCAGGGTGAAAAGCAGATGGAAATTCCTAGCGGAGCCTTGCTTGTTCCATCAACCTCAGATGGACATGTAGTTCCCCTGGCTGCCAGCCCTCACGACAACAAATTGCTTATACTTGTGCCCTGTGGGACAAAAATTGAGAAAAAACCACGGGCACGTGTGGAGGACTTGCACACAGCATTTGGGTTTGACCCTCCTAGTAACAAATGGGTAATTTGTGAAAGCAATAGGACTTTAGTGCTACATGGCTCTTAATAAAGAGCCTCGCATTACTGTACATAAGTGCATTAACATAGTAATTAATCATCCCCTCCTGGCTCCTTTATAACATTCTTCGCAGATTCTCTGTCCAGGGAACATCATTCCCCCTAGGTAATGTTTTTCTGTTTTACATATATAGATACACACCTTCAAAAAAAAAATCTGGGCATGATTATGTACTGGGAAAAGAAAAACATAAATCCCAGGTTGTCAGGGAAGCTTGTTTTTAAAACAAAAAGATAATTCTGCCATTTCTCAGGCAGTATCCAATTAAAATGAGATACAGGTACAAGAGGATAACTGCTTTGGTGTATCAGCAGTAGGATAGAAAGAGTTCTGAGTTATTTAGGGAGAGATGCTGCTGCTTTTTTGCTCGCTGTTTGCCAACACAATCTAGCTCAGTATCTCTCTCTGTCTGTTTAATTAATAAGTAGGCAAAATTTCCATGTGATATGACAGTGATTTTGAGAGACTTGTGATGTTAGTACTCGGCCCAGCAATAAGAAAATACAAGTTAAATGTAGCAAATCGTAACTTTTCAATTATTCAAAACAATATGCATATGGAGAAATGAAAGTAGTAAAACATGTATTCTATCAATGATTCCATTATCCTCTCACCATAAAGAGAAGTGGCTCAATGGAGGATAAAAGCAAATTTTAGATTGATTCTCTTCTTGATCATAGCCAGAAGACTGCTATATCTATTGCCAAGAAATTGAATCGAGTTTCATAGAAATCCTAAAAATTAGATAGAAAAGACTTAAAAGAGCATGTAACCCATCTCCAGGGGACCTGTACTTTTTCTTGCCAACAAGAACTTCAAGCAGAAATAGGAATGTATTTAACCTGGTAGTTCAAGACAGCTCCTTACTATGTATTAAATTGTAAGAATAATGTAAATGTGCATATAACATTGCAGTACACCATCAGTATGAACTAAGAAAGCTTAGGTTTTTCTCCCCTCTAAGTACCTTTTAGTAACAAAACCTAACTATGAGACCTGATGTGTAAGATAAAACAATACAGATAATTTAGAGCACAGCTGTTTCAAACTACCTACCCTCAAGGTCACCAATTGCTAAAACAAAACCCAAAATCTCTGTAGAACTCAAGGACTCCTCACAGTCATTATGCAAACCAGGACATTCCACTCAGAAGTCCCAAATTCAAGACAAGAGACAAAAAGCACTGACCACTGAATGACTCTTAAGCCCCACTGGTGACAATGGACAAATAATTTAACATAAGCATAGTGTAGGGTTTGGGGTTTGTTGAGAGCATTGTTTCACTGACAGCTGCATTCTTCAGGAGGACACACTGTGCAGTACAGAATGTGCCAATTAATGTCATGAGAAAAATCACCAGAAAGAATAATTAAACAAGTTATAATAGCAAATAGAGATAAAATTTGTCAAATACAGTATTACATATACTCATAATCTATATAAAATATGCTATATATTGAACATATATGTAAGTGTTGGTTTTAAGTAATATTTATGTATATATTCTCTCTTCAGACTGCCACTTGAGTTTGGATTCCCATCTACTCTGTATCTTTTCTAAGGATAAAAACTACTGTTAATCTTGGCAAGTTTATATGAACTGGAGTATATTTTACTCCACGAAAAAGATGAGACATTAATTTTCTGGGCAAACTCTCTTGAAATTTCATTTTAATAGGCAAAACTTGACTTTTCAGTTTGAACTACTGCTTCTTGCTGTTGGCAGACCAAAGAAGACAGAAAGACACAACTGTGTGAAGTATTACATCTTAGTAACACAGTGAAGTCTACCAAAAAAAAATAATTCACTGATTCCATTGTCCTTGCCCTTTTGCCCCTAAATGGGAACATCATTTCTTTCAGAGATTTCATATTCTACTCCTTTCATGCCTTTGTTGTGAAGCTCTATTGATTTTTTGCCACCTTCTCCATATGATATTAACCAGCTTTTAGAATAACATATAACAATTTAGGGCAGTGAGTGAAAAAAATACATCCAGCTGAAATTACAGAGGGATTTTCAATAGAGAGACTATAGTTACTCAAGACAAAAGTTGTTTTGTATACTAGAGCTGACTGTAATTTTTGTTTATTTGTGAATCATTTGCTTGTTGGACTATACAAACAGCCTCCAAGGTGTCTCAATATTTCTTCAGTTATTTAATAAGGACCAGCAAGTCTGAATTACTGGGACATAACGTCATGTTTAAGTGGTATCTTGGAGCAGGATCCCAACTATGGCAACAACACCTGGAGAGCCAGTCTGGCAAATGTATCTCCATTTTACAGACTGAGATCTGTCCAAGAGAGTGAAATTTGTCACTCTGCAGTCTAGCAATACATCCTAAGTGTCCCTGCCACCAGAACCAAGTAATGAATTGGGTTAGGTGTCACGGGTCTTCTCCTTGTGTACTTGGAATCACAGAGTACAAATCCCAAGGAGTGGATGAGCATGCTCAGGAAGAACATGTCCATGTAGTCTCCTTAAATGTGTAAGCATAAAGGTTATTCTGGGATCACTAGGCAATATGGTTAAAATTATGATAAAGCGGTTTGTTATTGCCCTTCCCCTCTTCTTCCCTGATGCATTTCAGGTTATGGACTCATCTTGGCAAAGTACATTAAAATAAAAGGGTATATAACTCAGTAATCAGTCCTGGAAGCACTTTCCTTCCTGGATTCTGAATTTGAAATATCTGCTGTGCAAGCATATGTTTATAGAAAGCTGCAAGGAGGAGTTAATGTCCATATTCACTCCAAAAAGATTATGTAGTTGCATGTAAAAAATGAATTTGCAGAGCTCTAGAGAGCTTAAGTATATTACTTCTAGTAAAAATAAAACTCATTGAGCAGAAGACCCAAGGCCAGCACATATATTTGTGCTAAGAATATCACTTTAACTGCACACGAGCTCTGCATGTGATGTCATATGGAACATTCATGGGTTTCTTCTAGAACAGGGGTCAAAGGCTTCCATAAGGTATTTATTAATGTATTGATTTAGCTGAGGCAGAATTAGCCTGTTGCAGAGTGGAAGTCTGATTAGTCTAACCCATTCTCAAGTTCCTCAGTATTTTGGAACTCAAAATTCAAAGGAAGAGAAAGATGGGGCACAGCTCACATATACTCTGTTGACACTTGTGACTGTTCGGTTTTGGAGAACAGGGGTATATTTTGGTCCACAGGGAGCAGAGTTACCCACATACTTATCCTAGGAATTTTGGAATGAGAATAAAAAACCCCAGCACACTGTTTGGCAGTGTTTCTTGAACTGAGCTTTTGCTGTTCTCATTTACTTGAAATTTGAAAGAAGATGATAGAAGTTAATGGAGTTTCATTATGGTAAAGCAGTGTAAAAGGAATCATCCTCCTTGTTCTAACATCTGTGAACACGATCTTCCTCTTCCTCGCAAACAAAACATATGAGATTCTGCTCAATTTTAATGCTGTTTGGCATCTGTGCCTATACTGCCAGGGACATTCAGAACCATTTACATTAACAGCAAATATTATGTTTACTCTAAAGAAGGAAACATATCCTTATTGATATTCGGCAAGTGGTGCGTTGTTGCAACCAAGATATAATTTACTCACTTGTCTGACTGGATTACATTACTCCATGCATTTTGTAGTTTCATCTGTGAAAAATCGAACTTTAGTTCTACTGCTGTCATTTCCCATAATTCTTTTAAAACAATCTGTGGCAAAAGGATAAAAAATAGCTCCAATAGAAACTGCTTCTGGGGATGGCATTTGAAAGGACATTATTTAGATATAATGAATTAGACTAAGAAGTTTGTCATATTCTTTACATGAGCTATGAGTCAGACTTTGTACACAACTATTTCTACCATTTGTGTATTTTGTAAAGGCCACGACTCCCTTTGTTCCCTGGGAGCCCTGCAGTGAAAGCACTTGTGTTCAGAAGCACACGGCTTTGTTAGGCTGCGTGGGTCATGTTTCCAGCTGTTGTCCTCAACCTTTCGTGTGCCCAGAACCGGCGATGCACCCTCCCGCTGCCATCCCTCGCCAGGGCTCCCCCAGCTCAGCACTGCAGCCACCTGGGCAGGGCAGCAGCTCAGCAATCCTCAGGCAGAGCCACAGGAGTTCAGCCAGTGCAAGGACGGGAGGACTGAGCCATTACTTGTTTCTAAAATGAGCAATTAGAACTCTACTGCAGTAAAAATGGAAGGTCCTCAAAATGGAGGATCAGGGATGCTCTTTCAACTCCGATTTCTGCCTCTTTGCTTCCTCTGATGTAAATTTTGAAACTGCCTTTGATGAAATGAAGATCAAGCTCCAAAACCAGACTAAGCTTCAAAAGATGATTATAGGCTTTCCTACACAAAAGTGACTCAAAGTTTTATTTCCTGGGTTTATCACACACAATGTAATTTTTCTTCTACCTCTTGCTTTAACACTAGCACACGGATTACACATTCCTTCTTGGTAACTACCTTTTGCATGTTACCCAAGCCAGACATTACTCTTGATAAATGACTATTTAAATTTTCACTGCCTCTGCTGCGTTTCAAAGTATTAACTGTAACTGGATGTTTTATACACATACCGGAGAAATATTTTTCTCACAGCCACAGTGAAAAGTTTTGTTGAAAATATAGAGAAATTGAATACAATCCAAATAAAGCATTTTTTAAGTTGAACTCAACCATGTAAATTTTTGATGCCAAATGAGAATTAAAATCAGAGCCTGTAAGTAGGGGTTTATAATGGAAACAATTTTTCCAGTGCTACCTACACCTTTTGCTGCTCTGCATAAATTCTATTATCACTCATGTAATAATGATAGAGCAATCATAATTATTTCTGTATTAGACCAAAAAAATTCCCTGTATGATTTCATCTGATGGTAAAATGTAAATCATTATACTAAATAGATACTATTTGTCTGCTTACAGAAAAAAATGGACTCAATCTTCTTTCTCTCCACCCTATATAATTAAAAAAAAAATCAGAAACCAATTTTTAGCCAAGCATTCATCAGAGTATGTATTGTTAACAGGTGTTGTGTATTACATTTCCCATGCATACAGTATTGGAATGTAAAACTGTAATACTGCTCCTAGGGACAAGTAGCATAATTAAAATTCTTTGTGAGTTTGATTTACTGGGTATTTTCTTCCTTTAAAATAACTACATTGCAAACAAGAGCCAATTTCTTAGATTTGATCTATGGGTTGTACAGCTTATACTTCAGGTTCAAAATGGTGATTTAAACAATAACACATAACAGCTGAATAGTTATTTATAATAGCACAGCACCTGCGGCAGATTGTCAGCTGAAAAGGCAAATCTAAATGCTTTCAAATTCTCTTGTGTATTATAATGGCAGTAGTAGTGGCCACTATAGATACATTAGTTAGGCATGTAATGTAACTTTTGTTTCTGATTGCTTGCCATTTTGTCAATTCTATTCCTTTAAGACTGAAAATGTTCATACTTAGTGTCAGTCCACATGCATTTCAAGAAGTTCAGACACAATTTAGCTTTCTGTTAATTTGGGGGCAGGGGGTGTCAATGAAATGAAATATTAAATAGAACATCAAACTCCTTTCTTATAATTTTAAGATTTACCATATTTCCCAGACTGCTACACATGCATAATTAACACAACTTTGGCTTTTTTTTTTAAATCTTGATTAGTGCTGCTAAGAACTCTGGAAAATTTTGATCTGAAATTTTAAAACTGTAAAGACATTTTTCTTACCTCAGTATGTGCCAGGATTTTTCTATGAGCCTTTTAGCAGCAGCTCCCATTAAAATTCTGAAATTGTGCATATGCAGTTTCCTTTTAAATTTGGTTCCCTCCTGGACTGAACCCGCCATTGATCATTTGTGTGATGATGTGCTAATTCTGCAGTGATGTGAAACACATGTTAGGAAGAAATGTAACAGCTTGTTGCAGCAGACCTAGGCCCATACACAAACCATCAGTGCACTGATGTAACCTCCACCCACAACAGAAAGTCCATTTAGATGCACAGTCCACCAAGCAACGTTCAGGTTTCCACCAGAAAGAACACCTGGCATGTGAATGTGCAAGGACCATTCCCAAAAGTAAGCACTCTAAATCTAGTAGAATTTTCCAGACAAGACAGAATTTGAACTCCTCTTGTCTATTAAACAATCTATAAAATTACCTATTTACCTCCTGAGTGTTGGGAGGCATGAGATGGGACCTGTGCTTTGGGATTTTTAGTTGGAAGGTGACAGGAAGTCTAACTATAACAGTACATTTCTACCAGAACAACCAAAGTCATATTAGGTACTAAGTGTAAAAACATAAGCAGAAATAGTATCTGTCTGTAGATGAAAGGAAAAAGTTTCCAAAGAGCTAATTGCTTTAAAATACAAGCAATAGAAAAAGAAAGAAATGACTGGTCTGTATTAGAGATCTGTAACAGAGGCTAGGAACAATCCACTTGCTCTGGGGTTGATGGGATGATGCCATTGCCAATTACCATGAGTACTTTGTTTTATAACATGCATCTACTCCCTGTATGACCTGTTTTAGTGTACACATCAAAATCATCTTTGGAGTGCTTCCACTGGAGCCAAGGGAGTTACTCCAGGAATTAGCTTGGCCAGTGAAGTAATTCATATGCAATAGAAAGAGTTACAGAAACTTAGTTGGAAAAGAGTAATGGAGAGAGATTCATGCATGCTATAAATCTTTGTGGCTTTGTGCTAATGTTATTTATCTACTTGAGATAGGGAGGATGTTCTATAATGTGTGCATACTGTGCAGTATGGGACAGTGGCTTTGTAATATAAACTGTCCATTAGTAATGCAAAATAACTTATTTTCATCTGCTACATCATTACTGCAAATTTTTCTCCTGAGTTTTGACATGTTATAAATCTTCATGAAGTCCACATTCATTCTCTTTATCTTTTACTTCCATTTGATTCACTCTGTTTCAAATGTATGTAAACACACTGTAGGACCCCGGAGCTTTTTGTAATTTCAGTAGGGCAATGCTTTCACTCTAGGAAGAAGTTGATGCCCCACATCTCAGTCTGCTGGCCCAGCTGGGGGAGACTCAGACGTTCCCCTGAGCATCCCTCACTGCACAGTGCCTGTACCAAAGACACAAAGGGTTTAAGTGGGATGAAGCACAGTTTGAGAGAGCCGATCAGAGCTGTGGCACGTCAGGGCACCAGGGAGCGAGGCGTCAGAGCTCCTCCAGCGTCCCCTCCCCAGCAGTAACCAGTGTCCCTGTGGGGCTTTGGCAGCAACACGTGCTGAAGCAGCTCTGGCCGTGTGGAGGGCAGCTGCCTCGGGGCTGACTCACATCCCCTTCAGCCTCCCAGCCCTCGGCTGCGTGAGCCTCCCGGCATCGCTTCTGTCAATGTAACACTCGAGGGTCGCTCACAGGACTGCAGCCTCTCGCCAGCTGATGACACCAGACAAGATGTGGCCCCTTCCAGCAGCTCACAGACCTGGCCTCTCAAACAAGCTGCCACATGCCCAGTTTGGTACACCTGGGTTTGTTTCGGATGGTCACAATATTTCCCATACTCTCCGTCTGCCAATAAAGAAAAGATGGAATGCAAGAAGCAGTAGTCTGCTACTCACTCTGGAATGACCTCAGGTCTGGTGGGAACTGTTGGGATTGTTATTAACCCTTGCCTTCACTGCCTATGCAGTGCAAGTAGATGTACTTACTTATCAGGGTTCCTCCAGTTGCTTCTCATCAGTAAACCTGTCTCAGCTTGGTGCAGCAGAATCCTCGTTGTTGCACCGAACTCATTCCCTGGAAGTGCAGTTGTATGCTAAAGGAATAACGTGGTATTCCAATGCCAGGATAATTTGCATACTCTACGTTATTCTGACTACCTTATAATAAAACACTGAAAGAAGTAATTTGGCTTTTGTAGGACACCTGTCCTATTCCACTTCCCACTGCAGATCTGCAGCCACAGCCACTGACAACTCTTCCACTGCGGTTTCTCTGTAGTTTAATGTTGTTTTTATCTAGGTGCTGCTGAGGCCTCTATCCCCAAACATTGAAAGCAGGAGCATGGGACATGAGCTTGCTGCTGCAGTTGGCTTTCCAGTTAACTTGGATGCATAAGGTCCAGTGGTGTCTGTGCCTCGTATCTCATCATCATCCAGAGATCCTACAGGGCAATTTCATGGAATATTCAAAGCTGGACCTACTGGCACATCACGTTTGTATATTTTTGGAGTAAAGAAAGCTGGAGCACAGTCAGTCCAATGCATACAGGTTAGTTATGGCAGAATAATCTTAAAAATGAAAATAAGGACTTTCATTTCCAGCTCTTCACTTCTCACTAATTTTTGTGGTTTTGGTCAAACCTCTAATGGTTTTTAAAAATGATTTTGATATAAAACTAGGCACCCAACATTTTCAATAGCATCAAAGCACTAATGTAACTTAGAACTCAAAATGGTTTTAAAAATCACTGAAGGTATGTATCTGAATCTTCCAAGCAAACTTAAATTTTCTTTCAGGATTTGTCTCCACTTTCTTCAAACTCTTGATTACATCATGTAATAATTGAATACACTTTGTAGATATCTTCTAAGTTCACAAGGATCTACTAAAAATTATTTCATTAATATTTATAAACTACAAGTAAAGCTGTAAAGCTTTTTCTTCCTACAATAAGAATTATACTTTTAACATTGCACATATATATTTGTAGGAGGTATTTATTGGATTTAATAATTGCTACTCTGTGGGAAGCTAGCAAAAATTAAGATTTAGCTGACATTCCTTTATCCAGGAAATCCTGATTAGTGGAATATTACATAAGAAATACAGAAAAGTAATGCAGTTCTACATTCTCTTTAGGAATAGGCTCTGGGGATCTGGATTTTCCTTCTTTGGACAAACACCTCTAGGGAATTTCAACCCAGGAATTAGAAACTGTTGCTTCTTCCTTTAGTTCTTTTTCATGCCCATAAGCCAGCTCTACTCTTTGAAGACTTTTAAATAGCTGGCAAGGAAATATTCTTTATTGTTAAATAGCACTTAGCTCTTTAAATAGTTCACCGACTAATAGTCACAGGTTAATAAGATAAAAGCATGAAACACCTTATCTGTATGCACTTCACCTGAAACGAATTCCCAGGCACCTCCTGCCATACATGAATACTGCAATTTGCAGGATAACCAAACCAGAGCCATTGGTAACTGAGCTGACCTCCCTTGTAGCAGTTCAGGGGGTTGTAGAAGCCTGTGTGTGTATTCCACCCACGTCTGTTGCACACACTAAAATGGATCAGGGATCCGTGTGCGCTCCGGTTCTGTTCACGCTGGCTCCCAGACAGGCACAGCGGAGCTGCCTTGGGCCCAGGATGCTGCCGTGCTCCCTACTGCAAACACGTGGGCCCGGAGCAGGCACTTCTTCAATGCTTTCCCATTATCAACACCACTCCTTTCTGGCAGGAACCAGTGATACACCACAGCAGAACAGCCAGCAGCCATGACCAGTTGCCAAGCTATCAAGAATGCAATTTTTGGCTTCAGGCTCCAGAAAATGTTAAACCCATCCCTTGCATCTTCCTCCTCTCTCTGGTAGGCAGGAAATGCCTTTCTTCTCCCACATGTGTGAGGGGAGGTTTGATGAAAGATGACCCTGTATTATCAAGTATTTACATTGAAATGGCAGAATCACCGTGACCTGCTACTGCACACCATGTGATGTCCCTGTGCCATGAATCTCCTCTCTCAGGCCATCACTGTGAGCTTGACAAGCTGCCTGACAGCAAACCAGATATTCTGATAGCCTTATCACTGGAAATAAATTAAAGCAATATTAGCCCATAGGCTGTTTTTGACTATTGGAGATAAATAGTTGTTAGCAATAATCCATCACATTTCAAACCATTTGGCAAAAGGCAGAGAAATTCTTAAATGATGCTGTAATTATAAAGCTGAGTAATTTCTCTATATTTATTTTAACAGTATGGATTTTAAAGTGCCCTCTGGGAGCAAAATGATGTTTGTAGAGATAAAGCTGTAGGGAGCGATACATTCATGCCGACACGTGTAGCTGAACCACCAATTTTGCTTTATTAATTTAGTTGCTGGATTTGTTCCTGATATCTACAGCTGTATTATCCCCTCAAAGAGGTGGATGAGTGGGCGGAATGAGGTTGATTACAATTGATTTAGTAACCAAAGAGTAATTTTTTCCATTGTTTGTTCAGCACATTACTAAACATATGGCTTAATTACAGTTGCTTTGTGTTCTTTTCGGTGTGGTATTGCTTATTTTACTGAGACACTGATTTATGCAAAATATTAATTGAAATAGAAAACAGACTTACTATGAGAGCTGACATCCATAAAAACATTAGTTGCTTATATTTCGCACTAAGCCTATTGGACTTCTCAGGAGAATCAGTGTTTACAGTTTAATTTGGAACAACGTGGGCTCCCTCCCTCCAAAAACAGTGGTAGTGCATGTACCACAGTCTGGAGCGTGGGTAAAAAAATTTACTTATCCCAGCAGCTGCAAAGGGAAATCCTCAGAGGTCTGGAGCCAAAGTCTCAAAAATGTGCTGAGGTAGCTGTTCCATTTCAGTGTGATTGCAATAATTGTATGCAAATGTCTCATTAAAAGTAATTCAACTTTATATAGCTATAAATAAACTACTATGCTGTTGTAATGTGTTTCCAGGCCATTAAGTAGTATAATAAAGATGCATGGATTCTCTCGATAGATTAGATAATCAAAAAACCACCCACCCCTAAAATCAAGCAACTATGCATTGAGAGATCTTGTTTTGTTTTCAGAGTCATCTTTATAATTAATCTATTTGGAATAAATAATTCACCAAATATAAATATAAAATAATGTTCAATCACAGAACTCATAACTCAATATATCGAGGAGGAATGTTTTTATATTTCCTATTCAGGACTTTAATTCAATGCACTGAATTTTGCTGTCTCTTTCATAAACCAAATCTAATATACAGTCAACTTTATAACCAGATAGTCAGGATACAGAATTAAATGGTTTTGCAGAGGCACACATAAAATCCTCCCAAATATTTTTAGGAGAGAATATGAGAATTTTGTAACCTTCACTACCCACTAATAGGATTCAGATATCCACTGTGAAATGATCCAAATATTTCCTGGGTAACAGCCTCTGCAGTTATAATATTAATTTAAAAAAAAAAAAGAGCAAAAAACTAATACACATATCTCTATACTGCTGTATAGAGATAGTCCTGGGAACCAAGGTTAGACAATGAGGGAAAGAAAAAAGGAGCTACAATATTAAAGTCAGCAGGAATGGCAAAGGGAAGGGTTTGGATACCATCACTGAGACCACATCCAAGGACTGGCAAGAATAAAAAACAGAGCAAACCCAATTTAAAGTTTGTCCTATGAGGAGATGAAGATTCCCAATCTCTCAGTGGGGGCACGAGGCAGATGGAACACTCCCACACGGCCAGGACACGCAGTGTTAACCACAGTTTGCCTCCCACGGGCCCTCTGCCTGCACCAGGCTGCGCCCCAATGATTGTCTTTTGTTTGGTGCTTAAAACTAGGAGAGGAAGCTCAGATTGCCCAAGAAGAACAACAATATTAGACATTGTTGTGGGGCCATAAGGAGGCATTAAAATGGATGCATAGTATGGTCTTGCCTTAGATTAACCCCCAGAGATTTTCAAGGCTTCAGAAACTGGAGAAAATATATCTAGGAGAAAAAAAAGGAGAGGGAGAGCAGGAGAAGAGTTGAAATTTAAGCGACTTTTTAACAATAAGTAACACAGGCAAGATAATATTTCAAGGCTGTAGAGGCATCAGGAGAAAAAAATTTTGGGAGGCATGGACAATGTGCTCATCCTCCATGCTGAAATTAGCTAGGACAGGAAATGGCCAACTTCAATGCAAGGTGCTTTTAGACCTGTGGTTACTTATAAATGGCAACCATGTGCATTCTGTCCCATTGGCTGCTGCCCCCTCACTGCCAAGCTGTCAGAGAAACAAACCAGAGACAATTGTTTGAAATGCCAAATGCTCTCAGTGGCAGTGTCAGGAGGTGCAGTGTACCCAATCCCTGCACTGGTGTCTGCAGGGGCACACAGGGCAGGTTGTAAAGTGAGGCAGTATCCTGGGAGCAGCACAAGCAGCTGCCACAGCCCTAAACTCACCCTTTGCCACTCCTGGTCAGCTCCTACAGATTCCCAAACTCTTCTCCAGTAGCAGAACTACATTTTCTCCACACTCCTGAGACATCCTGGGGTCTGCATTGGAGCACATCGGTGCTGGCCTTCCCCGAGAAGCTGCAGTGCATTCACAGCTCAGGGCTCACTGCTGCTCCTGCAGTGGGAAGGAGAGGAAGGGCACAGAGCTGCAGAAGTATTAAGGGTAGTCAGCTCAGAGAAGATGCCAGGCACAGGGGCACAACCCACCAGGTCTCCAAAAGAGGCATCTTGTTCTCCTTGAGGAAGTTCTAGGCCAAGGAGCTAAACCTGAGCAATTCCCAGTTGGTGCAGCTCCTGATGAAGTTCATGGGCAAAGGACAGCACTGACAAGTAGTATCTGGTGTAGTAAACCTTTTAATACTGCTCAAAAACGCTTCAGCTGCTAAAGACTTCCCCATGTTGATGTTCTTGCCTCCTTCAAAGGCTTATAGCAGTCCATTAAACATAGTCTTAGTATGATACACCCATAAACCTTTCCTCCTCCTGGAATGAAATTGCATCATGAGGCAAGATGCAATTCAGTGATACCACATGCATGGTGACAATTTTCCAGAATGCTATTATAGGAGAAAAAATTCCAAACCCATCACAATCACTCTCACATAGTAGCTTGGAAACCTGAACCAACAGAAGAAAAATAAACAACAGAGAAAGAAAAAGATATAAACAACTCCAAAATGAATTGTTGATTCAAAATTGCAATATAATCTGTATAAAATATTTAAGATGTTTTTCTATTTATTCCTGAACCTAGAGTGATTAAAATGCTGCCATAGTACACTGTGTTGCTCTTTTTTTATTCACAAATGCAATTTTAAGCAAGTAGACAAACTCGAGGAAATTAAAGTGAATATTTATGTCCATATAAACTTCTTAATGGCAACATGCGTGCTGTGAGCACAGCAGCTGAAGAGGGTGGATTAAATTATTTTGGCCAGATCCTGTTACTATTGTTTTCACTGGCAAAATTCCCACTGACTTAATGGGAGCTGGATTAGATCCTGACTTGAATAAAGTACACATCTGAGATGCGTATATAACATAATCACTGATACTCCATGCATACACTCTAGTTTTCATGTCTGTTTTCCCCCTGTGAGTTTTACTGATGCTCTGAAAATACTAATCAGGTAAACTACATACCAGTGATTAAAGGTGTGCAGTCTTGTGTTTCCACATTTGGGAACTCAGAAACCACAGTCTGAATGATATTCAGCCTCTTGAGCACAGGGCTTCAAATTTTGGTATGTTTAGTTCCTCCTCTTGCAGGCTTTGCAAAGCATATGAAGAGCATTTATTTAAAAGGCCAGAGAATTACAACGCATTTGGCAGTCAACAGATGCCGTTGGTATGATAATTTCTCTCTCTCTCCCATTTCCATCATTTGGGAATATTCAAGAGCATCCTGGAAAAACTAGGAAGCTTTTGGGCTTCATTCCTTCTGTCTTGAATGACGATCTCATACAAATAGAACAAGCCTCCAGAAATTTTAAGAGGCCAAGTTAATGCACAAGGGACAGTGCTTCATCAAAGGTCTCAGAAGAGCAGGAGTAGCCCCATCTCCCTCAGCAAGGTGCTTCAACAACCCCAGTTCCTGGGGCCAGCACTGCTCAGCTCCCTGGCGAGTGTGGGATGGCCCCTGGCTGTCACACCAGCAGTTCCATCCCGAGGGACCTTGTCCTGGCACATGCTCCTGACTTTGCTGTGCTCAGTAAGCCTCTTTCAAAGCTTGCTAAGTGTGTACTAAGGGAGGAGTTTGCACAGAGCCGACAAGGAGTCTGACGCCTGACTACCTGACTCCAGGTGTACATAGGGCTCCGAGAAAGGGAAGAACAGCCCTGCAAGGAGGCTCAGTCGGAACAGCCAAGTGCAAGGTGTCCTTTAACGTATCTTGTTCCCCCCAAAAAAAGATTAACTGAAGTGGTGACCCTGAAGGGCTCCCAGGATCCCCAGAGCTAACAGGAGTTAGGAACTGCACACGCCACATGCTCTGAGTCAGGCTCTGGTTTCGCACACACAGAGGGGAGTGGGTTTTCTAAACAAGAGCTCCAAGTCAGGGGAGATTTATCTGTGATTACTGTGGCCCACCTTCATTTCGGCTTGGGAAAGCAATGTTACTTATAAATGACAGTGTAATTTCCTATGCAGAGGCTGTTTCTCTGTATGACTCATCTACGTATTGTATTCCAAGACGTAAGTATGAATCATGGATAACTGATAGAAAAATGCAAATGAATCCATTAAATTTTATTTTTTTTACTATGCTCTAAACAGAGCAACTTTTTAATTTTTCTCCTGACTATGAAACTTACTGGAAATAAATTGTATCAAATCCAACTGAGAAATCTTTGCATTCTCTAAAGCCAGAGGGCTTCTTATTGCTGTNGGGGGGGGGGTTGTTTGTGAAGTTGATTTTTATTTCATTTTTTTGCATTAAGCATACAACTGGAGCTTTATGGCCAATGTCAGCTGCAGAAATGCAGTTAGCATTTTGATTGTTTGTTTTAAATGTAATAAGGGAGATAGAAAATTAACTGTTGATGGTTATTATTAGGTATCAGAGAAATGGGCTCTAGGTGAGAATCTAAATCCAGTAGTTCCAAGGTTAGTACCTGACATTTAAAGAATGATTGTGAACAGGTTTGAGAATTCACTGCAGACCTGTTTTAAAGAAAACAACCTGCTGTAGCAGCTCAACCCTATGGTATAAGGGTTATGCCTATTACATAACTAGTAATTTAGTTATGAGAGTGAAGTCACCTAGAGAGGGGAGCCTTGGAAAAGAGCAGATCATGAGCACCAGTGAGCTAGTTCTCCAGCACCGAGTGCAAGAACCAGCCAGCCCAAAATCAGGCATTCTCTGCCTGGAGCCCTGCAGGGAGAGCAGCCAGGAGACACATGGCCCTGCAGAAGGGTTTGGGATCATGGCTTCAATCTCCAGGGACACCTGTGAGGAAGAAGATGGTCACAGCTAGAGGAGAACATGAGGCAGGGCTGGAACAATTAAGCTAACTCATTGATTTCTTTCCTGGACTGTGCCATCTCTTCCACAGAACAGGGGAGACGTGTAATTTTCAAAGACTACATGAATCTGTGGTTGAAGTGCTTTGATGCCCAATCTATTCAGTCTCTGCACCGTCATTTGGTCTTAAACTGTGACATTGGCACCAACTATTCAGTTAGGACTTGAACTTCAAGGAGTGCAAAATCAAATCCATGGTGTAATGAAAACTGCCACATTAATAGTATTAGACAGAGAAACAAAGACCATCTAATTTCCAGGGCTAGAATTTTACCACAGTTTTGCCTTGCCTCAGAGCTTTTGTCCATTACAGACAACCTAAAGTAAAGAGCGTGGATTTTTTTCTATACACTGCATTCTGCATGCTACTACTTTTCCTATTTTAAGCCCACAATACCAATTCAGGACAGAGACTATTATGCCTGGCATAATGACCAAAACTGAAAATACCTTTTCCTGGAGTCCCTGGGGCAACGGGACATTTATGCCTTTGATGAAATTAAACTGACAATGTCAGCTTAATATTCTCCCATAAAGAGATTAGGATGGCTTGTATTTAACTGCATTTTGGGATTCAGTACACATCTACCTGTCCAAATCTCTGCATTCTGGAAGGACTACTGCTAGATCTGATTCCTTACATGTAGAGGGATTTTAAAAAGAAACTGCCATAGTAAGAAAATACAAAAATGCAATGCTGGCTGTAATATTTACTTTATGCTTTTTGAGACAATATGTCCTGAAATGAAAAACAAAATGTGAACTTCATAAATCTCAAAATCTATAATTAAGAACAACACCTGACAAGATCATTTTTTTCAGCTGACAAATAAATGTCACTTTTAAAGGAATCTTCCATAGAGCGATAAAAACAAGCAAAGGGGCAAAAATTGTTCTCTCTGCATTGGCAGAAAACACGGAGGGGGTTTTGCTAAGTACTTACAATGACTGTGCTGTTGACTTGGCAGCCACATCAAAAGTGTGACAGACTTGATTCATGTTCCTGTGCAATACAAACAATGACAGAGGGGCTCGATCTAAGCGGCTCTCAGCAAGTAATTGAAGGGAGCACAAACACATTCTGAAGAACCAGTGGTGCACAGTTCTGCTGTTAATAAATAGAATTGTGAGCTAGACATGCACCTTGTTATTCCACGTTTTTTTTCCCCAGTTATTTATTTAATTTAAACAACCCTTTTTGCCTTGGGAGAGATGAACTGGTCCAGTTACTCTGCAAAAAGCACCAATTCCTGTCACTGGTGGGGCAGTTTCGCACTACCTGTGTGTGGTTACACAGGAGATCTGCCTCCTGCTGCTACAGAACTAAAGAAGTCTTTGCAAATGAAAGCATGTTGACCCCTTGTACTTAAAGGCAGCAGAACTGGAATGCATCTTCCTTGATTAGGTATAGCTGCAGTGGTTCTTCGCTGGTTTTGGAGTACAGTTCTAAATAATACAGCACAAGCAGTTCTGTTTTTAAATGCAATACTCTCTCCACTGGTACCAGGACAAATGAATATGAAATTACCAGCATCATAGCAAATTACAGTAGGTCAATACATAATGCTTTCATTTTCTAGGTGTCTGAATCTGAGCCGTTTCCTACAAAGATGTTCATATTTACTCCAAATTAATAATGCATTTTCTTGAGACATCTTATGGAAAACTATGCTAGTCCATGATTCATACTGAAGTCAGAAGCAACATACACTTAAACCCAAGAAACTCGAGAGCATGGATAGTGGGGAGGAAGGGCTGAATTCAAGGATAAAAACTAACACTTTTTAAATTCAAAATTCTTAGCTTTGATCTCTAAAGCGTGATTATTTTCGTGCTCACCTTCAACATCCATGATGGTAACTCATTTAAATGAACTATTTTCTGCAGGTACTTGAGGAAGTAGAGGAAAGGGAGTCTTACTTGAAACAGAATATATTTGTAAGGTTAAGTGCTCTGAATACAGCACTGATTAGGAATATAAAATTCTAACTTTCTTGAAGTTCAACATATATTAAAATAGGCAGTAAAGTAATTTTTAAAGCAAAAGACGAAAGAAATCAAAGCCTTATAAAAATCTTCTATTTAAGTTGTCTTTTTGCCATAAAAGTGTGAGTTTTCACTAAACATACTAAGCAGCACAGAAAAGTTTCCCTTGACTAGAAAATAAAGCCCAGGGCTGCACTTAAAAAGATGAGGTTATAATGAATCTCTAATAGCTTACGTCATCATTTTAAAGCCAAGACAACTTAGTTTCTCAATTTTTATTGAAACCAAAATTTCGTCCAGGTGTTTTCTGTTCCTTTAGGAATTTTTATGCTCATTTTCACTGAAAATTAGTTTAAGAAAATCCCTGATTTAAGAGCTTCAACGTTTTAATGTGTGAAGAACACTTTCAGAGAGCCCATCCAGGAAAGAAAAGCAGTAATCACATCTCGAGGCAAACAAAGCATAAATCACCATGCTGGCAACCAGCCAAGACAGTAGGGGACAAGTGTAAAAATGTTACTGAAATGGCAGAACAATATTCTAAGCACATGCTGTTAACAAGACAAACCAAGGTTGAACATTATATTTCTTTTGTCACAGAACATTGCATATGAGAAGGAAAAAAGAGTGGGGATTTGCAAACTGAGGGTCAAATTCACTTATGGAGTAACAGGGAGAAAGTCCTGTTTGAGAGACAAAAGGAAAATAGCACTTCTTTAGATCAAACCCACACTTAACCCACAGATATTCCAGTTGGGAAGGGCTAAGCATTCAGAAGTTGCTATTTCTAATATGTGCTTTAATATTACATTATTAATTTAAAATGCAACCACACAGTTCAAAGCAAATCAGGCTGTAATGGTAGAGGGCATTTGGAATGCTCCACACACCAGTGACAGTTGAGCTTGTCATCAAAAAGCAAATATTACTGCATGAGATGAATGCCAAAGCACTTCATTATGTAAGGGTTTACATGATGCATAAAATTATTATCCGCTAATGTTTAAATATAAGCAATATTCCAGTCCATCTTGAGGATGCATTATTTTAGGCATTTCTCAGGAACAAAAGGGATAGGCTCTGCCCCAAAAAAAAAAAAAAAAAAAAAAAGAGAGAAAAAAAAAGTTTTAAAAATAATGATTAGATTATCATGTGGGTGAGTTCCCCAATGATAACCTTTCAGTCTGCAGTATCCAATGCAATCTGACATGATTTCCATCGCTACCCTCATTTAAAAAAAGTCCCTATGACTGCAGCAGACAGGAAATCTTTGCCTTTCAGGAAGGGACAAGACCTCAAGTACATGGCACAGAACACAAGAAGTGATAAACTATTTCTAAGCATTAGGTGACAATGTACTATAGGTCTGGCAAGAGTCATCTCCATGTTTTGAGTCTGATGAAATGAAGCTGAATTTTTGCTTCAAACCTATTAACAACGTGCAAAACTATTTTAAATGCAAACATTAAACACAGAAAGTGGAAATCAGTCATTTGATAAGCTTTCCACTTAAGGATGGAAGTCTGAGAGGATTTATGACTGACACCAGCTGTAATAAACTGGAATTGCAACCAAATATTGAAACTTTGCTTCAAGAGCAGATGCCATTTCTTTATATTCCTATGAAGGCCAAGTGAGCCATGAATTCAAATTCACTGAGAATGGGTACCTTTGATACATGGTTAAAGAGTTTTTTGTAAATGCAAAAAAAATTATGAGATAAGGTGCAATGTCAGAAATAATACAGAGACTGGAAATATCATTGTATGAATAATATTTGCTATCAAAATGGCTTATTTGCATCACAGTGTAAATGTGAGGTCATGTAGAGCCACATCTACGGAAAGAGGCAGTCCTGGTTGCACAGAGAATCAGCTGGATGCCAGCCAGCTCCAGCAGTTAATCCGGCTTGGTGTCAGGGCCATGGAGAGGAAGGCTGGCTGGGACTTCCAGTCTGGCATTTGCCTAAGCATCAGCTTGGGTAGTGGGGAGAGCACACACACACTGGGCTACCTGCACCTGGCCACTGGGATATGTACTGAGTTGTCCAGCAGACAGATTCCCACATGTGCACTGGAAAAAAAACAATTACAGCACATTTTTGCAAAGGTGGTAAACATTAGAACAAAAATCCCTGAGTTCAGAAAAGCAGGAATGGCAGATTTACAGACAGAATTAAACAATCAACCAACTAGGTACCAGTCCTCCTGGTACCACAAAACAGATTTAAAATCAATTAGCAGAAATTAATCCAAACTGGGAGGACATGAATTTTGTGCTATTGCCTTACCACCTTGAAACCTCAGAACTACTTGGATGATACTAGTTGCCTGAAAAAGATTCTTTTATTAAGGGTTGGAATACACTTGCTATTTCTTGCCAGGGCCAGTAATCTGTTTGGAAACTATTCTGCTGTACAGCAAGAAAGCACTACTATGGGATAGCTTTCAGTTGGGTGACCCCCTTGATCTCAATACCAGACTTTGAACAATAACACACAATACAAATGGAAATAGATTTTCTTTTTCCTTCGCATAGAAAGCATCTGTTGATACCCAAGGGCTAACAGTCACTGCAAAGCAGGTCCCCCCTATGCTGTAAATCCCATAAATCTGGTTTCTGCAGAAGAAAACCACTATACAACACGCTCTTTGGAGGAGGTCTGAGAGGAAGAGATAGAAGATTCAGAAACAAATCAGAAAGCCAGGGGAAAGAAAGCTTAAGAAGTTTGATGAAACAGGATAAAAGGCCGATTGATGAGCCACATTACTCCTATTCCTGTCAGCTAAAAGAAATTTGCTGAAGCACAAAGTACATGTGGTTGGCAAAGGATGCGTGCAGTTAACTGCCTGATGAGAGAGGGAGGCAGAACATTCATCCTTTCTACTGTTAGCCAGTAGTTAGCAGTGGTGAGACTTATTTAATCTTGTGTTTTGTCTGAGAGCAGATAAAATGGAATGGAATTGTATTCTGTGCTTCTATGCCACGCTTGTGGGGCAGCACTAATAGGGAATTGTCACTGCTTGGGGCAGCTGCGTTTCTGTGCTTGTGCTGGAGGGCTGCTCTCCCTGGGCTCCTTATGGCTTTCCAGCCCTCAGGAGAGAAGATACAGAAAATTGTTCTGAATTGGCACATGTGTGCACATGTCCTGATTACAGCTTTACCAATGTGAGATGGCTGTGTAAAGCAGACCATGCAAATTCTCCTCTAAATATCAACCTTCTCCCAACCATTTTCATCCCTGCTCCCTTTCTCTGAACTGCATCAGAGGGCTATGAGCATATTCTTTTTTGTTTCACCTAGAAACAAAACACTGTGTTAAAACATTGTCACTAACAACAGCCTCTTAAAAAATTATTTTGGAAATCTATTCTGATTTTCCAATACTTTGTCCCTTCCTAATTTTGTCATATCCCCCTTTCCCTACCACAACTTTATAAATCTGCTCACACTCTCTTTCAGTTCTTTGTCTTGCAGCCAGCATTTGTCTGTGATATAGAGGATAAGGGATTATTCACCAGAGCACAGCAACCCCCACCCGGACTCTTTACAGCAAGTTAAGAAAGGTGTGAAAAAACTGCTCGCCCTTAACATACAGTCACAGTTTAGAGTGAAAAATAAAACCTCCCTATAAACCAAAAGAATTGTTTAGAAAAATGTAATAAGAAAGGCTAGCTGGGAAGCACGTTTTCCTGTTCGCAGGCTTTATTTACTTGTTTGTTTACTTTACTCTCGCATGCGGGGAGCTCCTCACGCCGGGGGCACCGAGCGGAGCGGTCACAGCGCGGGGTCTGCGGCTGCTGCCAGCAGCGGGGAGCTGACACTGCTGCTGCGAGCAGCTCACCCGCACCCACGGACGGCTCTGCCCTCAGCCGGGGCACCCCCGGCCCGTGGGGTGTGAGATTGTTGGGCTGAAGGGGTCGGAGAGCGCTCCAGAGCTCCGGATTTGGGTATGTCCCAGAGCCAGGCAATCTTGGTTTGGGAAACATCCATCTTCCATCACCGGACACAATTACTGAGGACCTGCAACAAGATGAGGAGCACAGCAGGCTCAAGTCTTCTGCTCTCATCTAACCCCTTAAGTATCCCCGAGAATAGGTAAGCATTGGTTTTCTCTCACTGAGATACTGTACATGAGGATAAACCTGTGCCTGCCCTTTTCTCCTTTTTCTGTGTCTAGAGTAGTCCTCTGAGTGATCCACCTGGTGGAATATGATCATGCTGCCAATATTCGAGTATGTTCATCAATCATAAAAAATAAATGTGGTTACAAAGTCAGGTACCTGTGACAAAAATGCCAAACCAATTAGATTCCTGATAGAACTTTGCCATATTCTATTACTTTGCTTTGCTTTCCACACCTATTTCTGATCTTATGCCAGTTTTGCGCTGGCACAACAAGTTTGACTTCAGTGGAGCTAATGCTGATTTGTAGCAGCAGGCAATCGGAATAAGGCTCTTATATTTCCTTGGCAATGGGTCCCCAGAGAAAGCTTGTCCATCTCCAACAGCTGTTGCTTTGCTACATCTGTCTAACTTTCCTTTTTAATGTCCATTTTTTCAAGTTTTTTTAATGTCAATCAGTGAGATAACATCATTCAGTTTTTCTTTTTGCAATCAAGTTTTAGCAATCACAGCCAGATGTTGTTTTCATTACAACCCCAGCCCCTTTTCAAAAAAGTTTCAATGTTATAACTATCAAGAACACTTTTTATTTTCCTTTCAATTGCCAGATCTTCATGCTTTCGTAATCTATTTCACCCTGACATCCTGTCTACAAATATGGCACATTTGATCACCCCTGAATGTTTGCGTTTGTGTTCTTTTCACTTTCTTTTCCTGTTTCTTCTGCAGAGTGTACTTTATCCTCAAACCAGGTCAGTCCAAAATACTACAATGCATTTCTCTGTCTAAAGATATTTAGAGATCATTAAGTAGCAGGTGGGGGAGGGCAGATTGAGGCAGATGAAAATTTATCGATTCAGGATCTGAACTTTAAAGTACTGCTTTATCCTTTTCTTTCAAATTTCTGCACATATCAAGGAGATACAGACTTGATATATTCAGTATTATACTCTGTGTCTATGGGGATAAGTTCCTTCACAACCCAACCAGCATTTGATCGATGTTATAAAATTCAGACAGTTCCCCATCTAAGGAAATGTTTCTATAAGGGATGAAAAAAACCCCATACTTAACACAAAATCAGCACCTCCGCATTGTGCATTGCTCAGGGGCTCTGCGACCACACAGTTGTGCTAACCAGAGGATACAATCTCGCTCATGGAGCTAAGTAAGAACAGAAGAGTTACATTCCCTTCTGTAGATTGAGGGGTTTCACATGTGCATCCAAGGTGTGAGGAACTCAAGTAGCCCTAGAACAGGCATGGTGAATGAGTAAGCAAAAAAACCTTCTGTGAATGAGTCCATTAACTGTGGACATCTGTCTCGAGTGAAGGCCAGGTTTGCTCTCACCAGTTCTGAATCAAGGAGAGGAAGAGCCAGGGTCAGCCCTTTACCCCTGTGTATTTACCAGCTCATAGCAACTGAACAGAGACTCTGCTTCCCCAAAGCAGGTCTCTTACACACACAGGTTAGTGTGTGTCATGTAAGAAAGGGGTTTCAGAGCTAATCCTGCATTCAGTTTGATTGCAAGATTAATTCCCAAATAGTGCTATGTATGAGCAGATCTTCACCATACAATGTTTCCTGACTGCAGAATACAGAGGTTCTTATTAAGGCTCCAATCTTGCAAATCAAATCAACAGTGGCAAGAGGATAAGCACCTACTTCCAATGAATTAATGATACAGGCTATATTCATATAGATATGATTGAAGGATGAAACCTATTCTGAAAGAAATTTATATTCCTTAAAAATAAACTTTATAAGAATCAAAAATTAGACTCTAATCAGCACTAGGTTTACTCTGTAGTGGTTTGAACAATCTGGCATATGAAATCAGTTGGAAATGAGACTATGAAGGTATTTGTCATCACATACCTCATCATTACCTGCATTGTGCCAACTGCCAGAATGAATGGAGGTTGGCATAACAGCTGCTAAACAAAGAGCAGACAAATGTGGAATTACCTGGTTTAGAGCAAAGACTTCTAATCTTTTACTGCAGAAAGAAAATCCAACTTGTTAAATTAAAACACAGCTCATGAGTACATCAGTCAACATGATTGAACAGCTAAGCATATTCCTCAACTCTCCTTTTCAAAATTTCATTTCAACTTCTGTAGTTTCTTTGCTAAGAGTGATGACATTTAACAGGATTCTTTAGATCACTTCTGTAATGCAGTGTCCTAATTACAGTAAATGCTCTCTGTACTTTACCAGTAGCTTGATAAAATTGATTTGATTTTTCTTTTCATTAGCAAAGGAAAAAAAACTAAAACCATAGTTACGGACAGGTTGGAAAACAGTTGCATTATGCTTCAGAACTGCTATGAAGAGGAAAGAAAAGTTGAAGAGAAAGAGAGGCATTTTAAAGAAAATGAGTGTTTGTTGTTAGCATAACAGAATCAAATGTATACCCTGCTTATAATTCATTTTGGATACCTTTTAATATGCCTAGAGCTTTCAGGAAAAAAACAAAGCACTTAATTACAGCTATTTGGTGCTAAGTATTCACATTTTTATACAGAAAAGACACTGTATAAAAACACTGGCCATGCAGTCAAATACTCCTAGGCCGCAGGCCTCAAGGAGCTGGTGAGCCACTTCTCACAGCGGATTGTTTAAAATGGCTATGGGAAGGCTGTTGGCTGATTCTTTGCTCTGGAAGGTAAAAGGAACTCACAGTTGCAATTTCAAGAGCCTGCAGAACACATTCCACTGGGGCTGTTTCATCTCTGCAGATGTGTCCTTGGGTGCAACACCTACATCAGCATTTTGGCCAAAGGTGACTGGGCCGTGCACCTCAGTTCTGCACACTCCCACATGGCCAGGACAAGGTGACTCCTCTTGTGCTGATGGCAGCGGTTACTGAACCACCAGGGCAGGTTTCTGATGTAGAGTCTAAGGTATGTTTTTAATACAATGGGTAGAAGAAAAACACTGGTCAGCAGGTGCTGCTGGGAAGAAAGCGTATGAGCTTCATCTCTTTTGCCTTAGCTCCTGTGCACTACTTGATTGTAACACTAAATTTAGTTAAACTTCAATGTTCCCAGTTTCATTCTAAGCCTCAAAAGGCAGATATCTTACAGCCCCATTTGCCCATACCATCACCAGGCTCAGTATTCACTTCTTAAAGTGCTGGTGGCTTTGTGTCCCACATCAGCAATGCCCTGTCACAGCTTCCCCACCATACAGAGAAAAGAAAGATCCTCCTAGCATCCATGAAAATCACAGCCCTTTTACAGACAATGGAAGGAAAGACAGGCGTCTCAGCAGCAGTTAGCTGAGAAATGCAAGCAAGGCACTTCATTTCCTCTCTCTCCCCCTCTACCCCACCCAGTTAGCAGGGTTGAAAATCTCCTCAGCCCAGGGTGCTGTTATTGTGAAAATAAATAAAGTCACTCTGCGTCCATGAGGCATTCAGTCACTGCAGAGACAATGCCCTATGTTAGATAAGGGCTATCTGTGAGAAAGTAGTTCTTAAATTGTGGAACCCAAACAACTATTGAGCCAGGAATAAAGAAGCAGGATAAGATAATTTCTCTGCTATCACATTATTTAGTGTCACAGTTAGTGATGCCAGGATCATTTTTTGCCTTTTCTTTTATACATCTCTTATATACCCTTTTATATAGTTTTTATGAATTCTTAGTGCTTTTAGCCTACATACTTGTAATTCTTTAAGTTTGATAACTTAGCTGAAGACCCACTGTTCTGTTAGGCCAAGAGACTAAACATCCTGGAAGCCTTGCAGTCAAAAGTCAGAAAGCCCCAGACACCAAGGCTCTTTCTGGAACATATTCTGTAAACTCAGACAGGCCCATCCAGGGGGAAGGTTCCTCAGAACAAGGGTTCACTTGAGCCTCTCACTGAGGAATCTTTGATAGACATGCTTATTTGAAAGGCCTATAATTGTGTGTATTTCGGTGTGTGGGGACAGTTTGTGCATTTCAGGGCATTTCACCTGGACAAAGTGCTGCACCCAAGGAACCTTAAATAAATACCAAAGTAAAAACCCCTTTTCCCCATAAACCGTGTTTTGGTTTTAATTTTATGATCAGGAAAAGGCAACATTAGGAGGGAAAAAAAGTCACTCTAACATATGACAAATATGTATTACTCAATTATCACTAGAAACATTTCTCATTTCACTGTGTTCTTTCCCTTACAAGGTATAAACTTGCAAACATTTTTTTCTACAGGATAACTGTGTTTTGTTGGGGAAAAGATTACAAGGCATGGGCAATGTGGTCATATGAATGAGGAATAAAGTGAACTCATATAAATGAGTTCAAGACAAGAAGTAGAGTAAGTCTTATATTCCATTCCACCTTGCAATTTGCTGTTCACTTAAGCAGGACCAGATCAAGACATTATATTAATTTCTAATGCAGAAAGAAGATCCTAAGGTGGAAAGGAAAAAAATAAGTTACAAAAGTTAGATGTTTTCTTCTTCTCTTTATGTATTATTGTGTTACTTGGATTGATAAGTGAGACCTAAAACCAATTTTGTTCATGTGTCCAGAAAACGTCCAGAATTGTCAAAAATTTACCCAATGTCCAAGTGATATATTACATACTTTTATTTCTTATGATAGTGAAGATGCAGCCAGAAAAGTCCTATTGGCCAAACATCTGAGGAGAGTCAGGAGGTCAAGTTATTCCAGCTAAGTGCAGAAAGAACTTGCTCTTACTTCCCGTTTCCCCCCTCAACAATACTGCAGCAAGTAAACCTTCAAGCAGAAAAGGCATCTCAAGGGGCTTTTGCCCTCTCCATCCTATGCAGGAGCATAAATGTAAGGCAAGGCGAGAGGGATTCAGGGATACAGCTTTTTAGGTTGAAAACTATTGGAGAACGATGCTGTACTTGCTCTGGAGCTTAATTCATCTTGCCATAGAGTGAAGATAAATATGAGCTCATTTCCTATCGAAGCACACAAAATGTAAAATAAATGTTGCCATATATGCAGAGGATTTCATTTCCTGTAACAGCATTCAAACACCCTCACCAATATTTACCTCACTACACCAATTCAATTTTATTTTAGAGTAATGGAGTCAGGTGATAAATTTTCCAGAATATTCTCCCAATGAGCTGTCAGATATATGCCAAGATATTTCATGTGGCATTGCTGAGCTATTTTCTGGCCTGCTTAAGCTGCAGCGTGTGAAACACAAACTTAGGATAACTAGTTCAGCATGGTGCTCCCTACCCAAATACAGACTGCGTTGAACCAAAAGTATTGGGGTATTTGATTAAATATCACCTTTCCATGAGCTGTTTTATCCACTACTGAAGATCTTGAGGCAACAGTCGGTAACTTTGGCCTGCATTCTCCTCCTGCACACACACAGCCCCAGTTTTCCTCTGTGTGTTTGGCAGGACTTGATATCTCTCAGCTTGTTTCACTGTCTAGAGTGCTCTGTCCAGCCTCCTACGGCAGCCCCTATTCTGCCTCATTTCCCCTCCAATGCAGAGGACTCAAATGGCCACAGAGTATGGAGGAAGCCAAATCTGCTGCTTGTGGAATTAAAGGGCAGCTCAGTATCCTTACCCCTGGCTCTGCTCCCGAGTGCCTGCTAAAAAAACAAATCAAAGGTGAGGGAGCAAGAAGAGGCTTTTGCTGGATCTCGAGATGAAATGGCAGGTCACAGATCTGAACCACTGCTGCTCTTATCTTCCAGAATCATTCAGCTGCTTTGCACCTGCTCTGCCTCTCTGTAAAATCGAGCTATGTAAAGGAGTCCATTTGGCCTCACGCTATTACTTTGTTTTAATTCCTTTCCCAAAGAAAATTTGCTCCAACAGTTTGATATGAATAATTTTTTAAAGAATAGATGATATTAGCTGCTTCCTGCAGATAAGAATTCTGAGTTTTAAAGTTCCCTGTTTTCATTCCAATGCTTTAATTAAAGGTTTAAAGATATTCAGTTCGGTCATTTTAACTTCTTTTCTCTGCAAAGTCGTAAAGGCTACGGTGAAAAAAAAAAAAGAAAGGCAGCAAAAAGAAATTCCTGAAACAGGACTTCCAATCCTTTCTTCTGTGTTATATATAGTAAAATTTCACTCTCCAGAAAAAAATTGGGATGGTAGCATACTAGGTAACCCACATTCATCCTGTTTGAGTCTTGAGGAGCAGCCTACATATGGGAAGATACAGGTCAGAGCTCAGTTGAAATATTGGAACTACTGGGTCAAATCAGGAATGGCCAATAACCTAACATGGAAACTTCTGTCAGGCTTGAACTGTTGGTAGGACAACAGCAAAAGAATGCAAACCTCATAAGAAAAGCCCTAAAAAAGCTATCACACTGTGTGGGGAAAAATTCAGCACCTTGTGAGGGGAGGGAAATATCAGGTTCCTGGGTCAGGTGCTGGGATGTGCGAAGGCAGCTCAGTGTGTCCAGGCCTGTGCTACCCATGTGGGAACAAAGATATTGCAAAGCACAAAACAAATGGGCTGTTCTTGCCATGAACCCACAGAGAATCCAGCTGAGGGTTTCACATGTGTATTACTATTTCGATTGTCTTAAGGGTTGGGTAGCACCTTGCAGTTTAATTTTATATAGCTGCCCTGATTTCTGGAGTATTAAACCTATTCCTGAAAATAAACAATGTATGTGGAGTCCATGCATGAAAGCTTGTCCTTAGCAATGCTGGTTTTAGCAAAGTCTGCCTTCACACCCCAGGACTAAAACATCTTAGCAAAACTTGCTCTAGAGGATAAGAAGCAGATTGGAATGAAATCACCTTTAAAAGCATCTATTGGAAATATTTTGCTTAAAGTAATGTAAGTTGATCTATAAATGTTATTTCACAGCTTGCCAACAACAGCAGATACAACCTGCTCCCCTGTTCCATTAAGACATAATAGCTGAAATATTTTTGTTTGTTTGGGGTGGATTTAAAGAGCCAATAACAGCAGATACCAATTCTAATGCAGATGTGGTTTTCCTTTCCTTGATCACAATGTTGGCTCCGTGCAATGAAAAGCAGCTCATCGCTTAGTTTCACATCAAGTAAATATCTAAATAACCTCTGGCCCAGAAATGAAAATTCACTGTGAAACTTAAAAAATTTAATGCATTTTTAACATTCCACACCAAAGGTTTTTTGGATCTGATGTTTTAAACAAACTGCTTTTTGAGAAATTCAGATACCATTGCTATACAAAACAAAAAGATCTTTTGAGATGCCTATTGTATATAATTTCTTCTATAACTCTATCAGTACTTTTTTCTTTACATTTTGTTTACCTTGTGACATTTATTTAACAACTTAAAAGGCATTCAACAGATGCTGTTTCCTTCCACAGCAAACAAGTTTGCTATCTAGTAGATGGCAAGATACCCTCTACAAATTCATATCCAACATCATATAAAGGAAACTGGAGTACTTGCATTTAACCTGAAAATCTTCTTTTATCACTGCCATTCAAACAGTACCTGAAAAGGTGTCCCTTCATTTGGGAAGTGAAACACACATATATTATATTTTCTGGTTCAGCTGCTCTAATTCACTATTCCCACACACAACCACCTGTCAGACACTTCCCCCTTTCTCTCCACCCCTGCCTACCTCCCTCCCTCCCTTTCAAGATGTTTTCATTTCAGGCCCTGTTGTTTATGCTTTATCTCATTTGCATGATATTAAAACTAAACCTTCCATTATAATCCGACTTTGCTACTGCCCCAGCAGCTGCATCATTTACTGTTTGTTTCATGTGTATTACCAACTATTTCACCTCTCTGCTTGCTTTTTTCTCTTCCGATTCACAAGAGGAGACGTGGAATTTCTTAGGCCACCAGGGAAAGCAGAATCCACCAGGGCAAAAGGAAGATGTTACAAGTATTAGGCAAAGCTGCCACCTCAAGCTTGAAGAATTACAGCTGTTCTCTGTTGGTGACATGGCCAACTTCATTTTGTTAGTGTAGCAGTGTACTTAATGTTTAGCTGACTCTTTAAATTGGCTTAGCAATAAATATTGCTCATTTACATTTTTATGATGCAGAAGCTACATGATCATCAGAAAGTTTTGATTTTTATCCCAGTAACTTCATAATGGATTTTTTACCCTCTTCACTAAATGCTCTTTTTGTTTCCTTTAAATTCTGTTCATTTTCACTTAACACTTTCATTGCTAAAATTTCCTGGATATGTTGGTGTAAATAACCATTTATGTGTTAAGCCTCAATAGCTATTTAGTTGAGCATTTCCTCTTATGTTGAACACTGTTTCCAAACTATATTCAGATGTTCCAAGGTCTGCATATTTGATGGATTTTTTTGGTTTGACATATAGATCTCACACATATCTAACCTTGTTTTTCAACAAGCTATGTTTTTCAACAGTTCAAAAGTGAACATTTCAAAATCTGCTATCACTGAAGACCTGGCAAAACAGTTGCTCTGTTCTGCACACAGATGCCCCCTCTGCACTGCTCTTTTTCCCCCTGTTTCTCTACCAGCCCATGATTTTGCTCTTCACTCATGAAGACAGCGTAGTTTGTTTCTCAGATTGGAGTTTGGCTAGGAATCTGCCAAAGAATATTCATCCACTGATGCTTTCTGAGAAAACTGACAGTGATTTTATTCCCATCTGAACTGGTCACTTAGTTGATTATGCTGCATAACGAGTGATAGACCAAGCCACACATTATAAATCACATTCCCCAGTGACTCAACATCAAGTCTTTCAGTTTCTTTTCAAAGCTTATAGAAAAAACAGCCCCAAAAGCTCCATCAAGGGTCCCTTTAGGCCAAGATGAAAAGCAGATTCACATTTATCAATCCTTGAACAAGAAAACTATCAATCACTGAAAATACTTAATGCAAAACAGTGCAGAATGTTTGCTGAAGGCAAACAGCACTGAGCACAGAGTTACTCAGGAATACAGGGTAAAGTCAAACACTGATTGTCTCTGCAGATATGCACAACCTATACATGACACAAAGACACACTGCCCTTTGCCTACACAAATCAAGATCTATAAATCATGCCACACTCACCACAGCTTACCTCTCTCACCTGAGAAATTACAGCACCCCTGCTGTTTATGACTTGCAGGGTACAGTGGATAAAGTTTGTCCTTGTGAATTTAACCATTTCCAGGGTATTTTCAGAGGTCTGGCAGTATCAGCGAGCCTTACCAAGCTGCTGTAAGGAGTGATGACATGTTGTTGCATGGTATGCACTGTGATCCTTACTGCTGCAACAGAACACTTGCAATTTCTGCCTTGCCAGCCAGCAAAGGCAGATCTGAGGCTGCCTGTTTGCACACAGCAACGTATTGCTCTAGAAGAGTTGGCCATATTGACTCTCACCAGCCAATTTTAATGAGACCAATTTGTACTGAAAAATGGATTAATGATGCAAAGCAATTACTTAGCACTGCATGTGTGCAACTGAAACAACTTTTCCAGGAAGAGAATAGAGTCAGTCACCTCTAACAAGGCCTGTGCCCACAACCTAATTTCATTTGTTCTGTGGGGTTCCTAAGATGTCCATTATAATGATATTCAATTTGAGGTTTCAGTTATTTCCTACATTCAAAGAAGCCAGCCTTTTATTGACTAAACTGATCTCGGAGCAGGAAACTCAATATATTACTAGAACAAAGGTCCCCAGACAATTAGCATGAGCCACATTTACTCAGTGAGTCACGTACTTCAGCCTCTGCAGTGTCACAAAAGGCTTTGAAATGTGCCCTAAGTGACTACAATGGTATTTCAAAGACCCCTTCAAATTCCCACAAATTTAGACAAAGTGAAACTGAGCAACAGACAATTTCCAAGAGACCTTCTGTAAAAAAACAACTTTTTGACAATTAAATTATCACAGGAAAAAGATCAGAAAGGGTAGTATTGTGAAACAAATTCATTCAGCCCCAAGGAAAACTAGCAGGGTAACAGACTAATTTCTTTAAGGCTTGGTGTGTTGCAATTGATTGTCTTCAATATCTGGGAGGGTATATGCAAACTTTGGTTGTAGATTCTCCTACTTTTCTGTGACTTTCCATGGTATCTATCAAGTGACATGACAGCTTTTCTCCTAGTTGGCAAAACACATAGAAACTTGATAATCTCTAACTTCTATGATGCCATTAAATTTAGCAAACAAATTGAGCTAACAGTTATTTGGTACAGAAAAATAAAAACCAGACAGACTCGCTTGTATAAATCTAAACCCAATCCAAATAGCACCACAATTTTTGAAGGAATTCCAAAGGTTAGACTTACAAAATGTTAACCCACATATGCAATATATACATATATATATTTATACATATATTAGGAACATTCTCCACTAATCAGTGAAGTACAACAATTTTTCCTTGATACCAAGTACGCAGAAGAGTTGCTCTTGGTCCTTGCTGGTTTGGATCCATTCTCCTCAGCAGCTTGGGTTGGAGCAGTCTAGCACACAGATGGGGCTGTGCTGACCCCTGCCAGCTGGCTCTGATCTGAATGCACAGCCAGCTAGCTGAGGACCATAACTACCCCTGATTCCAGTTCCATTCCTGTCAGGGCTTGAAATGGAAGTGCTGGTGTAGCATCAGGAGAGGGGATCCCTTGGTCTGCTGGGGGAGCACAGGATCTCACTCACCCACTTGCTGCAAGATCAGTAGAAATAGAAATGAACAAGAAAAACATTGGCACATAAAGTTGTTTTTTGGGTATGTGCCCACCAACATTTATGTTGATTTCCCCCTTGCATTTGAATCACACACACTCACATACACACAAAGCAAAGTGCAGCTCACATTCTAGTACTGCATTTTGGGGCCAGTTCTTAGCTACAGTTTTCTAAATGAGCTATGGGCATAACTCAAATGCAGCCACATGGCAGCACAGTTTAAAAAGAGAAGCCTGTAGTAGTCAAAATGTGGGGAATTAGCTTAATAAAGTGAGAGCAGATGCATTCTTTGGTCTAAAAACTAAAATAAAGTGAACTTGTATTATAAATTGTTGGGGAAATATTTAAGATGATAATTCATTTGGTAAAGTGTCTAGTGGCAGTATTAAAAGAACAGGATTTTTAGCAGAACTTTCAACAAAGTCCAAGTGGGGAAATGCTGAAACTCTCATGAGAGACATCTACTCTTGTGACATCTCCTCCCGTATATTTAGAAGAGAAAGGATTGAACAGTCTAAAACTAAATATTTGATGATTTGTGTGAATATAGAGAAGCAGAGAGAGAAAAGTGCTACACAGTGGTCACTTGAGTCACTGTTTTTCCTCATTATTTGCTCCCAACTAGGCCAACCAAAGTGCCAAAGGGGATGCCTAGCAGGAGTGTTTGAAACGTCAGCTCCCTGGTGACCTATATATCCTTCTGTGGTTGCGTACTCCACTCATGTCAATCACTGCAGCTTCTTTAAAATCAGTGCTGCCATGCTCAGCACCTGTGCCAAGGATTTAGGATTTGTTTTCTTCTTTTGAGCAGAGCCAGTAGCACCCATTTCTTTTATTATAGCGTGGTAGCAGCTTCAGGTGAGTAAGAATTATGGTGATAGTCACCACTCATGACCAAAGCTGTTTCTTACTTGCACCATTGTGCAAATATGAGTGGGATCCAGGGTATATTGAAGGAAACAGGGGGATTGTTCTTAGGCTTCAGCACTGTATCATACATTACCAGCTTCATCTGTGAAAGCTGTGCAGAGAAAGAGAGATCCGTACAGGGAAAGGAAGGCAGAAAACAAGTACACAGAGCCTGAGGCTACTGAAAAGAAGAGGGCAGGCACACAGCCACCTTATACAAATGGCTCATTTAAAAACCAAAAATTTGGTTTGTCTTATGCTTGATAAGGTATAGGAAGAGAAAATTTTCATCTGCCGGAAGTACCTGACCTTTAAGATGGGAAGTAAGAAAAAAGCAGTGAGAAAAACAGCAAACATCTTTATGATTATGAGCATGATCATCCTTAGGTGCTTTGTAATTTTCATTGCTGTTTGCTGAAACTCTACTTTTGGCCAGTTTATCAATTATAGAAGAAATAATCAATCTAATGACTGTGCATTTTGAAATGCCTGCATTTCCTGAAGGTGTTGCTGGTGACTCCCTCACTGTGCTTCTGCATTACAGGTCCACCTCAATTCTGAGGATTGCCAGGCTTCCCCCCAACTTTGCACCTCCATGGTTCAAAAGCCTCAAGTCTAAGCTTGCAGTAAAATATTTTCATGTAGAATAATTTCTATAATGGTATTATGAAATAACTGAAACTTGTGCATATATATTATCAAAAGTGCCTCGTATAAGCATCGTGTTTGCCTTCAAATAGTTACTTCATGAAATGTAGGAATCAATCACAAGGGAGGGTTCAGTTCAGGAGGGCTTGGAAACGCAGTGCTCCAAATGAGAGGTGCTTTGTGGAGAGGCAGCAAGCCTGGCTCACCAAGAGCTCCCAGGCAGAACTTCAGAGCACCAGGTCTGGCAGTTTGATCGCAACATTTGAGACAAAGGCTATTATTATCTCATTTATTATTTGATTAAAGCTCGAGAACGTATCAGGTGCTACATTTCAGGAAAGCAACATGTTTTCTGCTGCTCCTTTGTTGTCCATTTCACTATAGGGGATTAAGTAATCTAAGCAATATTTATCTGCACTACCTGTTCAACAGCACTATAATAAAGCCCACAGACTTAACTGACAGGTACATTTTATGCTAGGAAGCTAAAGGGTTATTAGAAAGTGGCTCTTCCTTACAGCTCAGATGATCTGGGAATGAGAAAAGTCTTTCGCCCATACCTTCTCACTTTATAACTCTGAGGCATGTCAAAAATATCTAGCTTTTGGATTTTTTCTTCCCCTGCTGGCTGATTTCCAACCTCTTTTTTTTTTACAGCTTTGTGAAATCTTAATTTCTGACAGTTTTCACAAGCTGCACTTCAGAATTATTTCATCCATGTAGTGACTTCATCTCAGAACAGCCAAGATAAACAATTCTAGCTATTTTATGCATCTCTTGATCAGTTCCAGATTTTCGTATATTTCTTATGAATCTGGTGACATTGTATCATGCATTTTGGCAACCTGCTGTTGTTTCACTCAACAGCTGTAATGCTGTGCTCTCCGATTTAGCTTTTTTCAATTCGCGTTAAAGCTGCAATGCCTCTGATTATACAGGACTAAAAGCACTCCTGAATTGGCAAAATTTAAGATCTACTCCAACCCTCAGTTAATATAAAGAAAAATGCTTCTTATAACATCATTTATTGAACGATTAATTAGTATTCTACTTCACTGACCTTTTCAGAATGCCTAAGACTGATGAAAACAGAGGCTTCTTGAAAAACAAAAGACTAAAACATCACTTTAGTTACACTCCAGTGTCATAATACTGCCTCATCTCTTCATTTATGTATTGAAAAGAAGCGGGACAATGCTGCCTCACAAAGCTGGAACAAACAGGTGAGTTCAGGCAATGATGTTAACAACACTAAATATCTTCCCAGATGTCAAAGGTCAGTATCCTCAAATGAGGGAATTACCCTATACCTAGTACTCCAAGGAATTAATAGAGTCATTGATTTAGTCGCCTAACATTTAGGAGTCTGAGTTTACGGTCCATTTTGAAAAAGAAAAGAGTAAAAAACAAATCCAAGGTAATAACAATGTTCTGTTACACAGTTCATGCTCTGAAAGTCTCAGACTTATCTACATTTGAGAACAGATGCTACCAGCCAAGTAGGACAAAGAAGTCCAGCTGATACTGAGTACATTAGTATAATGCATGCATTCATAAAACTGATAGACACGTTTCTGAAAGTCTTTAAAGTAGAAGTAATAATGGAGCTAGTCAGCAATTTACCACTAGCAATTAATCATTCTTACAATATTCACAACATTCAGTTTTGTTCCTGTTATTCGAGGAAGTAATGATTAATTGATAAAAGTTTAGCAAGTGCACTAATAGCAGGTGCTCCTAATTGCAAACTCTTAGGGATAATTTGGTCTGAGCTACTTCATGCTAATTTGTACAGCATTAGTCATAACAGTCTGTAATTTCACTTTTAGAACAACTTCTTCCTATAGTCACTATAATCTAATTAAGAATTTTATCTAGTTATTTGTATGAGGAACACTGCTGAATTGTAAATGTGGGAGCCTGATTACCATAAAAGATTAAAGAAGAGGTCCTTAAAAATATGCCCCCACCAATTAAAATCCCTTGCTAATTGGTTTCAGAGATAACTGTTCTAAAGTACCTTTAATGACAACATTTACCCTAATCTCATGTAGTTTGAAGCCCAATCCCAATATGTGTATCCCCCATTTTTTTCTGGAGCTTCCTTTTAGCAGCAACTACTTCTCCTGGAGGCTGAAAATCAGTGGGGGAAGCTGAAGGAAGGTGTTCAGGCGCCTGTTTTCCATTTCTGCAGTTGTGCACCCTGAAGGCTCACTGAGGTAAATGAGCTCAAGGCACTGGGTGAACAGCAGTTAGCCAACAACCAGACAAACAAGCACATGCTTATAACAGCCAAAGAACTGAACAATCGAATTTGCTATCCAGTTGTTCTGTGGGCAAATCAGCTATATCAACTCCTGTTCTTCTAAAAAAGTCTCAGCTCCCTCTTTATTACACAAACCATTTCATCCCATGCTTTTCAAGCAAACTTTGGTGTATGCCAGGATCCAGGAAACCCCTTGATCAGGTGGCAAGCCCTTGCAGATGTGGTATCAAGGTAAAATTAAAATATATCCAGCAACAAGTCCTTTTCTTCAATGCCATTTTACAGACATAACTCTTCTTACAGAGAACAAATATGACTAGCAACAAACACTGTATTATTTTATGTGGAGCAGGTAGATTTTTCACAAGGCATTTAAATAACTACTTGGATGTTTCCTGGACTACAGAAATACTCAGGGCTCTTCCATGAAACTGGTTGAGGTCTTATATCTCCAAAACCTGAAAACAAGTGATCAGTTCAAACACATTTGGAAACTCTTCCAGCATAAATTCAGGTTTTTTACAGAAATCCACCCTGTGGATTATCTGACAGCTGGAAAGCCACGCTTGCTGAGTGCTCTCTACATTACTGGTTGCCCCATTGGTAAGCTGATCACACAACACAAATGGAAGCAAGCCCCAGCTGACTTCTCTCATCTGCAGTTCATAGTAACTGGGGAGGTTTGGTCTGAAACCAGAAGCAGCTGCCAAACATGTTCTTGCTAAGGCATGCAAAACTGTGTGCTATATGTCTTCAACGAAAATGACAGTCCAAATCTGCTAGCTACTAGTCACTTATCTTTTGAGACTTTGGGAAAGAGATGCAGTATGGACTTGGTTGAACATAAGAGTTACTGAACCTTGTGACTAACATGGAAACTTCCCTTTGGGATGCTAAGGAACTTGCCTGTGTTTGCATTAGCCTAGGTACTGTCCAATGAACGTAGGACCAGGTGAAAATTACAGGCCCTGAGGTCCTCCCTGACAAGGGTCATGCTATGGGTACAATATCTAGAATTTAATATCCGAAGCCGGTGTTTAAGATGGGAGCCCAGATCTGTATTTTGTAGAACAGCTCAGTAAATACTCTTCTGCAGAAGCAGCACTTCAACTTAATGCTTTTTTATTCCTGCATTATGGTTATCAAAATAGATGTATGCACAATAGAGATCCATTAACATCTTTATCAACACTGCAAGTGGGCCAGGAAAGAACATGAGAGACCCACTTACCTCAGTAGCTCATTGAATTTTCTCTTCCCCCTTCACATGCATGCACTTCTCATGCCTCACCATTATGGGCTGGATTTCAAATTCCCTTGAACTTAAATCATTTATTACTAATGGACTGATATTGGGCAGAAAAATAACTTATTTTTCTGCCTGAGACCTGTCCTTCACATGGCTTGAAAATAATTGTCAACTTAGCGGCTAAAAACCTGAAAGCCAGTGATTAACTTTAAATACCAACATAAGCTCCAGTTGCATTATTCTAAAACTTCTTATGCCATAAACATCTCCGTGGCACCCAAGTGCCTTCCAGTAGTGTACAAAGCAACCATGACTAACATCTGTCATGTGTCATTAGTACTCTCGTCCCTCAAGGGGGAAAGCATTGCAGTGAAGTGTTTTGTTTTGGTAGGAAATTAAAGGAAAAAGCTGCACACAGCTCCATGTTTATCTTAGAGGAACCAAGACCAAAGAGGTGTATTTTACACGTGGAACAGGGTATGAGATCTCTGAAGGTCCCTAGCTCTTGGGGTAGTTTAGAACATGGTCTTACAGTGCCCCCTTTGGAAAGTCTACTTTCTGGCACTGACCTTTTGATCTTAAGGGTGTCCCACGACCTCTCAAGAGAAAGATGTCAAACCCAGAGCTGTCAGCTGCCTTCTAGCAGGCCTGAGCCTCAGCCATGGGTCTCTGAATAGAAGGATTGCGGAGCTGAACTCAATTCAATGCCAGGTAATAAGTCAGCACAGTGAAGACAGGTTTGATGTGCTCTGGGAGCTCCTGGGGGTGAGGAGACTCCTGTGCTCTCTGGAGCTTCCGAGACTCACAAGGCTTTACGGTGAGGTACTGCTGAGCTCTCCTTGGAAAGTGGCTCATTACAAGGGTGTTTACAAATGTCCTTGCTGGCTGACTGCAATCCCTGCCTCCCAGATTTGGTTTACCTTCTCCCATCTGTTGTCCAGCCACGGCTAACTGTGCCATGCTGCATGGCAGGGGTGTGGGACAGTGCTTGGTCACATGGAGGAAGAGACAAGCAGTGGGTGTCACCTTCACAGTACTGCCCAGCCCAGTCCTCAGCAGGCAGCAGCTGGACAAGAATTGGAATGGAAAGAGTTTGCTGTAGTTTGAAGTACAGCCTCTCACCAGTGCCCACCAAGACCACCTCAGACCAGCTCAACTGGTTAAGCTTGGAGAGTGTTCCTCAAAGTCCAGGATTTTTCTAGGACTGCAATATGAAGCGTCAATTACATTATCTAAAATTTGGCCAGCAGTATTTTATTTAAGGAAATGTCTAAAAACTGGTCTCTGCCTCAGCGATGCGGGCGCAACCTGTAATTTTACAGTGACTAATCACTTCATTACATGTAACATTGGCTGGCAGGACTGTCCTTGAAGACCTGGAGTGATACAGCGTCATCCATGCCAAGGAGAAAAGCCATCCCCAGACACTTAGAGGGATTTCCTGGCTGACATGTCCTCAAGAGTCAGAAGAGAGTTTTGATCCATTAACACATTTTTAGTCTGACCTTTAGCTTCCTTCCGCATTGGCGTCAGACAGGGACACAGCAATGCATCAAACCACTTTTAATGCAGTAGCCAGCATCAGAACACAGCAGTGGCTCATCTGCCCAAGCTTTAGAGCACAGCTGGCTTGCCCTTGCTGGTAGCTTTGGGCACACAGACACTGTGCCTGGAAGAGGTCCCTGAGCAACCCCCAGGGGCCAGCTCTGCCCACCCTGCTGCAAGGGCTCAAACCTGCTGACATGCAAGTACAAGAGAGGTCAAAAGTCCCCTAAAAGCTTGCTCTTGGAGGCTAATGCAAGAAATGGAATGAACGGATTCAAAATCCTAATTTAAGTCCCTGAAAGTTTGTCACGGACATAGACTCTGTATTTTAAAGAATGGTTTATTCAATGAATACCTTGCAAAAGAAAGATGCACACTTTTTGGTGTGCTATTATTTGGTATTTCTTATTTAGCTATTTTATCACACATGAACATTTTACAGTTGCGCCTACGGATGGTATATTGTTACTGTAGTGACAGAAGTACTAAAATACCTTTAAATACCTCCATGGAGACATCTTTTTTCAACTCTTTGGTACAGCTGTATTTATAGCAACAGCAGTCACCAGTTTTTCTAAAGACTAATTACTTTGACTTATGATTTTTTCAATATTCCATGAAATGTCCCTTATTTAATATGTTTTACTGTGACATTTCTCCTCTTACAAATTTTATTGGTGTACAATACATGGGTAACAGTGACTAAATCTCTTATTCTTAAAACAAAGAAAATCCTGTTCTTGGAATGTAATAATCCTGCAAATTAAGAGCTAAAAGGCATCAATGGTAAGTGTCGACATAACCTCCTCCCCCCTCGCAGACTTTTGGCAGTGACAGACTGAAGAAGACAGTTGCATTAATGAAAGAACTTTTCTTTTTTAAAAGCTGATTCCAAAAAAGCTATTCATATTTCTGAGGAAGAAGCTGGAAAAGGATGAGTTTTAGAGCCTGCACAAACCTGCAGCACAGCTGCTAACATACACAACAACCAACCAACCAACAAAACCCTACACCACCACCAAACACCAATCATCCTGCCCCAGCTGAGTTTGTAAAACATCTCTGCTACCACTGAATCAGTAATCCCATGATTTCTCTATTTTGTTTTGGTAACTGCCTCAAAAAACAAAAGGAAGAGCCAGTGACTCCAGATTATAAGAAACCAATTCTTTCTACTCTATTTTACTCAACTCTGATTGTAAAATTATTTATGTACAGCATTATACAGCTCTGGTTTCAGTTCCCGAATGCCTCATTTTTTAAATGTTCCATTTTGTAACCTTGGTGTGTGGAGCTTGCCAAGAATGGGTGGACAGTTCATCCACATCCTCCAGAGTATGTACTATGTCCCTTTAGGACACTGCACAATGTGCTACATTTATTACTAGCTATATTAACTCATGCTTCACTACTGACATCATACCAAACAATGCTGCCCTCTCCCAGCCCCTGCTGCATTTGTAAAACTGCCCTTCCACATCTCCAACACAGCTTCTCTGCCTTATCTGAAATCTCAGCCACATCTTGCCTTTCTGGTTCCTCATCAGGCTCAGGAACTGACTGTTATTACAAGCTCAGGAATGCATGTCTAGTCAGCACACTGGAAGATTCTTGGAGCCACAGCAGATGAGTCATTTTATGAGGAAGGCTGGAAAGGGACTTTTCAACAAGGCCATGCAGTGACAGGACAAGGGGGAACAGCTTGAAATGGAAGGGAGGTAGATTGAGACTAGACATTAAGAAGAAATTCTTTCCTGAGAGGGTGGTGGGGCACTGGCACAGGCTGCCCAGAGAAATTGCAGATGCCCATCCCTGGCAGTGTTCAAGGCCTGGCTGGACAGGGCATTGAGCAGCCTGGTCTAGTGGAAGGTGTCGTGCCTGTGGTGGTGAGCTTGTGACCAGGTGATCTTTTATGTCCCTCCCAACTCAAACCATTCTACAATTTCCAAGTCTAGCTCTCATTGTCCAGCTCACTTCTTTCTTTACAGATGCCTCTTTCAACTTGTGCCTGTTTTGGTTATCCTAATTTACCTACAAATGACTTCTCATTACACACTAACACCATCTAATTTCTGCATTTGGTACACCAATTTTCTCCCTGGCTTCTTGGAGTCCATAGCAACACACAAAAATGTTTATTCAAGTTTGCATCTTATTTTCCAGTCAAGTCCCAATCCCTTCAATCCTTTGAATGGGTGATTAATTTGGATTAGTTTCATTAAACATACTGTGCAGAAGAAAATGGTGCCACAGGAAAGCTATCAACATACAATGACAAAAAACGGAATCATAAATGAGTATACCTGGATACTCCTCATACTACCATCATATCAATGTAATAAACATGCTCATAAATAATCACAACAAGTAATAAAAAAACCTGTCTCTTTCCGGTAGAACTTTTCCTCTTCAAGCAATGCATATTTGGAAACTATCCATTTCACTTGTGCATGACAGCTCACAGAATTGCAGCTCACTGTTGCCATCAAACATGTATAAGACTGTTAAGAGAAAAAGAATTCCTGTCAAGACAAAGATTAGTTAATCAGTTAAAAATATACATAAAGTTTATGCAGAAATTGGACCTAGTCCAGAACTACTATATTGCAACATCAGTATCTCAAAATGTGGACAGGATTCATATGTATTGCATTACCTCAAAGTATGCCAAATCACAATTTAGAAATCGTATGCTCATGTGCCCTTCTGTCACACTGGTGATTCAGGTTTGGCACACTGAGGGCAATTTCCAGTTCCTGGGTCACTTTGCTCAGAACTCCTCTGTATCTACCGCTGCTGAGTAAGTGTTACCCGATTCCCACAAGGGTCCTGGCAACCCAGGCTCACACAAGGCAACATTCCTTGCTACGATTATCAGGAGCCACACATTCTGTGAATCCAAACAACAAAGGTTTCTGAATTTCTGACTTGCAAAGGTCTCTCCCACCAGTATTAGACAAACTTTTTGAAAAGCCCAGGATTTCAAAATATGCTCAAGAAAAGTACTAAATATTTCCTGGCTCACCATGGAAATGAAAGAATTGGCCAAACATCTTTAGCTCAGAGTCCTGTAAATCAAGATCCTGAACTTCTGGGCATTTTGGGTTGCATTTGAAACTAACATACCTTACCATGATTTATACTACCTCTGTGCAATAAAAGTAGTTTGGGACAGCTTGATCAGAGCCCATCATCCTTGCTCACCTCTCTTTCTCTGGTTCCTACTCTCACCAAACAAACACCCCAAAAAAAACCCTCTCTATACCTAAAACAACCCCCCAAAACTCAAACCACACAGACAACTACAATTACTAACACAAGTTTTTTTGATGTAACTCTAATTGTGGCCCATTTTTGGGCACTTGTGAATATGGCAGCTCCCTCTTTGGGCTGACACACTGAGATCTACAGTGTAATGGGCTTATTCTAAAAGGTTTTGGTTTTACTTGATGCAGTCAAAATAATTAAAAAGTTCCTTCTGTGAAGAAGATACCTCCCTCCTCAAATCTTCCAACAAGCACATTAAAACCATGTTCTCTGTCTTTGAGACTCTGAAAGAGACTTTCAAGTAGAGAACTGACAGGATCTTATGAATCCTGTTTTAGAAGAGCCTCTGTTTTCCAATTCAGTTGCTGACAAAAAGAATCCATTAGTAGGATTTCTAAAAATATACTGCATTTGGATAAATGTTGATTCCTACAAAGTTAAAGTGAGAACACCAGATGAGTAGATCCCACTCAGACTTCCAGAACACAGAGGTACTGGAGAATATTAATCACTCAAGGTTTTTCAAAGGGCAACAGGACTATCTCACCTTACTGAGAAACTTAACAGAAGCTGGCAGAACTGAAATACTGCAGTGGGATAAAAATACTTAATTTTTGCTCTCGAAGAAAACCAAACCAAAACCAAATCACCACCACCAAAAAACACCGCAAAAATTGAGCGCGATGTCCCATGACTGTTATTTAGTGGGGTAAATACTCTGATACACTCCTAAACTTCTCTGGAGGATTCTAAGGCTAAAGCTGCCATAAACACATGCCAGACCTATCACTACAGACCCTTCCTTTTGACTTCTTATTTGACCCCTGTAATGCTGTTTCTAATATATAGTAAACAGGGAAGAGTCAGCAGCTAGTTACAAAACTTGGTCTAAAACCTCTCATTATTTCTTGCCAGATGCTGAAGACTCTCCTGTCAAGTAAAATTTTGCTATTTCAAACACTGTTTTATCAGACTCAGCAAATCCTCAAGAATTAGTAGCCTTTCGCTGGGATCATTAGTTGGGGGTTTTGGGTGGTAGATTTTTGGATTTTCTTAACTGGCTTTTCCCATCAGCAGTACTCAGAATTGACATTTGACTTCAAGGCAGTTTAAAGACCATTAGGAACACACTGTGACATTGCTGAGTCTAAACTCCAGAAGATATTCTGATGTGCCTATTACACCATATAAGCTCTCTTTATTCACACCTCTCAAGTCATTATGCAAACCAGGACCAGCATAGACAGATGTCTCAAATAAAGGATGAGGGAAGTATAGTCAATGGGATAAAGCACTCAAGAGAAGACAACAGATGACATTATTTATAAACTGGAATTGTGAGCTGTACAGTGCGGGTGATCAGAAACAATGCTCACTCATTTCTGGATATTGTCAGACAAGTCAACAATATTGTTTTACTCCACAAAAAGTTTGAAGATCTCTATGGGTGTCAGATAGGTACTAATAACTTATGGGTAAACATCATGGAAAAAAAATTCTGGCACTCAGCCTCTCTTTTTGCCAGGAAAGAAAATGATTGAGCAGATGGTTTGTTCAGAAACTGCAGCCTTTGGGAAGAAGCTTGTTTGTAAAACTGAATATATTTTGCAACCAACAAAGATGTGGAAATTTTTGTCCTTAGGAAGTTTTCACTGATAACAAGAAGACAGGAAAGTCAGAACAATATTCCAGTTCAAAAGGAGTATCTAATCTTCCTCCTTTCTCTTACTTAGCAGGTCTGTGGCAGACCAGTGCAACAGAACATAATTAAGCATCTTGACAGGTTTATGGAAGCCTTGCTCTCAGACAAAGACCTGTGTCATTACATTTCTACTGCAGTGATGATGAATATGATTAGCAGAGGTTTTTTGTGGATGGGAGAGTTGTTTTCTTTACACCCTCCCCCTCCCCTGTCTGCATTTGTGAAGTAATTTCCCAATCTGCCAACCTGTATTTTGTGGTACAGTCCTGTCTTTCAGTCCTTTCCAGCACAGAGATTAAAAAGCCATCTTAACTAATTAGCTTGTAAAAATATTACAGAGTTTTGCACACAGCTTCATGACTATTTTCTTCATAAATTCTGAACATGTGTCAGGGGACTGACAAAAATCTATATGGATATATAAAAATACACATTAAAAAAATACATGCAGATGATCATCACTGGATCCCAGTATCACCAGGCGGGAAAGTGGCTTGCTAGGACCATAGCAAAATACCATTGTTTAACTGTTCTGAGTGGTGACAGCAAAGGCCTACATACAACCTATGCATCCTTGAAAATAAAAAAAAATTTAAAAACCCAACAAAGACACTTTATCAGGCACAGATAAACAGAGAAGCCAGTGTCCTTTCATGAGTCCCCCGATGAGATACAGCCTGGCTTTGTGAGAGCTGTCTTCTCATGCACCCAGTACAAACATTACAGGTTTGGGGATTTTCTTTTTATAATCAACATTTTTTCATCCCTCTTCCTTATGACTTGAGTTTATCAGAAGCGTATGATTGTAATTAGCAAGACACCAAGCCCAAATGGAATCAAGTTGCAGTGAGACACAAGTTGTATTGGCTTGACTTCAGACTCATTAGCTTAGGTTCGGTGCCACATTAAACACTTTCAGAGGAATTCCAGTGAATTCAGACCACAGAGGAAAAAATTAATTGTAAGACTAAATGCAGAGGTACTCAGAGGGTAAACAAAAACAGTGCTGCAAGTTTTTAGCCTACAGCTTATGTTGACAACCATTGTCTAAAGGCTGAGATGTTCTGCCTGTGGGCCCAGTGTTCCATCTGTGAGAGGAGCTTGGCCTTGTCACTGGCAATAGCTGTACCAGGAACCTGTGCCCAGCCTCCATTTATTTGTGCCCCAAACATGAACAATGCCATTTCTGTCAGGTCATGATCGTTACATTGGGAAACAGGCGAGAGAATGACTAGAAAGACAATTCAAAGGATTCCTAGCCAAAATTGGAAAGTTTTCCTCTTTGCTGAGGACAAATGATTTTCACTGTTTGTAACTTTAGGTCTTCCACTTCAGTCATGGTTGAAATAGTGCCTGCAGAACAAGGCTGCTTCTATTCTTCTTTGAAATATGCAGTGCTGCAGAACTCCTGTGTGTTCCCAGAAACAGAGCCCAGGCTGAAGGAGGAATTACAAATCCTAATAAAATACCTGAAACCTTTTCTTTCTTTCTAGTTCCTCAAGAAAAAAATGGTCATTCAACAGGGCTTTTATTTTTTCTGAACTATAAAACCAACAGAAAAGATGTATAACCTCATATGCTTTCCCCCAGCTTTAATCAGAGGGGAAAAACCACACCTCTTTGCCATATTTTGGGGCTGCAGAAGCTTTGGTGTCAGAGGAGTTCTGCCAGCTCCCAGCACCTCACACTCCAGCCAGGGCCCAGGAGCTTGTGGCAGACCCACGGCCACTCCTAAGTGTAGTGCCCAGCAGGCAGTGCTTCCACCTTCCTTTCTGAAAGCCTGGCTCACAGTGCACTAGAAATGAGCTGAAGTGTGTGCTAAGCTCACTCTCTTTTATCAGATCTGAGTCTCGGAATGCAGTGGCCCACAACAGGGGGTAGCTATCCAAAACAGCCAACCATTTGATGGCTCCTCTCCTCCTAGGAAGAGGTATAGCAAAGGAGAGAGATGACTCCGAGCACAAGAAGGGAAGCATGGAGTACAATTCTGTCCAGGTTACGGAGATGCACGAGAGGAGGCTGCCATCGGAAGCCTTTTGCACTCTTGGTTCATAGGTGCATGTTTGCACTTTGGATTATAAACTCACAGAGGTATATTTAGAGACCACATTCTGCAGTTGGTGGCCTCAGTATGGGGGGGACTTAGACCACAGGTTGGGGCTCTTATAAACTTAGTGGCAAATAGAAAGGTGCCTGAAAGTACTGGGGGCTTGATTTTCAGATGAGGGTGTTTTTACATGCCTCCTTTCCTCTGAAAAGAAACAGGGTACCCTGCTAAATTGGAGACTGAGCATTTTAATTATTCTTTTTTTAAATGAAAGGAGGGAGCAGCAGAAGCAGGCTTATAAGAAAGAATAGTCAGGATTTGTAATGTTTATAAAGCCAAAAGCTAGGAAATTAGATGAAAGAAAACTATCAGGGGTATATTCTTATGAAGACTGAAACTGAGATTGAAAAGTTCTCTAAGTGAATTATGATTTACTGGATAACAGATACAGAAAGATTTCACTACCAGTACCTGTAAAACTACATTGGTTTTTTATCAAGTAGCTCCTGTTTAGCCCATCTAGTTGATGAACATTCTTCTCGACTAGCAAATATAAATGACTTATGGGGATAATATTTCAATATATAATGACATTGCTATACCTTGGATTCTTTTAGGATCTGGGTTATTAAATATTAAATATCAAAGCTGTAAATTATTGTAGCAGCTTTATACAACTAAATTAAATTCAAACAAAACCTAATTTCCTTAATCATTGACTGTAATCCTCCAGGAACATATGCTATTAACTCAGCTACAAATGGCATAGAAATTGTATGACTTCAGTTAAGTTATTTTATATCAAATTCTAATCCAGGGCAGAGTCTTCAGTAAATCTCCTGCAGGGATTTTAATGCTTCTGCAATCATATTGGCTCTTTACTAGAGAGCTAATCTTTTTATACTCTGTTTTTTTCACTCCTTTATCCATTTCCTTCACACCCTTACTGAGCTACAGCTAGTACCTTCTATCACATATCATGTTTTGAAAGATTTGGCTTTCCCCTCTTGCATTTGATCAGCAATAGTTAGGCTTTCACTTAAGCCAGAATTGGATAGGTTTTTTTGTTTCACGTGTACAACTGAATCATTCCCATTTGTTTCAACATGTATGTTAATTGCCACTTGTGGTGATCTCTTTATAAGGCTGTCATAATTATTCACAGTTTGCAGTCGAGCATTAAGAAAGCAGAACAATTACCTCTTCTTTAAGAACCCTATGTGTGTAACACTACACAGATTTCATTTAAGCAAGAAACTTCCTTAGAGACTCAAGACAATGATGGGATAATAAAGAAATAAACCTTAGAGCCCTAGGAGGTAAGACTTGGAGAAACCTCCAGAGATCATCTAGTCAGCCCTCTACCCCAAGTGATCGACTAAACTGCTGTCATCCCTGACAGATGTTTCCCTAAGCTGTGCTTAAAAGCCTGTGACAATGGACATCTCTCTACACGATCTATTTCAGTGCTTCACTGTCCTTCCCAGCAAGATATGTCTCCAGACATCTAATTGCAATTTTTTTTTCTTTTTTCCTTTTTAAACCTTTTACTTCCTTCCCTTTGCTTTGGGACTGGTGAAAGAGCTATTCCTGAACCCTTGGCCGCTTTCATCTCCCCTCAGTTGTCTTTTCTCTACACTGAATCATGGTATCTTATTCTTCCTTCAGCAACCTTGTCCATCTCTGGACACTCTTTCCTGTCAGCTCTCCCTTGGAAAAGCATCACCATAATTAGGGTAGTTTAGCTGAGGTTTTTCCCAGCATCAAGGCAGGCAGAATAACTAAAATTTGGCACATTACAGGTCTGTTTGTACATCCCAGTGTGCCTCCTTCATAGCAGAACAACACTGCTGACTCACATTGAATTTATGACCCATTCTCATCCCCAGTCTCTTTCAGCTTAATACCCTATAATTATTTCTTTATGAATATTGTAAATCAAATCTTCAAAATCTCTTGAACTGAAGGCATATAGCCATTACCCCCAAATTTCACTGCCAAAACCATCTCTGTAGGCAAGAGAAGTAAATTTTGAGAGTCTCTGTGTTCAGAGCTCCCCCAAAAGAGAAAAAAAAAATCCCTAAGCCAGAACAAAAAACCACTGCACAGTATCACAAAAACTCACTGAACTTTTGTTCTGGAATTCCTCTTCACAGGATTTCCTAAGCTCTGCATTCCAGTTCACACTGGAGTGCCTTCAGGTGCTTGAACAGGGGTCTTGTGATTTTATAAGCACTGTGACCTAACAAGGATGTCACTTTAACTATCGAAAACTGAACCATTTGTTTATGTAAGTGATTTCCTACTATTGAAACATTCCTGCCCTTCTCCACTGGTTCTTCCCTCATGGAGCCAAGGTAGGGCAGCACTTCAGGCCTTCCCAAGCAGAGGAGATGGACACTGGCAGGTTTCAGCCCTGTATCTACTTGCTGATGTGACCCTCCATTTAAGAGCAGCGTGGCACTGCTGACTCACGTTCAGCTTGTGACCCACCTCCAACCCTAGTTTGTTGTTGGGAACTGCTGCAATTCCACATTTCTGACAGTTCTGGAGTCTCCTTAGCGCAATCATCACAGTGACTCAGCCTGAAGGCAGAAATTATTCAGTGGAAGCACAGAGCTCCTGTGGCACAGTTTTTGAAGTACCAGATTTCCTATTGCTGCAGAAAGAAGGTCACTGGTGCTGGGGCACAGTAAAGTTTAACATTTCCCAAATGCATCAAACATGCAACAATTGGCTGTTACGTGGCAGAGCTGTGCAGCAGATCTTGCCAAGATGTCTTGGATGAAAATCCCACACACTGTGACGCATGTTCACACCACTGTGTCCAGGCTTTGCCAGAGTACAGCAGCTCCTGCAAACATTAACTAGCAAGTGTTACCAGACACAGGCCAGATATTCCAGAGGAAAAAAAAAAAAAAAAGAGAGAAAGAAAGGAAAACAAAAGATAGGGAAGAGGGTATATCATTAGTAGAGCACTCTATACAGACACACACGAGTCTTGCTTTCAGCTTGGATCCAAACACCACTATAACCCAGTCCAGATCAATTCCTTCAGAGATCAGAAAGTCTCTGCTAATGCAGCCATTTCGGGTCAGAGCAAAGGTCCATCTAATTCCACTTCCTGCCTCCAGCAGTACACTGAACTCCATTCTCAGGGAAAGAGTACAAAAACAAGGTAAACAAAATTTCAGTCCCTCAAGTACTGTCTAGCCCATGATCAATTAGCCTGTCAAATGTAAGCTGGAGATCAGTAGAAACTATGAAAAGAATTGAATTGGAGGAACACCAGCACGTAGAGTGATACAGGAAAAAAAAAACAACTAAAAAACCCTTCTATAAGGTTCTGTGCAGAAATCTGTGCTATCTCATACTACAGTGTACATCTCTGCTCATGCTGGGACTCCACTCCTCCTGCACAGCCCCTGAGGGCTTCTGTGCCACCTGACCATCCACTGACCGAACAATTCCCTGGCAGACTTCCTAGTCATGTTCGAACAGATAACAGACATTTTGGTTACTATGTTTTTTGCTAATTGTCCCTCATACTCCTTCAGCCAGCCTTATCACATTTGTCTATGCCAGAGTTTAATCATCTTTTCAGTTTTCTTCAGCTGGACAGCACTTCAGCTTTTTGAAGGATCCTTTCTTGCTCCTGCAATCACACATACCCTGCCAGTGCTGGCTTCTTCTCACTCTTTCTCAAGCTTCCCTCGATGCGCAGTTATTATCTCTGCACTCCCCGTGTGATTTACGGAAGCAATATCCACACTCCCTGCGAAGAGTTAGGTGTTCCATCTGTCTTACTTTCAACATGCCTGCTGATCTGCATCCAGTTTTCCTTTTCGAAGCAGAGCAGTGGTAGAGAACTCTGGCTTGTCTTACTCCTGCAAGGATGTCGAATCTAAGCCCATTAAGATCCCCCTTTCAGGGGACCTCTTCAGCTGTTACTCCCTACATCATATCCCATAAACCACTCAGGATTCAAGTCAAACACTGGCCTCATGAGCACCTGAACCAGCTGCTCCACAAAACAGCCACTGGAACATCTGAAAATGCACTCCATCAAGTCTGTGTTGCAGTTCAGGCCTGCAGTTCAGGGCCATTACAACAAAGAAAATTCCATTTTCAGAAGGTAAAGATCTTTTTATTCAAGTGAAGGCAAAGAGATCTTTAGATTCTTCTTCTTAGACGTTAATGTTTCTATCTAGCATTGCCAGGAGTAGTGTAAAGAACAGTTACCATTAGCTAGTTACAGAATAACAAGTTAAGAATAAAAAAGTGCACAAAACACCATCTGTGAGATATAATTTACAAAAACATGAGATAGTTTACACAAACTTCTCTAGTTTTCAACTCTGCTTGTGAGAAAGTAACTTCTTCTCACAAACAGAGCCAAGAGAGCCAGAAAATCTCTTTTTGACCAACTTGTCAGCATCCACAAGTCTAGACGCAATATTTGCCTCTTCTAGGCCAAAGAAATGAAGTTGTCCGTGAGTACTTACTTCCCCCTCTACTCCGGCTGTTGTGCTGCCATCATGGTCCACCACTGAGTAAGCAGAGTCAATATTGTATCTCCTTCCTACTTAAGTTTGGGACTCTCACTGATGTGAGGTTTGGATTGCTCACGAAACTATCTTCTTAAGCAGTTCAGCTCCCAAGTGTCTTTAATATGCAGAATTACTTAGTTCTCAGCAAAGCACTCTGCATCCTTCCTGAGCATGGTATCATGAGAATGTCCCACTGATCAAAATCTTCCCAAGTTTTGTGACATCTGTCTGCCCTGTTAGGATCTCCATGAGCAATCAGACATACCAGTTCCCCCAAGTAATTTCTTCGACATCAAGCACTCCCACAGAGGAATATCTTGTTTAAACAATCTCTTGAAAATGTCTGTTACTGGTTTCCTCTTCAACTGTATTTGACCTTAAAGCCAATGGAAGGGCTGTGAACCAGCAGCATGCAAGCACAATATGGCAGGGTGTCTGTTGCCAGGGATTATCCATAGTAGGTCCTTGACTTTAATTCATTTTCCTCTGAGCGTGAGGAGCTTGATTTTGTTCCTTCCAAAAGGCATGCTACACAGTCCATTTATTTACTCAGGCATTTCCCAAGGGACTGCTCTCTACTGCCGAATGGACTTTTGTTTTCCTTTTTTTTCTGGGCAGGGTTAAAGTAAAGTAGTCTTCCTCCCCCTTGTCCCCCCACCCCCAAGGATATCAGCTGGCCAGCACCAGCACTTCATAAAGGAAAAGGCTTGGCTTTGCAGTAAGGAAAACTTGGATCTTAGCAATTGAGGAAAAATACCTTCTTAGAAAGGTCACAACTCTTAGAAGAATATCTTCTTGTGTTTAAATAGAACTGGAGTTTTAAAAATTAAATCTAGGAAGTTATGACCACTGAAAAGGTGGTACACAGCAGTGTACTTTACACAGACTTGATTCTCCATTTGCATTTTACAATGGTCTATCTCAATTTAAGTGCTTTGGCAGTAAATTAACATACAACTGGAGCAACACAGTGACAATTTTGATCAAGAAGAAATTTCTCTTTGGTTACCGAAATGTAAATTCAAATAAAATTTATAAACTCTAAGAGAAACACTAGTAAAATTTTAAAACATATTCTATTCTTCATACCTTGTTCCCACAGAGGATGGAAAAAGTCTGTCTAGAGGTAATTGAACAGTCAAACTTTTGTGCTTTTTTTGTATGTCCTTCTGTTGATAAATTCAGTGATATTAGTGTTAGCCCAGATTTCATCCCTCTTTCTGGAGTTCTACACGTGGCCTGCTTCTTAGTCCTAAAGCAGAGTGTAGATTTCAGTTTCTGACTTCTGCTGCACAAGGGATTCCAGTATTAAACTAAGCACACAGTTCCTGCTTCCTATATTGCAATGTTAAACAAACGATTTTAAAAGCTCCCAAAAATGAATTCTCTTTCAGGAGGAGCAGAAAGAGGGGTTTGGTTTGCACTCTCAGAAATGCAGTGGAGCTTTCAGCAAAAATTATTCAAATTAATAGTGTGCCTTACACTGTGTCTTTGCTGGAAATGCACGAGGCAAGAGCAGCAAGCGGGGCTGCAGAGAGATGGTAACGGGGCGAGAGGGAAAACCTCCCCGTGCTTGGTCCCTGAGCCGATGACAGAGGGGACAGAAACAATTCTCCCCACCCCTGCCTCGGGTCGGCCAGGGCTGTTCCAAGACTGCAAACCACTGCAGCATGGAAGCGTGTCTTTTTTTTTTTTTTCTTCCCTTTAAAAAGTTTTCAGGAAGTCTGGGGGAGGGGCGATGCTGTTTCTTTTTTGTTATAATGGGCCCCTTTGTGGAGATGGAAGAGGAGAAGAGATCAGCGTGCCGGCGAGGCGCAGGCTTCCCGGTGACTCGCAAGGTAACTTGCCAGGGCTCCTAAAAGCGGCGGGGCCCCGGTGCGGGGCGAAGGGAGGGGGTGCTGCGGCATGGAGCTGATGGTGCTGCTCAATGCCCTGGTCACTCGCCTGCTCTTCGTGCTGCACTCACTCATCGGGGTCTGGAGAGTGACTGCCGTGAAGAAGGAACCCAAGTACTGGCTGCTGGCACTGCTCAATCTTCTCCTGTGCCTGGAGACAGGGCTCACCCTCAAGTTTAAGCAAGGCAGAGGCTACAAATGGTGAGCATACCCCGCCGAGCCCCTCTTGCTTCTTTGCATGTACTTTGCTGCAGATGCCCCCTGAGAGCAGGGGCTGCCCCGGCCCGGCGCTGCCAGGCGTTCAGGAATCGCGTTTGCTCCCCGGCTGCTCCTGGGAGGCAGGGATGGAAAGCTGGTAGATTTTGGCTAGTCCGCGGCCGGATAGAGGGCTTTCAGGAGGGGCAGTTGTACAGCAGACTGCGCGGGAGCCACTCTGGCCGTGTGTCTCTTGTGGATGCCCTGGGGCTGCGGCTGCAGCGGGCTGGGGGCACCGGGGCACCTCCCGAGCCACAGCGGGTCGGGGCTGGAGGGGCAGAGGGGTGCGCAGGGACCCCGCAAATGCCCCATCTCACACCCCGTCCTGCCGTGCCCTGCACTGCACCTCCTTCCCTAGGGCTCTATCCCCCTTCTCTCCTCCATGCAACAGGGCTAACGCCACGCTACAGCATGAACCTAAACTCGGTAAAAAATAAAAGATGAGTAGCAGCCACTCTTTTGATACAGTAAGAGTGGCTTAAATATTTGGATTTGAGAGGCTTTTTCAGAGGGGAACTTTAATGCTGCCCGAGAAATGAACAAAAAATTTAGTCATCACAGAGCTTGCCCAAGCACATGGGGTTCTACATGCATCTGAAGAATTACTGCTGTCATCTACAGCTCATCAGCGCTCAGGCAGCCAAAACAAAATGCTCTGTGAAAAGGAAGCAGTCATGTAACTAATTGTCAGGATTTCACTAGGATCTTTTATTGTTAAAAACTCAAACTGCAGGCAGGCCCTGAGAAAAATCCAGGACTAAAGAGCCCTGGACTATTTCCATGATCTTAAAATCCTGCCCATTGCAACCTGTAAAAGTCATTATAACAGAAGTAGTCTTGTGTGACAATTCACACAAGAGTTCCATGCTCTAAATTTGAATGTAATAAAAGGAGTGATAAAGTCTGGGACACTGGAAAATTGAACAACAGCAGAGCCTGATGAGACAGGCAGATTGAACAGACCCAATTCTTTCGGGAGAGGAGGCAGCATCAGAATCTTCATGAAGGGACACTTGCAGGTTTTGAAAAATCCAAACAAAACCAGATACTGTTAGCAGATCCATGTTGGAGGAATACATAGAAGACTGGGCTAAATTTATCTAAAAGAAAATTTTTTAAATGGATGTGGTCCAGCACTTTAAGCAGGAAAATAAAAGTCCATTTATAGGTGAGAACTGTAGATAAATGGCCAGTATCTATTTGCATCAGGATCATTTTCTGCTCCAGTGGAAAAGTCACATTCAGAACAAGCATCATCAGCAGCATTTGTAGAAACACCACAGACAGTCACTGAGCCAAGTAAGGGGCAGACTATGCAGCAGGACTCCTGCCTCCAACACCCTCCTATTCTCTGTTCATTATGGATTGAGGACTGTTACTTATTGCACCAGCATAAAACATGAAATGGCACATGTGGAGAAAAAGTCTTGTAAGCCTGGCCATGGAATACTTCCTCTAGATTGCTCCTTCTGAAAGAAAGTCAGGGTTAAAGCCCCTCAAGTCTCTTGGCTTGATGTGGTATCATTAGCTCAGTATTGCTAACCTGCCAGCTGGATGGATTTTTCATGTGTTCAAGTCCTACAGGAAATACAGTAAAATGTTAGTTCTTCCATTCAAATGAAAGGTATGCTCTCTCCTAAAATAACCAGGCTAAAAACCCACAGAATCACTAACCTTTTTTAAAACAAACAAACAAAAAAAAGCTAACAACAAAAAAACCCCACTGCCAAAACAAACAACACCCCCTCAACCCTGAGAAACAGAAAAACGCAATGAAACCCAAACCCAGACTATCTTCGAGGAGATTGTCTGAAACATTTCAGAGCAGTTCAGCAACCCAGTAATTCCCTAAGCAGCTGGATTTTTTTGTTTTCCTCAATACTTAATCTCCACTGGAAAAGTTATGATTACCAAAATAAAAGTACATTCAACATAGAAACAAACAGTAAATGCAACAACATTTGACCAAAATGTTGCTGCATTTGCATACTTATAATCAGTTTAAATTCACTGCAGAATGTGGCAGTGGCAGGATAGAAGGAACAAAGCAAATGTCCCCAGTTGGACCCCACTGCCCAGCCCCAAGATGTTGCAGGAATGCCCACTCCATACTGTGGCAGAGCTATATGAAACATTTGTGGCATCGCACCTCATTCCTACTCCAAAAGGATAGAATTGCCAAAATCCCACCCCAATCAAATGTCATGTGTTTAATAGGAAGACATCCATAACTCTCACAAGAATCACTACTTGCAGAAGGAGTCATGAAAACTTGTCATTACTTCTGAATAAACCCAGCTAAAGAAGATGAAGATAATAAAGCTTCATCAACATGGCAGGGAGAGAAGAATTACAGAATTCTACAAGTGCCAGCACAAATGGAGAAACAAGGCCAAGACACATTTTCATAAACCCATTTTAAGTGCACAGCCTGCAACTAAAAGATCTCGTACTGAAGCAATGCTTGTTTTAGGCAAACTGATGCTATTTCTGCTTTTCCTGTGTCAATGCACAGGATTGTGAGCAACAGCCTTTATCTCAGCATCTCTCAGTGAAGTGACTCAATGTATTAATTTACTCTTCATGAAATCAGAAAGAGCATGTTAGCTACAGGCTTTTTAAATACAGAAAATGCTGTGATAGAAATACAAACAGTGAAGTGCCTTTGGTCAGTTCTTAAAAAAGAGATTTTAAATAAACTTCCATATATGACCTTAGATGGATGTACAGATAAATCTATTGTTTATAATACTAACACAGCACAAGCAATCCAGCAAGAATAGCAATTCTTATTTACAGTTACCCTATTTCTTAATATCCCATATTCTAGAGGCACAAGAGACCAACATATCCAAACATCATCTGCATTGGAAAGTATTTATGATGTGTCATAATACCAATATACCTTTTCTTTTCCTTCACAGGTTTTCACCAGCAATATTTTTATATCTGATTTGCATAGTACCATCACTATGGCTACTGGAAATTCATCATGGGACTCAGGTATTTATTATGAGGCAAGATGGACTAGTTTGAAATGGATGCAATATTTGATGGGTTGGCTTTGGGCATGCAGACAGAAGTCTGCTGTCTTGTTCCAGTTCTCTCTTTCATATTGGTGGGTGTCCCAATTTAGCTACAGCTACATTATGACTATTGTGCACTTCCTAATTACCAGATAATGACCCTCTTTCCTAGCTGAAAATGAGACCATTTATTTGTATTTATCTGGGGAACTGAGGACTAGAAGTTTAAAAACACAGCCTTTCACCTCCAGGTTACCAGCATGAATCTTGCTCAGAAGGGTAAAGGAACTTCATTGCTTTAGAGGCCTTTGTAAAATGAAGTTAATTTCACAGCAAAAGCAAATACCACAACTCAAGCAAGTAAAAATTGAGACATATCAGTGAAAGGGGTCTTAAACTCAGGTTACCTCATGTTTGCTGCAACGTTGGAGAACACACAGATTGTTACCACAGCTGGTAATACGTCTGACAAGGTTCTTATCCTTCCTTTCTTTGTACTGCATCGTAATCTAGGAGGAGGGGGGTCTGGATTCCAATTCAGGACTAAAACACATGGTAAAATCTTTAAGGGGAAATGTTCTGGGGTCATTTAGGGCCAGAACAGAGCCACTTAGCCCAACAGTTCTCACTGAGTCAACCATCCCCTCACACAGGCTAGTTTCAAGTCCCTATAGCACTTCCATCTAGTGAAAAGGAAATTTTGTCTGTCCCAGCATTTGCAGAAATGCAGTGCCTTACATCCATAGCAGTAAAGGTTGATTTGACTGGAACAAGAACAAAAAGTAACAGAAGAAAATACATAAATTATGCTAAGAAGACCTAGTACCTCATTTTCTCCTTTGAAACATTGTTAGAGCCCACAGAAGCATAATCAAATATTCAAAATTGTGTTTACACTGAAAATGCCTGAGGCTTTTTCTAAATACAGCAGCAGGAATTTATTGTCTTCTTGTTTTCCCAAATCTCCTTAAACAGTCACAGACAGGTAATGTGGATATTGAGAACATTTGTCATAGTTAAATCTGGTCCAGGAAACAGGCTAATTCTGTAGTCAAAGGCAGCAGTTTATTTCCCAAAATGATGTTAGAACATGGCATACTTTGTTCTTATTGATATACTGCTACTGTGAATTAAAGAGGGAGTATATCAAGTTAACAGCTTAGTTTATACCTGGAGAGATAGAATAGAGAGTTCTGGAAACACACAATCCAACTGATTCAAAAACAATACCTCCAGAAAGGGAGCAGCTTCCTAACAATTAATCTCAAACACAGCACCCAGACTAGTACTGCTCTCAATGCCAAAGTATTCCTGGGATTTTCATTATTTAAATGCTAACAGAATGGGTAATTATGCAGTCGCTCTATCCACACTTAATATATACACTATGAAAACAGTGTGTGGTCTTCAAGGCAGTAGAACTTTGATCTCGTGTTGAATCTTTCCCAGGAAGCGTGAGCTGCTCGTGCCAGTGCTGTTATTTAAAGCAGGTGCTAATAGGCAGTCTCTCTTCCTGAAGACAGAGGCAATTCTGCCTCTCTGTGTACTGCAGAACTGGACATAAGTAATACCATTCATTTATCGGGGGTGAAATACTGACGGCATACAAACTACTGCTTTGTGGTAATGTATTTGGCGATGAAATATATGTTTGGGAGAGATGATAAAGTCAATTGAACTGTACAGAGAGAAAACATTGCTGCCTGCTGTCAAGAAAATTGAAACCATTTAATCTATTAAAAAACCCAAACATTCTTTCATAATATTGTACAGGAGCTCAGTTACCTTTTCAAATGCCTGGTGTGGCACTGCCACAGAAAGCAGTAACTGACAACCTTTTGCAGGGCTTACCTGACTACCAGGGCTGTAATCGATGCAGGCTTTCAGTCGGGAATGAGACAGATACTTGGTAAACCTTGTCATTCTTTTTAACCACCTTAACTTGAACCTTCTGAAGATACAGTGAATATTACTGTCCATTCCCTCATCCTCATTCTGATGTGGGATTCTCTTACCAGCTAAAATTATAGCATAATGAACTCCTCAAAGTAATCTTACATCTTTTACCATTCCTTCCTTGCCATACCCATTATATTCCTCGATCTGGAAAACAGCTTAGGCAATTTTTTCTTCGTGTTTTACATGAGCTTTACATTCCAGCTTTCCTGTATGAGCAAAATGAAGCAGTCAGGAGTGCTTTGAATTTCTGACATCACACGTGTTTCCATAGTGACAGCCCCACTGTTTGCAGCAAAGCACAGACAGCAAGCCAGGTACCTGTTGCTTGGCAGAGGGCCTGCTCCAGAGAAAGGCTAGACTCTTCCAAAATGTCCTCAGCCTCTATGCACATTAATAGGTTGAGGCTACTCCACCCTAATATTCAACTGTCAATTTTACACCCCAATGCTGGCCCCATTATTTTAGCTAACCTCAATTTTATTTGATAATAATAGATTGTGAATAAGGTGCAAACAGAAATTGGCTGAATTAGTTTGGTGTTTTGGGTGTCTCCTCCATGCATTGGCAGTGAGCTTCTCTGCAGGCCAGACACTGGGACATCACCATGTCATGCAACAGCATTTCCATTTTGATTAGATGGTTTATGAATCAGGGATATGTAAGCTTCATCTCAGAAGAAACAAAAGAAAATAAGCCAAGCCAGAATTGATACAAAATGTGTACAGTTTCTTCCTGTTTTAACTTTGCACACAAAAAAAACCTGAAAACAAAACATTTTTTATTTAGCTACGTACACAGTCAATACCTAGGACTAAGTGGGCTCTAGTAGTAAAAAGGCAAACCATGTTTATCAAATACCTGTGAAACAGTAAAACATTATTCACTTTCTCCTTGTCACATTCCCGTTTAGTCACTGCACATCCATAACTTCCTAGGTAAATATGCCTGGCACCAACAATCCTATTTACATTCATATACATGATGTAAATAAAGGCTCTTCTCCAAATTTTTAAGTGAATAACTTCACAATCACCACTTAATAAATATTCAGAGAGGAACAAACCCAAGCAAGATATGAACATACTTAAATGAGAAAAAACCATACTTAAACTTAACTGGCTTTGCAGATGCAGATTTCCATTTCCTGCCTGGAAGCAATTGGGAAGGGCTGTGGACTGGCCCCGAGTGTGCCATTCAGTCCAAGATCACAGAGCCTTGCTCTGAAATTGTAACCCACTTCTCAGCTGGAAGTACTCACAAAAATGACATATAAGGAAAGACACCTACCAAAGACACCAATAATGTGAATTAATTTTCTTAGATGTATTTCCTGCGTCTTTGTGCCACTAAAACGAGTGAAAAAGAGCTCCCCTGCAAGCCACGGCATGGTTTCCTCCACCTCCCTCTAGCAGTTGAGCTGCTGAATCCTGCAGCTCCTCAGACTTGGATATGAAGTTCTGCACAGGTTCATGGCTGCTTTCCTCTTACCATGCCAGACCAGGCAAGGGGCCAGAGGGGTGAGCTTAAATCCAGACTTAACGAGAAACCGAAGGCTGTCAGAGTCAGCCTTCCTCCTCCTGCACAGGTTAGTCATCCCCCTGCCCAGGCTGCTTGTTGATGTTCACTTCTTAGAATTCTGGGGTGGTTAGGACAGTTACACAATATTTTTAGGTTGTGGTCTCCTCAGCTGACTGTGTCACAGCCTGGGGAAGTAACTCAGAAAGCCTGACTTTGACCTTGTGGGTGGGTCTCCATAGACTTTAGGGGTTTTCTGTAGGCAACAGATACAGATGCCTCTCCAGAGCACCAATTAAATTTCTTTTCCAAAACATCCTCTGAACAAGCCGTTCCCTCTCTCTCCTTCAGCTGAAGGGCAAACCCAGGGAGATTAGTCCTACAGGGCTGCAGCCAGGCAGAGAGTACCAGCCCCTCCATCTCACTGTTTCCATGCCCAGAACTTCAGGCTTCCTTCTTCCAAATGGAAATATCTTCCCCACATCTGTGTCAATCTTTCAAGACTCTCACACCCACTGTTCAAATAAGACGAGCATTCAGCTTAAGACTCTTTACCGCCAACTCTAAAAGCAACAAGCACATTTTTTCCAGATTTTTCAAGGCACAGGAAATTTATCTGCCGTAAGGTCAGACAAGAGGCAGCATTTACCCAGATACTGAACAACATTATCAGAGACCAAGCAAAGTATCAAAGTAGAATCTGAAATTTGCTGGAAAATGTTTCTCTTATATTGGCAGGCTTTATGCTGAACAAAGCTATTCAGTATGCTCTCGAACACATTCCAATTGTTGCAGAAAATCAATCCCTGTGCAATAAAATGGTGGGGGGCCCAACGGAGAAATGCAAATCATCTGCAGTTCTCTGGCAAAAATAGGACAGGATAAAAGTCTTTAGTAACAGCATGGTTTGATTTTCTAATTATCCTCTTTTTATTACAATGAAGAGAGATGTTAAGGGGTTGTTATGAAGACAGATTTTGGAGCCATGCCCTTCAGTTGCTCCTGGGCCAGCCTTGGGAGTGAATGTAGAAGGGCAGGACAGTGCTGCAGACAGAACATAGCCCCACCACTGGTTTACTCTAGTTGGAGTAACAGTATGTTTTATCCAACACTCAATTTCCCAGATCACTGTGTTCTTGGAGAAAGTAAAAGCACACTTTTTTCTATTTCGAAGCAATAGGCAACAATACAGATCTATTTCTCTTAAATACTCCTTTATTTCATTTCTCACCTTGTGAATTTCCTTACAAAATAAGGCACAGCAGGGGCAGGGAGAATTTTGGGAGAATACAACCCAAAATATACCCCAGCTCATTTTCAGCCTTGAGGGAAGTCATACAGAAAAATGAAAGAGAGACATTTTTAGAGAGCTTTTCCTGGATAGTAAAGAGAAGCAGATACTTTGAGAGCAAGTTTGATTACAGGGCCTAACGATGACCAGTTTTTACCTTATTTGACTGTCTTAACCAAAGAGAGACCCTGTAGGGAACCTAGTAGCCAGTTTAGGAGAGCTGCAAGCAGATCACGTTCGCAGACACAACAGCCCAGAGATGTCCCCCACTCAATTGGCCTTTGAGTTTGCATCCTCTTCTGCAGTACAACCCTGAACTTTCTCAGGATCCTACCAACACATCACTCTTGTCCTCGTGAGAGGAATTCTTCCCTTCTGAAGAAGAGGGGAATTATATTAAGAGTGAGGACCTTTGTAAACATCAGGTATCTTTCACAAATGTCCTGTTCAGCAAAGCAGGACACTCTCAGCCATAGAGCACATCTGCTCCCTGTGTGGGATGTTTACACATGTGTCGTGTTTTTATTCACAACAGTACTGTGGCAATGAGCCCGGGGCAGTTCAGGTGAATGTCAGCAACCAAGACTTCAATCAATCCAGAGACAGCAGTCACGGAAATGAGGGAACAGATCACCACATCATTCAGACGGTGGGACACCTTTTCCTGTTTCTAGTAGAGATCTTATGACAATTAGAGATAAGCACCTTGCAGAGTGAGTAAAACAAAAAAAAAAACCACCCAAGACATGCCTATTAACTATATTTGTAGTTTAGAAAACCACGTTGTGAAGATAAAGCATGCTGCATACTTACTAATGTTGCCAAGACAAGCCTCTGTGTAAAAAAGAGATGCTCCTACCATTCTCTTGCAAATCTCAGCAACTGAATTTAGAAAGTGTCTGGGTAATGATTCTGCAAATGATAATGCTCAGTTGAAAAATGAGAACAGGTGGAGTAGTACACAGATTTGATTTGAAAGATTTGATATTCATTATCCAAAGTTTGTATTAAAGTGCCTTTTTCAAACCAGGCCTGCCAGATGGAAATTATTTGCTCTCATACAATGTGAAAGAGAACAAAAGCAGGCTCAAGGACAAATACAGACTGTGAAGGTACCTATGACATCAGTCTGCTGAAGTTACAGTATATTATTTTTGTCTTTTAAACAGGCTAAAGTCTTTGTCAATCAGCTCTCCACAATTTGTGAGACTGTATGGACACTGGCCCTCCACCAGACTTTTCTACTGCTACTAGTAGTTGGGAGATGGCTTCTTCCCATTGGAGTTGAAATCACCCGGGACCAATTGTCTCAGCTGCTTCTCATGTTTGTGGGAACAGCAGCAGATATACTTGAATTTGCCAGTGAAACCCTGGACATCGAGGATGTTCGGTAAGGATCTTTTGCTGATGTAAATAACTTGCACAGTGCAAGGTATTTGTGTGATGTGCAGTGCTCAGACTGGTGGAACTGCGTTTCCCATAGGAAACAGAAGGCTACGTCCAAGGGCTCTGTGTGCCTGCTCTTGCCTTTCCCTCTGTGAAAGGCACAAGTCCTGTGGGCTTTGTTAGGGATTACTCACGTGTTGCCAGCAGAGAAGCATGTCACCTCATCCCAATAAAAGTGTTCAGAGAGCCAAACAAGCAGCACAACTGCCAGGCAGCATCAGTTCTTACAGCTACAGGAGCTGACACACTGGATACACAGTAAGCCTCCTTCAGGTTAATGGATTGTTTTAGACGTGCAAGAAAGCAACTAGAGCTGGCCTAAGTGATTCATTATCCAAGCTGCTTCTTTGGTTATCTCATATGTACTTAATGGTAGAATGATAAAGTGTTCAAAGATAAAAAGAAGTAGAATGGAACAGTCTGGTGCGAATTTTGAAAATTGTGATCTCTCCCGGAGAAAGTGAGCTCACCTCCCCCTCACTGCTGAGAGATGAGCTGTGAGCATCCATCATAAAGAAGGAGCCACAGAAGAGGTTCATCGTCTCAAACAAATAGTATTTTATTTTTTGTAAATATCATAGCAATGCTTTTAGAGCAGGAAAAGAATCCTTCCCACTTGGCAGAGAAGCTTCAGGCTTGCAAGGAACGTGTAATCACTAAAAGGGTAAAGATATCCCCTCTGAGCCACAGAGTCTATTCTCATATACTTATTATTATAACATTAGCTTCAGATATTTAGTGTAATTACACAGCTGGAACATGTAAGCCTTAACAGCAAAAATTCCATACGAAAAGCTGCTTCTGTTTTCCTTAGTGTTGCATCATAAAAGCACACATCAATCAATCAATCACTGCTTCACTCAACCACCCTTCAAATGACATTTCAAACACTACAGGAGGCATTTTTGTGATCACATAAGGAAACTGCATCTTCATTGTTATCCCTTTTTCTCCTCCCATAGGAAGAATTACGCTCTCATAAATGCAATTCTTGCTGTATGGACCTGGAGTATGTTACAGTTTCCACTTGATCTTGCAGGTTAGTACTTGCACGTAGACAAAAAAAAATGCTGTTAAGTTTTTCTGGTACATCTTGTGGCTGTGCACACACTACAGGCTGCACCAAGGACTTCTGGTGGAGAGGAATTTATATGACAACAGCTTTTGGAGAAAGCTCATTGTGGTTTCTTTTGAGGAAACACTTGTTTCTGGCTAACCTCTGATCTCTCTGATAGAGCTCTCTACTTTTAGAAAAAGGAAAAAAAGATTGCACTATTGTATTGCTTCAGTTGCCTGTTACTGCCTTAAACTTCACTATATGAGCTCTCAAGTTAGATCCGGTCTATTACATTATGGCTCAAATTTGGGTAGGTTACTAGACCTGCAGAGAGACAGGCAATTGTGAACCACAGAAGAGCACAGCCAGAAGCACAGGAGAAATTACCTGTTCACAGGAAACCTAAAGGACCATATGATGTTGGGACTGTACACCCTTACCTTAATCTAAAAGGCCCAGCTATTCACCCAGCTCAGGGCTGTTTTTGTCCCTGGGCAGAAAGGGCTTCTCCAAGTCCAAGAAGAACAGTGAAAGCTGTCTGGATCATGATCTGTTCCAACCATTTCGGCTTCCAAATCACTACAAATTTGCAACAACTATGGAAGTTCAAAACTGCATTATCCTTACTAGCACCTCACACAAAATAGATTTCTAGGCTGACACACTGACTAAAATAATAAATTAAAACTTCCTGGAATATTATTTTGTTCATTAGTCCTTTCTTAATGGACAGCGCTGGGCTTTGTTTCCAACAGGGAAGTTATGAAAATATTTCAGCATTTCAGCTCAGCAGCTCACCTCCTAAAAAATATAATGCAATCACATTTCAGATTTATCATAGCTAAAATTCCTGCTACTGGTAAAATACATTCTATTAAATATGCACAGCACTCAGGTTTAAAAAAAACTCAACCAACCAAATAAAAAACATCCTATACACATCACCACCACTCAAATAAATTCAAATAGCACTTAATCTGTTCATTTTTTCTCTAGCTGTTGCTTTTCCACTATTTAATTACATTTACTAGTTAAAAATTAAATTACTGAACACACATTTTCCTGAAATTACTATGGGTACAGTTTATTTTAGGCAGTTCTATACAGTTGCACAGATAGTACTTTTTGTTCAAGCATCAGAATGTTTACTCACACACTAAACATGACGTAAAAGAAATTTTTAGGCACTTATGATTAGACTACAGCAGTGCAGTTAGGACTATTAAACAACAATGGCACAGAAGCATATTAAAAAATTAGCTGCTGCTGAAGCTTTGCCTAATGGATTCAGCAGTTTTCTGCACTTTACAACTAATTTTCCATATGAGTCTCATCTCTTTCTCCCCCAACCCCAGCACTGACTCAAACAATAGAATTATTTTGGCAAGTTGGAATGTTTGGTTGTTGTTACTGCATCATAAGTAGTGATGTTTCCTAAACCAGTGCAATCTCCCTGTCCAAGAGACAGGTTAATTGAGCTTTGTGTATTTTCATGAGAGGCAGCTATAGTTACCCCCGAAAACCCTTCTGATGGTCCCTCTCTGGGCATTACACCATAGAGAGCATTTGAGCCCACCAGCACCTTTACAGCCAAAGGGAACCCGCACATGTAATTCCAGCAACTGTGTGAAATTGATACTCACAAGGCTAAGAACAAGTAACTGTGCCTCAAGTCTTACATGAAACCACAGAATGCTCAATATTGCCTGGCACTGACAGGCCTTATTATGAAACATGAAAAAGGCAATAGCTGTTTGGTGAATCTTTTAAAGGCAAGGCCTTAGCCTGGAACAAAATGAAGTGCTACAGCACTGGCTGTTCCTATTCAGCACAGTTGTTCTTTTTCTTAAGGATGCATACTGGTCTGGCATGTTGATTAACCAACAAAAAAAAAAAGTCTGGGGAAGTCGTGAAGCATCATTAGGTGACCTATTTCTGCTTCATGTTGTAGAAGTGTATAAATACTAGTATGTTTGAAAGATACAGAAGGGGAAGTGATTTTTAGTCCTGTTTTCCAGACCCCATAAGTGCCTCAGATGACTTTAGTGAGTTTTGCTGAAAAACATCCCAGAAACTGGGTATGCTGTATGTTGCATAGTTTACAGCTAAATGCATTTATAATCCAATATTGTGGATTATACTCGTGTATTGTGAGTGCCCTTTAGGCCAACCCTTCACAAAGTTGTTTTAACATAACTGTTCTACTTCCAGTACAGCATATTGGCTGCAAATCAAGCGCACCGGCCAGGATCCCCAGCCTGCTGCTGTGCAGGTACAGCGCGGAACTCTGGAACATTGGGGTCAGCCTTTTCATACAGGACGGCCCCTTCTTCATTGTGCGTTCAATTCTGATGGGCCACTTCAGAATATTCAATCAGATGCTGGTATTTTTTACGGCTAAGAACATCTTAGTTGTGACTCTACAGTTGTACCGGCTGGCGGTGATAACGTTGGACTTCCGTGCCACCGTTCTGCAGAAGAGCAGGAAAGGAGAAGTCTGCTGCTGCCCATGTGAGCCTTATGAAGCTCGTGCTCATGTTGCTGGTCACCAAGAGAATGAAATGAAAGAGTTTGTTGCTTTTCCTCCAAAAGAGGAATCCCAAGCTCCACTAGAAGATCACTGAGCAGTTATTGACTTGGAAGAGGTTGCATTTCCCACAGCTTCTTCAGAAGGGCTTTGCCTGTTTCTATGATACACCTTGAGTGCCTAAGTCATCTTTTCCATCAAGAGAACATTAATTTCTTCTAAATTGTTGGGGAACTTTCTCAAGCAAATTTATAGAAGGGACCTTTTTCTAATCCATTTATATGGTGGGATTTGACTAGTTCCATATTATGTTACTCACAGGGATTTTGTAGCCATAGTTTGTAGTATCAAGAAAGGTTGGGAGCACTAACAAGATTGGTTATTACCATTGGTGGCACTGTGCTGACCTATGTACTTGCATGTATTCAAGTAGAAGGACAAGCCTGTCCTTTATGGGAAGCTCAAAAGCATTGAGCTCTACTAGAATGGTTGGGCTACAGCTACAGTGTGATCAACAGTATGTTCACCGTGCACGGGAGCAACTTCAGCAGCAACAACAGTGCAGGTGTGTGACTGCTGCTACTGTGACATGGGAACACTGTTCATTCCAGGAATTTAAGAAAACCTTCTTCAGATGATACCTCATCTTTGGCTGGATTCAGTTAAAAACTATGCAACACCGTGAAACTGCATACAAAAGACTCCTACGACCTGCATGATCTGAATAACCTAAACCTTAACAAAAAGAAAAAAACAGTCCCCCAGGTCATTAGAAGAAAACTGCATTTGCTACAGGCATCTTCTACAGAGTTGCTTGCCTTTCTATTTTTACCAGTTAGAACACACACGCACAGAACACACATGGACAAAACCTCACCAAAATATTTGTAAACACTTTTTTTCCCTCTTGATTTTACTGTTCTTACAATTGAGACAGTTTTTTAAATGGTCTCCATTTTGTATGATTTTTTAAAAGTGGCCTGACCCAGACATACAGTCTCTCTCGAAAGACAATGGCACTGCTGCTCAAGGCAGTCTAAGCCAACGGATTCAGGCATGCACTCCATGTTTCATAAAGCACCATAGGCTCCCATGAAATAACCTGAGAGATTGTCAGGTCTGGTGAGTGTCAAGATCCATTTTTAAGAAATGGCCAATAATTAATAATTTAGTACTTTCACATTTGGAGTGAACAACCTGGGCCCCAATTTATCCCAAGAGCACACCTGAGATCAGTGTAAGACCATTCACTTCAGCTTAAAGAAGCTGAAAGTAAGATAAGCGATTTTTGAAAGTCTGCCTAAAAATTACATTCTCACTGAAAATGGCAGGTGCTTTTACAGATTTCTGCATCCATTCTGAAAGAGAGCAGAAAAGCATATAGAGTGATCCAATTAAGGTAATTTCCCATATTAAAAATGCCCTATTAAACCATATTTTCTAAAGCCTCATCTATCTAAAACCAGAATCTGGTTTCAGGAATGAATAAAAGTGTTTCTTCCATCACTGCAGCAGTCATATACTTATTTATCCACAGCCTGATAAGCAACAACACATTTATTCTTTGAAAGATGGACCTGCTTTAAAAAGTCCAAACACCAAACATACGAACATGTGTTTATACTTGTGAGTTCTTACTGTTCTATGCAGGATAAGACCCTTCTATTATGAAAGAAGAAAATGCACAGCCATAAGGAATTATTATATACTTCACAGCCCTTCCTACCATTTATACAGTAGTAATAATGTGCAACACTTCCTTCTCTCCTTATTTTCAGCCTTTTTCCATGGCAATTTTAAAAAGCCAATCACTACTTCCATGGTGTTGTGAGGTAGACATATGGAGAGTGGAATGCAACTTCATTTAGGATTTTAATTCAAGTCTAGAGGTAAAAAAGTGACAGCTCTGGTGATGAGCTGAGCTGTCTAAAACCTTTCACACTGGGATGAATTTAGAATCAGTTGGTAGAACCACAACACAGCTCTTCCTTGTGGTTGCAAGCCGGAACTACTCGTATTCATTTTGAGTTTACCACTTGCTGATATAGTAATTATCCCGTTAAAAGGATCACTGCTAATTAATTTGGAGTGTACTGAGCTTGCTAGAACATTATTCTAAATTCATCAGCACAAAAATTGCAGGATGTACTTTTTTTAAACTCGCGGTCTATTTAAAGACTTCATTCAGCAACAAACTGCCTACTAGACTCAGCCTGCAGCAAATGCAAGATCCCCTGGGGTCATCAGTACAGAGACTGCTTACAGCAGGATTATTTCACAGTAAACTCTATTTCCTGGTCTTCAGGCTGTTCAATTTTAAACAACAGTAAAGCTTCTAATCACATTTATGGTGGGAAGAACTCACTCCAGTGTTAGGTGGTTACAACGACATCCCACCCTCTTTCACTCACAGACAAAATAGGCTAGATCCTCTTCACGTTTACAGTCTAATAGATCTGGACTTCCCTTTTCCTGCCAGCTATTGCAGTGATGGCAGATGGCTTAAAAACAAAAGAGAACCCAGACTGACAAAGTAGTAGCCTAAGTGGGTACAGAGAGGAATCACATATACCAAGTAGCAGCAGGAGTGACATGAAGTTCCCTCCACTTCACTGAGAAGTCTGGAAATGGCAAGTAAGAAGTCCAGTAACTTGCATGTTTTGGGCAGAGCAGCAAACCCCAGTGGCAAGTCCTCCTCAGTTGCAAATGTTTGGAGCAGGACTGCAGCTCTGTGTTTTGCAGCAGGCTGCTGGAGGCAGCTGGAGCAGAAGCTGGCTGTGGGGAGCCCTCATGCCATCCCACAGCCTTCCAGATCTCTGCACTAGGCAAGAGGTAGAATGGGGTCCCGTGAAGATCTCCCAGCATCTGTGGTGTACCCAAAGATGTCACGCTTGCTCTACAGGAAAAGCTGCAGTAAAACTTCAGATGGGGAAAATTCAAACCTCCAAAATGGAAGAATTTCAGAACATTTATCTTAACCATTATTTACTTGAGTCAGGAGAACACATTACTAAATCTGTTCTGCAAATAGATATCTGGCCATTTACTGTTATTTATTCTGGTTGTTACTGCCTTGTCCTTTTAGATTATTCCATATTAAACCTCACTAAAATGTTTTGCCACTTGTCTTTTCCTGAGGTAAAATATATTCCTCCTTTCCTTTGGACATTGGTTCAAATAAGATCATAGCCCTGAGCAAGAAAAACAACAAACAACAGTGATGATTTTATTGCATTCCTGTTGGTATTTGTACTGTACTATGTTCTCTGTGACCATGTGGAAATGGAAGAAAATGTGCAATTACTTTTAAAAAATTCCAACAGCATTTTGCAAATAAAAGGCAGTTACCTCAGGCATAGCTGCCAATTTATTATGTGAGAGCTGACTGTTATATGTTCCTATTAATTATATCTTCCACATGCTGCTTTTCCTTTCCATGCTTCGTAAGTTAATTACTTAGGCCAGATTCTGACTGCTGCCATTGCTTTGAAAACCCACAGCAACTGCAGCTAATTTCACACTATTCTGGATAGGTTCTTCTTTATTCAGAGCCTTTGCCTCCAAGTATGCAAGTCACAGTGCAATCCCCAAGAGGATGTGTTTAATACCTGCACACGAGAGGCATTTTAAATACACACACAAATATATACATGCATTTAGTACCCTCACACACACCTGGCAATGCCCAATATATGCTTTTATTTCTGTAACAATCTGTGAGACTGCCAATAAGAACACTCTGCAGATGCCTCTAAAACACTTACAGAAAAACCCTAAATATTACTAGTATATTGAAACTTAAATACTAAGCATACCATACTCTGAACAATATACTAATTTAAAAAAAAATTTAAAATTAAGTTCCCTGGAATATGTTCTTTCCATGCAGGTTTCCTCAGTTGAATGAAATGTACCAAATCATTATTTTCCTGTCAAAAATAAAGTTTTTTAGATGAGCATTAGAACATAACAACAGCACAAGGTGTTTAAAACTGCACAAGGCTCTTTCTCTGGTGCTGTGTCAAATAAAAATAGGGAAGCTTTGGAATCAGCAGGTTGGAGAATCCCTGGCCCTCTGTCTTGGGATTCAATTTTCCACTTTCTTCACACTGTTACATGAGGAAGGAAGTCTCTCCTTCCTTGTGAGAGGAAAGAAAACAGATCATTCCTAATCTGTAATTGTGAGGCAACAGAAACAGGTGACAATGGCAAAAGAGGCAGAGATATTTGCCCAGGATTGGTTGTAACTTTGTTGTCACGCCGGGAAGGTAGATTCCAGCAGGGGCAAAGTTACTATCTCGGAGGTGGTTTCCTCCTCTTCCTGCAGCGAGCTTGAGGCAGTGGCTTAAATGGGCAATGATCAGATCACTTTCTTCCAAGACAAAGAAGTTTAGTAACATGAAAATAACAAACAAAAAGCACCTGGGCTGAGCCCTGGTGCCAGCGCTCGCCCCTATGGTGGAGAAGCAAAAGAGCACATGGTTCTGGAAACAGTGGTTTTTATCAGGTTAGATGGGTGGGATCACATGAAATATTGTCCAGTGAGGATACAGGTAAGGAAAATTTACAGGCCAGGGGTCCAATGGGTCAGAGATAGGGGTCTTGTGGGCGGGCTAAGCCACCCACGACCTGGGGAACCTGGGAAACTTTGGCCACATGCTTATATTTGGAGGCTAAGATGTAACAGAAACCTCTGCTTTTAGGGGGCACACTGCTACAATTGGTCATTCACCAGCACAGAAATACAGCAGAACAGACCCCTAATGGAACAGATACTAATGACTCCGATAACCACATGTGAGCTGTGTTCTGAAAACCTTTCCTGGCCTTTCACAACCAGCATGGGAAGGGTTCTCAACAGCCAGTCCTACTCCAATATCTCCAGCAAGGTGATAGGACAGGAATTCCTGCAATCCCAAGTCTGTCTTGAAGGTAACCCTAAAATCCTCTGTACAAACTTCCTAATTTGGTCTCCTCTGGGTTGTGTCTTTTCCCTTCAGATTGGGCAAAAGGGGTGGGAGTGAAAGCAATGTAGCTATAAAAAAACCCCTTCATTTGTCAGCCTAAACCCTTACCTCACCCTCTACATGCTGCTCTTTGCTCATCCACATTTCCGCCTGCTTTCTGGGCCCACCTTCCACATCTCAGCACACAGACAAAACATGCTGAACACCGCACCTCCCACTGCTTGCCTGTGAAAGTCCTTATGAAAGCACACAAGAATTCAGGCCAAAGATTAAGAAGAGCCAAGCCTATTTCTTCCTGTTAAAGATGAAAGCTATCTACAGCTGCCAAAGCGTTTCCTCCATTTGTTTGTAGGCTACTACAGGGAGAAGAATCTCTTCCTGAGTAGTGTCTCTGCAAAGGCCTAACTTATTGAAGCAGCAGCATCATTTCCTGTAGCCCTATGGAAAATTATCTCTTTGAAACTATCATAAGGTCACACAAAGTTTGAAATGAGACTGTCAGGCTATAGGTAAAGATAACAGAGTTGAAGGGCGGTACGATATAAAAGTGATGCCCTAAACCAGCATTTTTAATTCTGGGAGATGGGAAAGACCTCCAAGCCAAGTAAAGCAGGTCTGCATGAGTAGCATCTGTACCAGTAGCTTGGAAGAGCTGAACTAAAAATTACTCCAAAATCTAAAATCTCCATACATCTAACTAATATTATCCTAAAATAATCATACAGAGCAAGTATAATCGCAACTACACTAGGCCTCACAGAAGACTCCAGAAGAACATTAGACTAGGTTTACAGCGTAAAAAAACTGGTTGAGTGTTGTTGTTCTTTCATTTTATACTATTCTGAATAAACTGATGCTTCACATTTGAAGAATGTGTTGGGCTTAATTTTATCTGACATCTTGCCTAAGTGCTTCACAATTTCAGTCCCCTGATAGAATTCACAAAAAGCTTGTCTTTCACAACAAACTTGGTAGAAGCCTTGTTGGAGCATCTTTCAGGATTGCAAGAGACAATAGTGTGCTCAGCAAGCGCAGCACATGAACCGAGACAGCTGTCAGACACTATAACTCACTGCAGGCCTAATCCTGCCTTCAGTTAGCATTCACAATACCACTGCTGCAGAGCAGCACTCTGTCTGTAGCATTACTACAGAAACATAAAGACAGGGCTCATTTTCTCCGGCAACCAATTAGAACATACAAAACGCACTTTCCAAAAAGATTTATCACAACTGCCAAACTAAAATATTTTACTCATTAGAGGTCAGCTCTGAAGCAGTTAGAGTTCTCCCTCACTCTGGGAGGTGGCTTTCTTCTTGTCCTTTCTCCATCCAGATTTCACATTGAGGTGAAATCTAGTTGTCCTAATCCAGTAACAAACCAATTCAAGTTAACATTCTACCTTAGGAGCTGCATATCAAGTCTAACTTAAAATTTAACCTCCATTGTAGCAGAAAAGAAAAAATTATTTTGTGGTCTAATCCAAGGAATACTAATTCATTTTAAAAAATTCTTACATGCAGAAAAAGGAGAGAATGCATAAGATTTGCCACAGGGGTAGCCTGAAGCCATATGCCAGCAAGTTACTCTGCTTGTATATTATGAGAATTTTTATCCATCTAATCAATAAGAAATGAGTAGTTACTATGGCAATTTCTACACTACAAGGTACTTGTGCTGCAGTAGAGTATGTTCTAGAAGGACAAATACACTTGCCACTCTGTTATGTAAATTTTTGCACCTTTTACAGTGTTGCAGCACAGTGTGTAAGCTGGAGAACAGTGAGCAGGACAAGGTGAGAAGAATAAAATGAGTTAAAATATAGTGGTGGTTATAAAGGATGGCTGGGGAATTCTTAAGTGACAATAATAGACAGCAGGTTAGAGCAGTTCACAAACATTCAAACAAATCAAGCAGTGATTTTGCAGATCTTTATTTAAAATCATGTATAATGAAACTAAGATTTCACTACTGCATTTCCTTGTGATTACCTTCCTCCAAGTTTAACTAATGGGGCTAGAGAGTACTCTCTCTTATGCCACCATCAATTCATTCTAATACTGCTTTCAGAGGATAGCAATACACTGCAGTAGTCTGATTACAATGAATGTATTCCTTGAGAGCACAATGCTCAATAACCCTGTAGGGACTGCTGACACTTACAGAGAACAAGCATAAAAATTGACTCTCAAAATACAGAATACTGTAATAGGAGCACAGGGTTCTTCTAAAGGTTTGAAAATAATTGATTCCAATCATCTTTATGAAATACATGGAGAAAATACATATGCCTCACATAAAATATTTATCACAATTCCATCGCCTTATATTTTTCAGTTTTAATTTTCTGCCTACACCTCTTCAAGATATTATCATTTTTCAGGTAACAGAACAAATGGGAAGTGACAAATGCTGAGGGGAAGCCTAAACCCTACAGAGGTGGGCAGTTCCCTGTGAGAGCTCCGACAGGGACAGATGCCGTGTCTGCATATGGAGAAAAATTAAAGCTCGCCACAACTGCTGAAGATGGGCCAAGGATTGTAGCACAAACCTGACAAAAAACATGGTTGGGAGAGAAGCCTGGGTAAATTAGCATGTGGACAACTTCACGTGGGAGAAAGAGCCACACATGAATGCAGGGGTCTAAGGATACTTTGAAGCCCCCACTAGCTTCTCCTAGAATCCATACACATACAAAGTTACAAGTGGGTGTTTCTACAAATAGATGCACCCAAGACATGTTTAGATTTTGATGGCCCTTTTCCAAATGAATAGTGCTGAGAACTTAAAGCTTGTATGACTAAAGGTATTGAGTTCTTTTCCACAGGATTCAGATGCAACTGTATTTTCACTCATATAATATTACTGACTGTAAAGTTACATTATAAAGAAACACTAATTCCTATATCAGAAGGCTCTGGGCTTCACTGCAGTAACAAAGACATACCCCAAAACCTCACAGGTCGATTATAATTAAAAGAAGCAGTAAGTATAACCCACAATATCATGTAGGTTCAAAAGGGATCTTTGAAGTAGGACGATGCCTTTGAAATCTGAGCAGAATTGAATAGAGAGACCCTACATCAAAAGATGATAAACTTAGGCAAATCTTGTGAAGGTTGGAAAGTTAAATGATAGTTGTCTATCACAGGCCAAGCAAACACTGAGGTAATGGATAAACATGCAGACAGAAATCCAAATCTCCAGCACTGCACAAAGGAGAAGCTGTTAAATTAGACAGGCTGCCTAGTGAGCTTACCCTACACACACCATTATGAAGGAGCATACTGAGAGGCTAGGCTGCTTCTGGAGAAGACACTCAACCTTCACACTCTGCCTGAAGCTTATGCACCACAGTAACCAACATTTAGCTACTTGAAATTAAGACTGTGTCTGGATACAGTTTTCTAGGACTCTGGAAAGGATTCACAATTGGACGAGAAGGCTTAAAAGGGCTCTTTGTTTTCTCCCAACTGTGTTACCTCAACAGCACACCCATCAGATGATTTCAAGCCCATTTCCTTATTAAAAAGGACCAGCTACATCACTTTTTCCACTGCAGAAAGAGGGCATGAAACACAAGAGGTAGACTGGCGTAGAGACAGTCAACATCATAAAACTAGACTTGGAAAAGTCTTTATTCTCACCTCTCGGAAGTTTACTGAGGTCCTTAAAGCCACAGAGCAATTCCTCAGAAAATACCATGTAACACAGCTACCAATCTCGCAGTCAGAAGTTACAGTATTTCCCTTCAGTTTGTTAGCTGGATATAGGAAATAATATCCTTCTGAAATTAAGAAGGACATAGAAGGGGAGATTTTTATTCTTTCTTCCAGAAAAACGTTAAGGTTTGTGTTTTAAAGGTCTATGTCTGTAAATGGAATATTGTACACGAAGCCTCTTAATTTGATACCTCCTTCAAAAAAATTCTCCAGCTGACGACATTTTAATTTGCACCAAATGTTTTTGTGTCTACCTCCATACTGCTCATCCTAGACAGAACTTTGTTAGAGCAAGTTTTAGCCAGCTCTGCAGCCAAGGTTCTCTTTAAAGCAGTGAAAATGGAAAAACACGTGGCCTGTACAGAAACACAACAGGAACTGACTACACATCTCAGCTACTTCTTGAGAAGTGGCTTTTCCATGGAAGTGTTTCCAATAACGAACTTCAGCAAATTTCCACTTTGCTATTTAAAGGGTCTGGCACTGTAGTTTCAACAGATGTGCCATAACACCAACTATTCACATCACACAAAAACCAAACCTTTGTAGAAAAGCAACTTCATTGTGCTTCACTGAGGAAACTGGTGCCTACTAGGAACTAGAAAAAGCAGTATTTTCCCCAAGGAATGGTTAGGTCCTAAAAGATAAGGTCTGAAGCAGATCAGCCACTCTTGGATCTCCAAGACAGTATAGCCAAGACAGTGCATAAAACACATCCTGTGGTTATAAAACACATCCTGTGGTTATAAAACACCATGAGCTCTCCACGTTTAGTATTTTTCATTCTCTACCCTCCCATTATCTAATTTCTATTAGATAATGTAATAGAAAGTGTAGAAGTGTAATGTCCTATTTATAGACTTCAGGATCTTTTCTGGTTACTTTATTGTAATCAGAAACAATTGCTTCTGCTTGCACTACTTCCTTACCTCAGATTTATACTGCTTTTACAGTTTCTAGAAAAAGAAAAATGGACAAACAATGAACAACCCAACTCCGCAAGAGACAACCCACAGTTTCACTGTGTGGTGAGGAGTTAGCAACACAGCTGTCACAAGCACCTTGCAAGATCACAGGTCTAAGCTGAAGCAAAGGCAACATTAAACAGTACACTCAAATTTGAGCATGAAGGGATTTATCCTAGGATGAGTCACTCATAACAGTCTAACAGAAAGTAGGATCTTGCACTGTACAAGAGTTTAAAAAAGAAAACAGATTTAAAAAAAAACAGAAGAAAAAAAAAGTCCTTCACTGAGGCATAGCAGCAGGAAGAGTAGTTAATTCTCTTCATTCTACCTTTCTTCTCTGTCCTGTGAGATTTCTTTCATTCCCTTGCTCCTACACAGTTTGGTTCCAAGGACCTGCATGGACAAGGATCCCCTGTTACTACTTTTCTGAAAGACAGGTCTCAAAATACGAAACACCTGAAAATAAAAGTGAGTAAATCCCACTGCCTCTCCCTGCAGTTGGGAACACTAGTCAAAGGGAACAGAAGATGCTGCACAGGCACCCTTGTCCTGGTGGAATGCAATATCACCGTAACTGGAGATACTGCTTTGTTAGGAGAAGGAAATAGTCACATGAACATGGAAAAAGGGATATCACCACAGGGAGGTTCACTCAGCTACATAAAAAATGTGCAGCTGAGCCCTGTGCCTGCACATTTCAAGGAAACAGTGAGGGACCACGTCTTCTTCAAAAACTTAGTAACATTTCAGATGAAATTAAATGTCATTTGGAAGTATTTTGCTTATACATAAAACTATTGGAATGAGGCCGCAGGCACTGGGAGGAAAGCAGGGAGAGCAGAAGGGCACTCAGAAACAGGGCATGCATTCACACCTTGCTCTGGGGCAGGCAGAGATCCTGGTTAACCCTAGTGTTACCACAATCAAAGGTTTCCTGTAACAACTTTGACACCATTTTGCACAGCCAGGGAATAACCTACACCTCTTCACACCACGCACCTTCCATGTGGCAAAAGACAGGTAGCATTCATCACTTGTACTTATGATGCCCTTGCTTTCAATTGTCCTGTGAATGGGAAATCTGCTGACAATCCTTCAGGACAGACTCAAAAAGGACAAAGTCCCAAGGGGTTACCTTCCTATCTGCTGCATTCAAGATGCAAATGAATCCTCCTAAATCAGCCAACTTAGCAAATGGTGAACTACTGCTTGTTCTTCCCTTCTTCTTACTGTGCGACTATACGTTATGAATAACACCTTTCTGAGTCTGCCTTTACAAAAGTCATTTTACAAAATAACCAGCTTCTGAATTCACAACTCTATTATCAACACAGGAGAGTGTTGGAGTCTAGGAAAAGCCTGGGAACTTTTCCTGCTCCTCTGTGTGTTTGTTTTACCCTCAGAGCTCCTCAAAAAAGGCTTGGCCTGTGAACCAAGCTCATGGGAGCATTTACCCCCACTTCTGGGTGAGCTGAGAGCACCAAAGAAATGAGGAGATGGTTGTTTAGTGTACCACAGAGTGTATAGTTGTAGTGTTTAGGTTTTGCTACATATATTATATAGAGCCAACATGGAGATTCTAGGGTGCCAGCTTCTTCTTCTTCATCTTCTTCTTTCTTCTCCTTCTCTTCCTTTTTCTCTCTGACATGAGTTCCTGTGATTTGCTAATTGGTAGATAGAATTTAGTGTAGAGGAGACATGTCAATAAGGTTGATATTCACTGGTTTTGGGAACAAAATAAGATACATAAAGTTTTCTAACTGGTTGATAATAGATATAAAAGCTACCTGCTTTGGTAGCCATTGCCCTTTATGCCCTTTCTGCCCTCGTGTTCCTGGAGGTCACAGCACAGTCTGTGCCTCCGAAACTTTGATAAGACCAAGAAATAAACAAGCTTTGAAACAGCAGAAAGAAGCCTCATTTCATCTTTTCGGGACATGGGACACTGAAATAAGGAACACAGTCGGGCCAGAAGTCAGGGCCCAAAGAACACCCCTGGCAGAGAGCAGAAAACCATGTCTAGGCAGTTCATATCTAAGAGCCCAAGAATACATAAAAACACATAGGTACTTGATCTAGTCTAATTCCCAATCTGCAATGGGGAGTTGGCACCCTCCCAGCTGCCAGTTCACCCTCCCTTCCTCCTTGCAGCTCCCGGGGCTCACCTGGTGGCAGCTGGCAGCTCCTGGATTCCATTCAGCAGAACTCCGAGCAGCAGAGGCCGGGGAAAGGAGGCCCTGTGCATTGCTGCATAAACTCAGCTGTGTTGCCTTCCTGCCTGATGAATGACAAGTCACATAACCTAACTGGAAAGTGCCAGATCAGGAAACTGTTTCTACACTTAACTGTTGAACAACAAGGCTTGCTTTTAGTGGATCATTATTGACTTGAAGCTCTCTTTTCTCTGTTGCTGACTCCCACAATATGACAGGAAGATTATCCAAGTCTATCTCTGTCCAGTGCATAACAGAACAAAATAGCAGAAAGCTCTTCAGATTTGCTTCTTGTAATCAGAACCTCTTCAGATTTTTTCAGTTGGAAAGCACCCCAGGAAGGACAAACGGCAGTGGCTGAATTCTTTTCTGGTTTAAGTGGAACAAGTCAATTCAAAATATGTGCTTACAGTTGGAACGAGAGACTGAGACTGATGAGAAAATGGAGTAGAGGACTGACCAAAGAGAGATGGACCCTTTCCCCAAGTAGAAAATGGCATCTCTGCCAGTTTTCCATTGTCTTCCCCATGTCTCTGTATTCTTAATAAGAAAGAGGATTGGGATCCCACATGGTAATGACAGTGAAGATCTATTTGGCCTCATCCACTCTGGGCTCTGACTGCATTCAAATGTGTCTGGAAAAAGGATTAACTAGCACTGCCAGGTTGGCTTGTGGGCAGAAGGAAAAAAAAATGTGTTAAATTACCATTTTAGAGACAGGTCTGAGACTTGAAAGAATTTTTCTACAGTGACTTGTGGTCCCCACTTTTCTTTGGCAATTTAAACAAGATACAAAGTTCTTTCGGGTTCCATAGCTTGCCTGAATATCACGAGATTCATCTAGTTTTCTATTTGTTTATATTCATATTTTCAGCCACAGTGAGAGGAAGACAATAGAGGCTGGATATGAAGAGCACAAACATAGTTGTGTAGTCAGGCTCTTCTAAAATCATCCCAGTCTGTCAGGCCATAGGTCCAGAATAGCCAGTAGTGGACAGTTTCCAATTCATGCTGCCCTATGACTACAACAGCATATCAATTGGCCCCTCATGTTTGGGGAAACAGGAGTTTTGCTGAAGATCAATTGTCATTTCTGATAGTCATTAATTATATAAAGGACAGGGTGTTGTGCCTCTCAGCCACCAACTTCTCTGGTTCTGACAGGCTTTGATATTATAATTGTCTTTATTCATCTCTGCAAATAGACCACTCTTCATTCAGAGACTACAGATTTTTTGCTCAATTTCTTCATATGCTTGAGTTTCAAGAAATGGATCTAAAATTTATTGTGCTTAATCTAACAAAATTCCATTGTATTGCACTATAGTGAACCAAGCTTTAGCACTTGGTCCAACACCCCCAGTCTCACTGTGACTGTTATCATAGAAGACCAAGACTGGGCCTGAGCCCCCAGTGTTCAGTAAACTACAAGTGCAAATAAAAAAAGGGTTGTTATTCCTTCTCCTGAGGCTCTATCAGCAAACAGTCTTCCAATCTGTTACAAGCATGCCAGCACAAATGCTTGTTGAAGTGCTGCACACAATGGTTACTGCATCTTCTCCTTTCCAGAGCACAGAACTTCATCTGCAGATCCAGGTGGCCTAAGGGAGGGAGCCTGGGGGAGAGCCTGGTAGCCAAACATGTGAGTTTCTGTGCCTCTTGGTTCACTTGTTAGAGGGCTACAAGATCCAGTGTGAAGCACAGCAGAGCAGTGCTAAATAGAAACTACTTCAGAGGTTTTCAGAGCATGAGAGGATCAGACCTGTTACAACTCACAGCCAAACATAATAGTTACACACCTTCCTCAAATTCTGTGCAGCAAGAAAATGGCAACCCCTAAGGTTAGCTGACAGCCATGGGGACCTCTGTCTATCATTCCTTGTATCGTTCTTGATTTGTTCAAGCTGACTGCCAAAGATTCATGCAGTATCCAAGATGACTCATGAATCGCTTTCCGAATGTTTCCAACATTAGTTGGCTAAGAAAAAGAACATGTGAACAATCTTCATCTAAGTGACCTGAACTAAAAAGCAATGTAGTTATTAGTAAAAGCAGCAAAGTGTCCTGATAAGACACTTATCTCATTTAGAACATGAGATTACATCAACCACCATACCATTTGCACCTAAAAGCCAGCAATGTAATGCAGCTCAAGTCAGCATAAATCTAAATGTGGCTAATCACATTAGTCTGTCCACACAAAATGAAATTACCAGTGACTAACACTAACACAGATGAAACTGAGGAAAATTATTTGTAGTGCAATATGAGCATCTCTTTGGGCTGCACTCAGTTTCTCACTGGTTTGGAAGTGAGGATGGTAAGAAGAATAGGACCCTTATGCTCAGCAAGGCTGTAAGCTCAGCAAGCACACACAGAAAGAAATTATTTTGCCAAAAGACAAATTGTTCAATATTTTGCAAATATTATTTTGTCCCCTGAAGGACAGTTATTTGGTTTGATACATTCCCATGATCCCCAGGGAACTACAGAGAAACAAAGGTGCAGATAAAGACAGAGAGAACAGCAGTGAAGTCAGATGTCCTACAGTACTGATGATGTGCTTTCAGGTTAGTAACTTCTTCTACCAGCATTTTACTTGGTAGAGATAAACACAATTCAGAAGTAGGAAATCGGAGATGTCTGTGAAAAGGCCAAAAAAGGGCTGTAACATTTGACACCATCTGAGTGTGTGGCTGAACGTACAGCTGTGTCCTCCTTAAAGACTTCAGGGAAGGGCTACCAGGTGCATTTCCTAGAGGTGAATATTTCAGGAAGAGGAACAGATACCAGTGGTTACAAAGATGTAATGCTTCCTGAGCACACATCAGCACCGCTGTGGGAAACTGCTGTGTAGGGAAAGAGTATCCACAGCTAGTCATGCAGTGTGGTGCTGGGGTTATTAGTGACTACCTTAGGATGTGTGATTAAAACATTATGCTTTTCCTATTTGTAGGTATTAAACAAAGAAGGTTCCCAGCCTCCTCATTATAACACTCAGAAAGTACAGTTTGATGGCACATGTATTACCCACATAAAGTAGCCCTAGGAAGCAACCACAGATCCTGTGACAAATGCCAGAGACAAGGGCTAGTTCAGCAGGCTTTTCCTAGTCTGAGCTTAACAAACTAACCTTACCAAACTGTCTGGGAAATAATGACCTCACACCTCTTCAGGTTGCACAGGCATTAGAGGCAAGGAGAGATGACCAGGATGGCTTGAAATTTACACCAAGATCAAAATTAGTTCAAGCAGGAACTAGGAATCAGAACAGATGACTGCAGCCATGTAAGACCTCTTCTTTCTATGGCCAGGAACAGAAAGAAATGTCCTACAGCATCTGAGCTGGATAAACCATTTTCCAGTACTCTACTGAATAAAACATACTGAAATGGACTGCCTCTAGAGAAACTGAGATGTAGATTGAATACCAGCCAATAGTATATGTTTATAAGCAAAAGCCTGATTCAGCCAAAGAATTCTTTTTGGATATTTTTGTTGTATAAGTGAGAAAGAGAGAAGCTACTGGCAGCCTGCCATTGTAATGTGATATCTTGGCAGGAAAACACTTTGTGTTATATCACAACCATATGGTGGTGGAAAAGATTTTTTTCTATTAAGTTTCTGTAATAATCCATTCCCATTTTTAATGCAGCCTTTCGGCATAAGAAGAATATGTTTGCTTCTCAGTTCTATCACAGGAGCTGTTAATGTATGACTACACTTTTATACTTAATAATGGCAAACATTAAAACATTGCATTTTCAGAGGTACAATTACCTCCTTTGTTGTGAAAAGGTAAATGAGCCCACTGATGGAATGGAGCTTCTGTGGAGAGATAACCCTGGTTCCCCATAGGATGGTACTCCTTTTTTTCTTTTTTTTCTTTACTCTAATGGATGAGAATACTCAAGTAGGTATGATTAAATGAGGTCTGGCATTGTTTGGTAACAGGAAACAGGAAGTTGTGTGGGAAGTTGTCACTTGGATTCCTATCTTCAGCAGCTCAGCTCCATTTTAGGAGCAGCAACAATAAATAGATTTCCTCAGGTGTCTTCCTATTGCTTGTAGAAACTCAGAGAGAGTGAATACTATAGGCAACTGAATTTTTCACACATTCTTAGGACAGGTTCCTGCTCTGGCCCAGCTGACTTTCTCCCTCAACATGTCTGGAAATCAGCAGGTAGAAGAATTAATGAATTCAAATATTTTAGATTTGTAAGTCTGTGCTTTGACTTTCCTGTTGGGATAAGACTTTTATCAGTATGAGGCTACAAATGAGCTTTTGGCATATGATTACTCCCCAGAATCCAGTAGCAAGCATGTTTTACTATGCTGCTCGTGTTTCCAACTTTTGCAGTCTTCTATCTTTGCAACACAAAAATGAATAAAAGTGCACAGAATTTCTTTTCCATTACCAGTAATCCAAACACCACTACAATCACTTTTGCAATCTCCTTTTTTGCCAAGGAAGCTGAAGTACAAGATAAGACATGGAGGTACTTATCTAACAAAGCTTTTTCCAGCACAGCAAATAAATTTCCATTAAGGGTTCCTGAGGCAGATCCCTGCAGGATCCTAGTTTGGAACATATGATACCCATGCAGCTTGCTCTTGCCCAGACAACTCTGCTTGTACTCCCAGGGGTGCATAGAGCAGTGGATGGGTAGCTATATTATGCCTCTTCACTAAAGCTCTTTGGCCCTGAATGGCTAAGCTGAAGTGCAATAATGAATTAAATAATGCCCCAAATGATGCCTTAAATGGCTACCTAGAAACAGAGACTAGACAGGAATAAAGGAATAAAGGAGGGATTTATTTGAAAGGCCTTCAGAGGTACACTCTGGGCTCCAGAGGCTCCTGCCTCAGTGCATCCCAAAATGGACAATGACAGCTCACGAGTTCTTCACACTTTGATATCAGCATCAATTCACCAAACAGAACCCAGCCAAGGATGGAATTTCCCCAAGCTTTCCCCCTCTCCCCAAGATGAAGGTTTGCAGTTGTTGGGCCCAGGAGGGTCTGGGTGTCCTTGGAGAGGGAGCTGGAGAGGCTTTGTTATGTCAGTGTGAGCATGAGAGAACAGCACTGAACGAGCTCCAGAGAACTGCAGAGTTACACTGGGCACTGCAGGATTGGAAACAATATAAAAGTTAAAACCTAAGGTATCACAAACACTTGCAGGCAGTTGAATGTGAACATCTCTGGAGTTGGGCAGACAGAATGGATTCTGGCATGTTTCTGACCCATGTATTCTCTCCCCTACAGCCCCAAGGTGGATGTTAGAGCCATGATGTCCCAGGAGCTGCTCCCAGCCAGCAGGAGGAGACTGGGAGGAGGCCTCATGGGCATCCCCAACATGTGGAAGCCCAGAGAGTTTCCAAAGGTAATCTTTTCCTGTTCCATGCTGGCAATCCTCAATGTCTTGATATTTGCATAATTTCTAAGAGGTTTAATTAATAAGAAATATGTAAACGAAGCAATTCCCATTGATTTCAACTCTGAGCTGATGTCAAGAATGAGTTGCACTCCATGAATGAAAGGAACTAAGTCTGGCTCACATTTGAATTTGCCCCAAGTCCATCATGATGTTGTTATGATTTGGATGCCTACAAAAAAAAGATAACAACAGAAGTACTGAACTCTAGAACAAAAACCCATAGGAAGGAGTTTGTGAAAAATGATAAAAAATTCAACTGCTGTGACTTGCATGATGGCAGCACTGAAGTTTCTGCATGAAACATTACCAGGGCAGGTGCAAATATGAGACTGTTTCAACCAGTGGTCCATAAATTACCTACATGTTAAAATTCAATTTTCTCTGCTTTCATATACTTTATTGCACTTCTTGGCACATAACAACCTAAGAGGTTTCTCTTTATGGTGTCGAGCATATGAATGTTATAAAAAAATGTTTACAGCAAAATATCCTCAAGAATTATTTACATTACTGTCAGCTCTTTTGAGACACTTCAACCAACCCTGTCTTTAGGGATTTTCTCTGTTAAAAATGTCCATGCCCCTTGATAAAGCCCTTCACACTAGCCAGAGAAACCACATTTTACTAATATGATGTATTTTTGACTGACAGCATAGTTTTCAGCCTTTAAAAATATCCATATGCAGTAGTCAAAACATAGCGTGCTTGCAGCCCCTTGGAATCTTAATTCCAAGTCTGTCTAACTTCCTGTCAAAACTTACAGAGTAAGCAGTAATCAGAAAGATCTACTGTGAGAAAGAGCCAGTTTTTCAGGATCCAGTGAGGCAAAAGCAAAGGAGGTTATCTTCTGATTTCACGTAGCAGAATTGCAAAACAAACAGTTCAGCCTCAAAGCAACGAATCTGAATTGGTCATGGTATAGCCCAATGGAGAATAAATACACTCTGAAAAGTAAATGAGAGATGAAAGAAAGACTTGACTGTAATTTACATTTGTTAAAATGGAAATTATGAACATAAGTAAATGCTTATAAAAAGACATTAATAGAATTCACCCAGATTTACAGTTGGAATTTGATTCTGTCATTCTTATATATAATCCAACAAGGCACAACCTGCCTAAAAAAGCACTGTTATTGCAGTAACACTGATGCCTGCCCTGCCTAGTCAGGAAGAGCCACCCTGCCAGTGAACAGGGCTCCAGTCATAAGTGGCCCAGGAGCACAGGCTTCCTCTACCTTAACTACCAACCATACCTTTAAGCCAGGATCCCTTGAGTAAAGCTTTGTATTCTGCAGCCCTTATTACCAGCTCTTTCCAAACCATTGCTTGCAAGTCAGCCATAAAAAACATGGAGAGTTTGCAACTGTTCCTGTTGAGATCAGTGGTGACATTTGCTTAAACTTTTCTGCTTCCAGGTGTGTAATGGTATGTTGGATGTGGGTGCGCTCCAGGATGGCTACAGCAATATAGCAGCTCATGACTCCCACTGGAGACCTATGGAGTGGTAAACTGGCATCTCTACTCCAGGTCACAGGTGTAAAGGGAAATGCAAGCCCACTTCATTGCAGAGATCACCAAATCAAGGCAGGGTCACTCAAAATGTCCCTGGGCACACGTGCACAGGGAAGGGAGCAGGCCTGCAGACAGCACGCTAGCATGGCAGCACGCCTGTCTGCACAAGAGACGAGAAAGATTTGTTCAACTTGTACTATGCCTAAGAGCAACTAATTCTCTCCTTGTGTTCATTACATTCTCTCTCCTCTTTATGTGAAAATGATCATTCTGACCTGCAGAAAAATGTTTAATTATTACTCAGTTTCATGGTCACACCATCAAGTTTTTTCAAAGATGCCTTACAAACTGAGAACAAAAAAAAAAAAAGAAAGAAAAAGAAAAAGCCCTGTTACCTAAGAGCCTATTAAAATTCTTCAAGTCTCTGGGCATGCATTATGTATTCACCAAGTTTGCTGCTGGTGATGTAAGTTAGAAATTCTCCTGCTGGTTTTGATTACAGCTGCAGAGTCACAGATTTGAACACCAGTAGACAATCATTCTTCTGAGCCTGCACATAAATATAAAATGTTTCCTTTTTCCTTATCTCATAAACCTTCCACTATGATTACTTCAAAATGAATTCCTGTTTTCTTCAGATTTTCTCCACTTATCGTGTTACAATTAACAAAATGTATTCCATCCAACAAAGCTATGTTATTTGCATATTCAAAGGTCACCATACAGGTTAAAGTTATTTAACTATGAAAGAGATGATAATTTCACAATCTTTTTTAATGCAGATAAAATACAAAATTACCTCTGGGTTTTTAATTTGCACATTTACAGACACATGATAAAGAGTTTTACGATAATGGTGTAAGCAGCATAACGAACTTTCAATTAGGCTGTGACAGCTCTTCCCTCTAGTCTTTGCATTGTCGTTTTATTATTTAAAACACTGTCATCTCTTTAAGGCAGCAACAAAGAATATTACTTACTGCACCCATAGTTTGGAACCAAAGTGGCAGCTTCTCCCAGGAGTGCAGCTGCAGCGTCAGCTCACGTGTGTGTTACATGACATGGAACCGAAGCAGGGTGGGAGAGAGATGGGATCAGATAAATTAGATCAACAGACCATCAGGTCTTTTGGATGTTCCCACCACTGAACCGTCCAGATCATTGGGTCAGAGCAGTGATAAATTGCAAAGAAAAGTCCTTTGTATTGCTGTACACCCTTGCGGGTTTTTTTTTTTTACTTAATTTTATCTTGAATTTGTACAAACACAATAAAGGTCCTGGACATTAGTTTTAAATTATTCCTGGAAAAAGCAATGCTGAGTGAATTTTCTATGAAATGGTAACAAGTGAAATTCTGCCCTCCATCTAAGAAATTCTTGGCCTACCTTACAGAAAATTAGATACCTCAGCACAACACTTCATCCACCTCAGTTAAACCAGGGCAGCTGAGCTCATCATGGGCTCAATCCATTGCAAAGTGACCCTTTTCTCAGCTAACACCACGGCCACAAACCAATCCATCTCTTAAAATGAACAAGCAGAGGACAAACATTTCTTATTATGAATTTGGAGTATTATGAATTACTCCAAAGCCAGTTGCTGTTGCTATTTGTGTAGAAAGCCAGCCATGACAGTCATATGTTGTTTTGTCCCCAATTGTCTGTACTTTCAAACCAGAGAGTAATTAATTGCAACAAACCAATTTCTGTAACTCTAGATATCTATCCAAAGCCTGCAACTGCCACTTGAAAATCCTAGACACACGAGCACTAAATAATATAAAAATTACAGGAATTTAATGAAAAATAAGATCCTACAAACCTCCAAAAATTGACATTACTTATTGAAAATCACAGGTAATTTTACATCTCTGCTGACTGCAGTAGATTGCAGCCTTTTCTGGACATATCTGATGTAATAATATTGCACACTGATGGTAAATGTTTTTTACAAATGGACCAGTCTTGAAGGGTATAATCAGTAAGCCACACAAAACAACAGCCAAATTGCTTCTCTTCAAGCACTCTGGACAGAAAGTTGAAAGACAGATGGAGGCATAGGAACCCTTCTTTGAAAGTCACAATTCCTTATAACTACAGTGGGTCTAGAATAGCTATCGAGCTATTCTACTGGCAGAAATTTTACTCTCCTTTACAGGTGTCTTCCTCATCTTCATTTGCCATGAATCCTGTCCTGGGATTCCCATGCCTGTGACAACAGCTAACACAGTGACAGGACCTTCCCTTTACCCCATCCTAAGACACCTTTAAAGATCTCTGCATCTTCTGAGATTCATCTGATTTTACTTTTGCCTCTGTTGCAGATTGTTTTACAGGGAAAGGAGAGGAAGAGGCAAATGCAAGTCACAGTGGTGAAGTGACCTAATTGTACAGTATACAGTTATGAGCTGTTCCCCCCATAGTAACTGCCTCCTTCAAAAAAGAAAATTCCAATTCCTAATCCAAAATACAATCTTAGAATGCAATTTTTTGGAACTTCTACTCCAGGAAATATGACCACATGCCCTCATGGTTGAACATGAGAACATGACAATATTACAATAGCAAATATGCATTTAAAAGACTATTTAGAAAGACTTGAAGAATTTAGAAGTCTGATGCACCTAAGACTCCATGAGAAGAAGTTACTTAAGGTTGACTGAAGAGAAAGTCTTCAGATGGACTTAAAATTTTTAGAAGTTGCTAGAAATGAGAAGCCCTGATTTTATCTGGAAGTGGTTGTATGAGAAGCACTACAAAACCTTCCTTTTTTATTTCATATCAAACAATGCTGAAAATTGTATTTTGGAGGGCTGAAAGTTGCAGGGCAAGATGAAACTGCCATTGTAGTCCAGAAGAAGACTCTGTGTGAAGGTGAGAAGCTTACTTAGATCAACCCTTTACAGAGTTTGATACAACACTGAAGCTCAAACTGACAATGTTAAAACGTCTGAATTTTAAAAACTTTTTATCTCTCTGTTGCTGTAACAGAATTCATAGTCTGGCTAAGTTTTTGTGCATGTAAAATATGCAGGAACTATGGAACTACCAAGTTGCTTTCAGTAAGATTTTCATCCTGAAAATCCTGGCTCTAGTTAGTGCTTTACTGCAGAAAGCACCTTGAAGCCAAGCTCCAGCCACTGATGTAAAGGAAAAAAAGGGCAGTGAGAAGTGGTTTGCTATCAATGTACAATTTGAAGCATGAGATTTCACACAGCTTAAGGAGTTAGAAGTATTATTGGCCATAAAATCATTCAGCACCTTTAAAGTATCCTGCTGCAATATTAGTCTTGGTAACCCTCCTTGACAATGAATTTAACAGATTTACCAGACATTGAATAAAGGTACTATTTCTGTTTATTGGATCGATACTTATTCTCTTTAATATCATTAAGTTCACATATTCTAAGTAAGAACAAAGGAGGATTTATTTTCACTATTCATTTGTGATCCTGATGCATATTTTTAGTTCAACAAATTCTTTGTGCTATTTCCTTAGCATCCTACCCTATGGTATGCCTCTTCAGATTAAAAAAATATGAATAATAATATAAAAATAAATTGCAGGATGCACCTGAAGCTGACACTGAGTCTTCTTTTAAGATACCTGCTGCCTTGGTACCATTTCATCCACCTTGAGATATGAAAAACTCTTTGAATTACGCTATAAAATGACCTGTGTGTCTGAGGGGTGGAATGAAAAAAGACCCTCTCTTCACCAAACTGTTTACCAGCCCACTCTGAGGACTAACCAAGGCTACTGGATGGAATGTCAAGAAAATCTTTTAATAGTCCATTTGACAAAGAAATTGAAGTTTCAGGCCAACTCTCCAGAAATTCATACCAAATTCAGAAATATTTTGGCTTTAGAAAAAGGAAGAAGAACACACAAGAAAACAAGCCTTGTGTGATCATACTATGAAACTTTTGCATCCCTTGCTGCCACCATTTTCTCACCCTAATAGCTTGGACACCCACTAGCTGATGTTAATTAAACCTGGCACAGCAACAGCAACTGAACAGAAAAATTCTGACCAGTTCCATGAAAACAAACGGCAGGCTGAAGGAAGGAAGTCCTGTTAGTGCACACACTGAGGGGAAACCTCTGACATGGGCTCCACTGGTAGGTACCAACAGCTGCCCATCGGCAAGAGCAGTTGCACTGCTTCTATCACAACTCACAGCGTGTTTGACAGCAATACCCAGAGCAATAGGTCCTGTGAGTTCTGCCGCTCGCAGGATGGAAATCAGCACAAAGGAAAAGAAAGCCTTCTCCACCCCATGGGGAGGATGGAGAGAATCCCAGCTCCTTCCTGCCTGATGTAGCCAGTAGTGGATGATGAAGGAAAGGCATTTTAGTCATTGCTCTAACTTAACTCAGAAGGAAAATTCTTATCCCACCCCCACTCATGATCAGCCAAAGAGGGGAGGTGACTCAGAGGTGTCTCACTGCCACGGAATCTCCACAGAGCCCAGCTCATGTGTTACTCCTTGCTCAAGCCACTGCATCGCCCAGCAGCTGGTCCTGATCAGGTACTATCTGAACACCAAACTACACAAAGTACATTTTCCAGCAAAGAAAATGAGTCTTTTATTCTTTTAATGCATAGAAGTACTTTTATCTCTGTACCTTGTAAGTAATTCTGAATTTCAGCAACTTTCACATTTATTTTAATTGTCTGCATTTGGGTCATTTGATGAATCTTAGGGAGATTTTAGAACACTTTACAAATTTATTTTTTCTCTTTTAATAGAGCCACTCTTCTATTTTATCATGCCTTCACTTGAACATTTTTACCGATACAATAAAAGACAAAAGAGCTCTGCATTTAAGTGCTCTGCTTGCATTATGGAACTATACTCTCACCTTTCTTAACCTGACTGCACATCAGTGCTGCAGAGCTGGATGCAGGGGGGCACAAAGCATCAGCTTAGGACAGACTTGTTAGGCACTGGGGACTTAAGGCCTGGCTGTGCACAGAGACTCACTCCTTGAAAGGGAATCAAAAGGCAATAAACGCCGCCAGTTGCACTTAAAAGCAAATTTCCCAGAAAAATATAATTCTGAACGGGAAAGAGCGTAAAAAAGATCTTGGCCAAAGGCAGAATTCCTTCATTCTAATAGGGAGATTATTGCAACTTCCTGCCATTTCTTCCCCTTTAGAACAGTGAGAGGTTTTCCATGTGCCCAGGACTTAAATGATGGCAATATGGAGCCACAAAAAGCTCGAGACATCAGCTTTGGAGGAAAGAACAGCATAGAGGATAGAGCGCTTCGTTTCCAAATTTTACTAGCATTATTCCTTAGAGAGAAGGAGCAGTCTTTCTTTTTTGGAGTGTTCATGGAAGAGCAAGTGGAAGGCATTGTGAGTCAGATCAGATCTTTCTTGCTAAGCTTTCCACTGAGCTTTGCATGACATTGCAAATGACTTTCCTCTTGGCCCTCAGTTTCCCAGCTGTAAAAAGACATCTTGTTTCATGGGAGCTGAAAAGATGGCTGTTATTTAGTGTGGGTCCTTATAAATAAGCATCGAGGTGTGGGAGGCTCTGGTCAGATAACCATTTATGAATAGCAGACATCAGTGGAAAATCACCTATTCTGGGAGGATAAAGAGTGCTTGTCTATCTGGAGAGGTTCCTTATGCTGCACTATACTAGGAACAATTCGGGACAGAGGGAACTTTATAGCTCCTTTCCCATGCTGTGGTGAGAACAACCTAGAAGTCCTCAGAGTCCTCTCAGAGTATTCAGCATGAAGACAGGAATGTCATGAGCCCTGGTTGCAAAGCTCCTTGGAGCAATGATATCAGATCACCAGAAGGTTTCCAGTAGCACAAGCAAAACAACTGGTTTGCATCTTTTTGTCCAGAAACCTGGCATTTGGCTCCAAGCTTCCTGAAACCCAAATAGTTTCCATGAAACATTAATCCATGAGTAAATTTATGCTGTCTGATGAAATCTATTTAAATAAGGGCTTGCTATCAATTCCCATTCATCTCTCCTTAGAGGAGGGAATGGACCATAAAAATGCTGTGGTAACATTACAGCAGGAGGCTCAGTTGAAGAGTGGGGAGCTAGGGGGAACTGAAGCAATGTCTTTACTCTGAGGGTTAGGAGAAGCCTCATGCTCTGCAGGTAGTAGTATTTCTGGTGTGCATTGCACAAATTAATCTGATTTGTCTCTCCATCATCTCATGTTCTGTCTGCAAAAGAAGAGAGACTGGCCAAAGGAGCCAAATGCCATTTAGGGCAATCACCAGTGTTACCACAGGATTTGAAGGGAAGTTGTTTCAGGAAAGTTGCCATCAACTTAACTCCCTACACAGCTCAATAGCTACTAAAATGTGGTTCTCAAGCAAGTAGCCTAAAGTGAATGGAACAAATAACTGGAATTTAGAAATGACAGGAGTTAGTTTACTAATTATCCACCAAAAAAATGACATTCCAAAAACCAAATGCACAAAATTAAGTATCAGATCTCCTGAATAACACTGAAGGCTTCATTTCCTTAGCACAGTTATAGGCTCTAAGACGTGGATTGAATTGCAGACTTTGGCAGTATTTTCCAAGGCCCTCGGGAAATATGCCTACCACGTCCTAAACCACACCCTGTTGATTGTTACTGCTGTTTTATATGGTACAGATTAAACAAACTCACAACAAATCAACTTTAACTGCAAATGTTGATTTGAAACTTCATCCAGTCATCCTCTAAACGCAAAATCAGTATGTCTAACATTCATCTATTAGTTTCCTTAGCACATTAAACAAGAACAATAAAGATTGTTCTAACTTTTACTATCTTTTCCTTCTTCTTTTCAAACTAGCAGCATAAAAGTCAGAAGATACAAACTCTTAGAAAGTGTAAATCAAGAGTGATTTAAACACAGAAGTAGTTTGGCAGTATTACATCACTCAATACCTGCCTTCACAGTTGACAGAATCTTCCTCTCAACTTCTAGACAGTTAATCTCTTATATTACTAAAAAAATTGTAATTTAAAAAAATTTTCATTGCATCTAAACCAACCTCCATGTACAGTTCCTGAAAAAGCCTTACTTATCCATACAGCTTTCAGGGATAACATAAGTTAGAAAGTCCTACCTCTTTTTCTGAATTCTTGTTTATTTTCTGCTGTGCCATAGGTCACACTTAGATATGAACACTTGAATTCTTCTTTAAGCAAAAGCATCTCTTTAAGGCATGCTGCATGACCAAATGAGTCGGAAAAGCAGGCTGATGCCTAGCAATCATTGTGTGCTGTCATTTTTCCCACAAAAATGAGTAGGAGCAAAGGTTGTTTCTCATATTTGAAGCTGATAATATCTAATGAGCACCCTCAGCAACAGGCACCGATAACCACAATCTTTATTACAGAAGAAAATTCTACATCAAGAGAGCCTGGGGAAAGCACATAATTTCTTTCTTTATGAACTAGTATGTGCTAGATAAAAATAATTTTAAAAGGCATTTGGAAACTTTGCTTTCAGGTGCTGCATTTTGCCTTTACAATTGAGCCTTCTGAAGGGAAATTTCTGGAGTGAATCTGGCTGAATTTAGCCAATTGAAATGATTACTTGAAGCTTACATGTCGCTGAGGGTTTCAGATCCCGTCAGTACCTGCTGTAGTCACTCTGGGATGACCCCAGCATTAAACTCTCACTATGACAGCCCTGCATCTCCTAGATTGGTTTTGGTTATCCTTTTGCAGTTGATATGCTTTTTTGTGGGCTGGATTAATACTCCTACACGGGGCAATGCTGCTTGGCAGCTTTCAAGAATGATGATATGTACTGGGTTTTAACCCTGGACTAACTACCTTCCATCTGGAGCTTTGGTTCACAGCAGGACCACAGCAGCGATTCTTTCAGAAACTGGTTCCGTGGTTCTCGTGGATGATCCTTTCGTTTCCAGACCTACTTTATCTTTCACCTTTCAGAATGACATCTCAATTGATTCTCTGATAGATGGTACACAGCATTCCTTCAGTTCCCTTGATGGCAACCACAACCTTGTTGTATTGGAGGCTGTCTTGGGGAGAAAAGCATTTTCCAAATGTGCTGGCTGTGCCTTCTCACTACCTACAGGGTGGGTACCTGACTGATTTCTTGGACTTTTATTCTACCACGCCAGTTTTCTGGGCTTGGCATTCCTGCACTCAATACTTTATCATGGAAGAACCAGCTTAAAAGAGAGAGGAAGAAAAGGAATGTTGTGGGGTTTTTATCATTCAAATAGATCTTTTTAAAAGAAATAGAAATATCTGTAGTGATTCTTTTGTAAATTAAAGATGGGACTCATCTGTCTAGTACTGTTAAATCAGCATCAAGTTTAGATGTCTACTGTACTGAAAGAGAACAGAAATATATCCAAATGTCAGGGCTGAGTGCACTTCTACACAAAAGGAAGGCAGTACACTGCTCATCAGGGAAGATTGCAGTTCACAGACTAAGGCTGGGACTACCCCATTCTAAGCTGAAACGACTTTGCTGCCCAATGAAAAAATCACTCCTCTTCCCTTTGTGTAAATGAAAGCTTTACAGAAAACCCTAAAAATGGAAATCTAGACTAAACTCCAGTGACTCTATGTCCTGAACTGTAGCAATATCATTATAAAAACAAGAACTGGCTCTGGTAGTACAAAATACAAAGAAACTTCAGTACAGTAGAAATTAATAAGGATTTTTTTCTTAAAATATATTCCCAGGAATGTTTCAACAAGACACTACAATGACCATCTCCCACAGATTAACAAAGCTTTAGAACAGCCAAAAGAAAGAAAAAAGTAATTTCAAATAAAATATTGAAAAAGGGAAACAGAAGGAAAGGCAATATTAATCCTGGTTAGAACAGTCTCTTACATGTTTGGTTAGGCACAGCTGGTAAACAACTGTAAAATTACCTGTACTGAACAATGCTGGCTCTGCCTCTTGCCAGCAGGATGATTTTGCACAAGTCATCATCAACATGGCAAATTCACCCTGCAAAAAATCAGGACAGCAATAACCCACACTGCCTCTTTCTTACCCAACAGAAGTGTCATCCTGTTCCTCTCAGGAAAGCAGCTTCCTTCATCTAAACAATGCCATGTTTGATGTCTCTTCTATATCTCTTGGGCCTTTTTGAATTGCCAACTGTGAATCTGACTCCAGGCTGACTTTTGGGGTTAGGAATCTATTCCCCAGAGAGCCCTCTGTGTTCTCAAACAGCTCATATATCCTCTTACAAACCTCGGTGTGTCCTAGAATGATGATTTAATATTTGCTTGTTGGTGGAAAACCACGTGCAATACACCTGTAAGCATTAATGCCCAAACCATCTGGCTCCTGCCTTTCTCTCAGCACTGGCAGGACAAGTGCTGCAGGGTTTCCTGTGCAGCTTCTCGTGAGAAACATCTGGCCCCGTAAGAAGAAAGTAACCACAGTGGGGATATGGAGTAAGGATGTTTGCTTGGACAGTGAGGGAATTCAGAATCCGACAAAAGTGAAGTGTTTCTGTGGAAAATGAACTCTTTCACTACACCTGCAGGAATTCTTAATTGAATCTAATTTTTTCCTACCGGAGAAGAAGTCCTGTGCCATTTTGGCCATGAGACAATGAGGGGAGCCCTAGAGATCTCATTTTAAGTAAGATCTGAGATCACTATATTCTAACAGTAGAACTTTTATGTAGGAAAAGTTATAGACTTTACTGTAGGATTGGGCTTCTGACTTGGTCATATGGAATGACTCCAGTCTCATCTCAAGGCAGATTTTGTGGTGTTCTGTTGCACGGAAAATGATAACAATTTACAGCAAAGAATTACTCCCATATTGCTTATAGCAGATGTGGCTATGTTGACACAGTCTCAGGGTTTGTTTTCTTAACATTTTGATTATATTTTGCCAATATTTTATTTTAAAAGTAAAAATATTACTTAAATGAGTTCCACAGTTTTCATTGCTTGTTGCTCTAAAAAGAGACTCATCAGATGGTTTGTGTTAAAGGATTTTCATAGCCCTTTCTTGGCCTAAAATGAAAATTCACGTCAGGAAATATGAGTAGAGAGATAGTTCTGCTAGAGCTAGAACTGATGAAGTTTCTAGGTGTAATGCATTTGAGAAAAGCCCAGGTGCAGTAAACAGCACCATGAGATTAAGACTGGACAGGTGCTACCACAAAAACAAAGGCTAGAGCACATCTCACAATGATTGAGGGCAGTTTATGTTTTGATTCAGTAAGTTATTAATATGACTCATCCGTATGTTACCAAATATCACACCCAGCAAGTGAAAATTGAAACATATGCCTGTGAGATATAAAAGGGAGCTTTTACAAGAGGCCTTGGCAGAATGGGTGTGAGGGAGGGGTAAGAACAGGAGGAGAAGAATAGAGCTTTTCTTGCTGTTTGCTACATCAGGTAAAATGAATGCACTGAAATTTTCTGGTGAAGGAAAATAGGCAACGCCCATATTTTTTTTTCCTGCTAGCCTTCCTCCTAACCCCTAACAAAGAATGAGATGAGGACAGAAGGGCAGTGTATGGAGACATCACAGCACTGTGCAGAAAATGACATAAGGTGTTTCTGATCCCTCCAGTTCCTCATTCCTTCAGCTGTTCCCTAATCCCAGGGCCCATGCAAGGGCAGAGGAGCATGCATGGATATAAAAAGGGAGGCATTTTGAGGTTGTCCCTGAGCTTAGGCTAGTTTTGTAACCATTCCCCATAGGAAGAATTCACCAGGCTAATGGGAAATTATCGAGGGAAATTACAGTCTTTTCACGTCTCTCCTGCAGTTATTTTCAGGAAGAACGCCACTAGATGGCACTGGGAGCTGTAACCACCCTGTACGGAGCTGCAGCCTTACCTGTAAGGGCAGGAGTGAAGCATGGCATGCCGCCCTGCTCTGGACACTGCATTTACACGACAGCAATAGTTCTTCATATCAGAATAAAACTGAATGATCAATATTTTACTACTCTTTAAACCTCATTCAAAACTGTATCAGCTGTCTGGCATAATGGCTCCACATGCTATTAAAGTGATGATAAAATAATCAGGGACTAATGTCACTGTTCCCATTATCAGCTACATCGTTTTCAGTTCTTTCAAATCTGGTCATGGGGAGGAGCACTGAGCTAGTAACGTATCCTAACCTCATTAACAGGGCCGGAAAAACCATAGAGCAGCTGTATTTTGCATAAGGTTGTATAGTTTCTAGACGACAGAAAACCTCCTGTGAAACTGCATGAAAATACGTTTGAACAAGGGTCTCCCACACATATATCCATACATATATGTATCTATACATACATATATGTGCTGCCTACATATATGTAATTAATAAAATTGAGAGAGCATAAATAACAAGTTTGTGATCCTAGTTGTCAATCCACTGTATTTTTGCATCCAGTCATGTAGTATTTGAGATACCGTACGTCACATGTCTAAAAGAAAATCCTGCCAACACACACAAAAGAATGCATTTATCATCCTAAATCCAATATATAAAACATATGCTACTTGTAGAGCATATGTTAGAGATCTTCCCTTCCCCTTCTCTCTCTGTGAGAAACTGGCCCAATTTCTGCTTCTAAGCAGAAAATCTTCACATGAACATGTGATTCTGCAGCCAGTTCTACACAGGTGAAGATCAATTAATTCCAAGTGGACTCATTCACTCCCAGAATTGGGGCATAGCTCTGAGAGAGTTTGCTTTGATGCTGCATGGTACCTCGAGTAAGCCAAGCTGGGACTCCGAGGATCCTCTCTCAGTCTAACCTCTCAAGGCCCTCTGCCTTGAATGCACAGGGAGCCCTGAGCAGAACCTGCAAGCAAAGGAACCCAGCAGTGGCTTTGGCAGAGATAAGCAAAAACATCCAAGCCCCCCAAAAAAAGGAAAACAATTATTTGATCCTTATGGCCCTGCTTCCCCATTAAAGAGCCAGTCTCTGTGTGAAAGGAATAGTTATTTACAGGTTAAAAAGAGCTCAGATACTTCTGCACCTCAGTGTTTGCTGCTTATTCAATGTTCAGATGACTTGCTTGGTGCCAGTGGGCCAATGACCTCCAAACACATATTTTTATTCCCTATTCTCAAATGCACTATCTAGAGAAATATTTTTACTAAGAATTTGTGACAGACGTCTTCCCTCATTGTCCCAGAGCCAACAGGACAAAGGGCCCTTGGTACCAATAAAGATGACTCTAAAGAAAACTGGGTTTCGTGTCTCAGAAACTCCCTTCAGCCTAACTTCAATTCCATTAATACACACTGTACTCAAGTTCCTTCCTCCAGCTGTTTCCCAATGAAAGATTAAGGATTAGCAATTCACATCTTGTCATTTCCCCATCTCAAATCAGTTCAGCAGGACGGTCACTGAAAAACTTCACATGTAGCTCACAAACAGTGAAGGAGATTGTGAATTTTCTGGGGGCTAGGGGAAATTTGATGTGGAAGCTGTGTTCTCTACAAAGACAATTCTTTAAGTAGAAATATTTCTTAGGTGTGAAGCCAAATGATTCAGTACAGTCTCATCACACACTGAAAATCCCAGGAGCTAATTTTTTAATCACTCCATGATACTCAGAAGTAAAGTCAGACACCCAAAAGTTAAGAAACCAGATGTATTTTAAGAGACTGTGAAAAGTTCCTTTGGAATTTAATCAAGACTTAGAGTAATGAAAAGAAGTTGTTTCCCATATGCTGCTATTCAGAATTCTCTGAAGCATCAGGCAAGATGTTACACCCATGTCACAGGTCTAATCATTTGCAACTGCAAGTGATTCCTGAGCAGGCAATGATGTAGTTGGGAAATGCTGACAATGTCTCTGAGAGGACACTGATGCAAAGCAGTTGTTCTAATGGTTACCAGAGCTCTACAAAGCAATACATGAGAAATCATTCTACAGAGAAATAGAGGTACTTTCTCCACAGAGAAAGTCTGGTAGGCTGGTGGACACAGATCCTTGACAAGCCACACAGAGAAGTGAAAAACTTTTGGAAGCAAAATTTATTTTTTTCTGACTGCTAAAATATTTTGCTTTGATACCTGACTTTTCACTCCAGCTTTCCAGAGGAAAAGACAGAACCATTCACTGAGAATTACCAGTACTCCCTTGATTTAGTGATCTCAAAATTGAACTTTTTGGCAAATTAGCTTTTCTACAGAGAAGGAAAAGAATAATCCAGCTCCACATTTCCACTGTAGCAACCTACCTCTACCACAGCAATGCTCAGAATAATTTACCAGCTCTGATCAGAGGAAAAGTTTTGTTTCTCCTGTGAAGCATAACTCTCTCTAATACTGACCTGAATCAATTTTTTGTTTGCAGTATTCATCTTCTGTTTTTAATTATTAGGAATATTAAACCTCAGGTTTTACAAGATACATTAGTGCCATTCTTAGTGTAATTGATACAGACATAAATCTACCACTGGTGTACAATGAACTAGTTCTTTGCCCCTCCAAAGACCCATCATAAACCAAACCAAAATCAACACACACACTCTAGCTGCTCTCTGTAAATCTGGCCAGTAGAAGTACTTGGACAGTTCTTCCATAGATCCTGGCTGACTTCCCACAAATGACCTGGTTTAGCCACTGCTCATTTAGAATTCCCCAAACCAAGAGAGCAGTAAACCAGAACCCAGATAATGTCTATCCCCAGAGGTGTTTGGCTAAATTTCTAGATGCTAAATAGGCAATGAGATGTAAGTCATCCGGCTGTGGATTGCAGCAAAGACAGACCCAAACCAGCTTAACAGAATGGCTGACTTCACAGTTTAAGTTTTGCAGGACTTTGAATAAATTCGGAAACCTTTGAGCCTGCTGCCTATTTGACAGTTCCTTCAGATTATGAACATCTTTATATAGGCTCCTTTTAAAAAGTAGACTCTACTCAGTCTGGTCATCAGTTGCAGCCTCATGGATATTTGTAGCATCATGGCAGAAAGGTGTACACAAACAATCTTTTTCTTACACAGACAGCTAATCCACAAGGAATAGTAGATAGATGATCATCCCCTTTCTCAGTTGAGGTTTATGGTCATCATTTACAAGCAATACAACCTGAAAAATAACTTTCTTTTTTCTTTAGAAATGGCTCCTAGCCGAAAGACATCCAAAATCAGGCTGAAAATATAAGAGTTTGTTGAATTTTTGCTTTGTCAAATGGTAATATCCATTTCAAATTCCGTTCACTAGAATGTAGTACATTCACAGAATTTCATTCCAAATTAACTCCAAAGTTCCCCAGCAGCAAAGGAAAGACAAATTTCATCCATATCATCTTGCTTCACACTTTGAATTCTTAAGAACAGAATGAGAAGATTCTTGTACCACAGCTACATTACTGGAAAACTGAGTGTCTGAAAAAGTGAACACCTTTTCTTTGTAGACCAGTCTCAAGATAGACCAATGATTACTGAGTTGCTGAGAATAAACACATCTGATTTCAGCCTCAGAGTTTTCCCCATATGTTATTGGATGTCCAGCCTTTTCTTTCTGTACCTTTATAAACTGATTTCCCTGAAAGAGATGTATACTAGAAATGGATCCCTCATTTTTAATGGCGAAAGACTTGAGAGTTTATCAAGACCATGAATTTTCTTGAGGGAAAGACTTCTCCTTTTCAGAGAAGGAGGATTTTTGACATTTTTAACATCCTTATGTTACTGAAGTCAGGCAGCCTCTGGCTTCCCACTACCAGTAAGGACAGCTGGAAAGAAATAACCGTGAGTCTGAAAGCCCAGTTTCAGTTCCCAACAAATATACTTGCTCTAATTAACATTAGTACCATCCATGGATACACAGAAGAGAGCAAAAATTTTTTAGCTCTCTAAAGAGATGAAAAACACTGAACAAATATTGATTTCCCTCTTCCTCCCTATGTCTTAGGTCGTTAAATATTAACACTGCCAATACAGTAATAGTCTTCGCTTTCACATCAAGCAGTAACTTAAATAATTAATTTGAGAGAATAGAGGATAACTCTCAAGAATGGATAAGCAGGGGGCATCCCTCTATGTCAGGAAGGGTTTCACTTCTTGAGAGCTTAATGCTGGTGATGACAGGGTTGAGAGTTTATGGTTAAGAATTGGGGAAGGCCAACAAGGCAGATATCATGGTGGGAATCTGTTACAGACCACCCACTCAGGATGAAGAGCAGGATGAAACATTCTCTGAGCAGCTGGGAGAAGTCTCACAATCCATGGCCCTTGTTCTTCAGAAGAATCCTGTTTCACCCACATGGATTGTGATCTTCTTCTTTAAACTTACCAGATGTCTGCTGGAAGAACAACACAGCAGAGAGGGAACATTTTAGGACGTTCCTGGACTGTGTGGGAGAAAACTTCCCAACCCAGCTGGTGAGGGAACAAACCAGGGAAGGGCCCTGCTGGACCTGTGTTTGTAACAGAGTAGGACTGAGAGGTGATCTGATGGTCAGAGGCTGTCTTGGGCACAGTGATCTCAAAATGATAGTTCTTGTTTCTTGGAGAAGTAAGAAGAGGGGTCAGCAGAACTGCCACCTTCCAAAGGGCAGATTTTGACCAGTTGAGAGACTGGTTGAGAGAATCCCCTGGGAGCCAGTCCTGAGGGGGAAAGGCATCCAGGAAGGCTGGATGTGCTTCAAGAAGGAAATCTCAAAGGCATGGAAGCAGGCCATCCCTGTGTGTCCGAAGATGAGCTGGCAGGGAAGAAGACTGGCCTGGCTGAACAGAGATTTTTGTCTGGAACTCAGAAATAAAACGAAAGAGTTTATGACCTTTGGAAGAAGGGGTGGGCCACTCATGAGGATTACAAGGGTGTTGTGAGGTTATGCAGGGTGAAAATTAGAAGGGAGGAAGTCCAACTAGAACTTAATCTGACTACTGCTGTAAAAGAACAAAAAATATTCCTATGAATACAGTAGTAACAAAAGGAGGGGTGAGAATCTCCCTCCTTTGTTGGATGTGGGGGAAAACATTGGCAAAGAATGAGGAAAAGGCTGAGGTACTCAATGCCCTCTTTGCCTCAGTCTGTAAGAGTAAGACCAGTTGTTGTCCAGGTTCCCAGCCCCCTGAGCTGGAAGAGAGGGAGGGGGAGCAGAATGAAGCTCCCATGATCCAAGGGGAAATGGTCAGTGACCTGCTACACCACCTAGAGATGCTATGGGACTGTCAGTGACCTGCTACACCACCACTATGGGACAGGATAGGATCCACCCAAGGGTATGGAGAGAGCTGGTGAAAGGGCTCACTGAGTCACTTCCCATCAGTTACCAGCAGTTGTGATTAACTGAGGAGGTCACAAGTGAGTGGAAGCTGGCAAATGTGATGCCCATCTACAAGAACAGCAGGAAGGAGGATTTGGGGAGCCACAGGTCTGTCGTCTGTCCTCAGTGCTGGAGTGGGATATGATCATCTCTAGTAGTATCACATGGCATGTACAGGACAGCCAGGGAATCTGGCCCAGCCAACGTGGGTTTAAGAAAGACAGGTCATGCTTGACTGACCTGGTGAAGTACACCCTTAGTGAGTTTGCAGATGACACCAGCATGGGTGGGAGTGTTGATCTGCTGGAGTGCAGGAAGGTTTTGGAGAGAGATCCTCTGCAGGCTGGATCAGTGGGCCAAGGCCAGGTCCTGCTCTTGGGTCACAACTACCTCCATGCAGTGCTACAGGCTGGGGGAAGAGTGGCTGAAAAGTGTCCCAACAGAAAAGGACCTGGGTGTGCTGGTTGACAATGGCTCCACATGAGCCATTGTGTGCCCAGCTGGCCAAGAAGGCCAGTGGCACCTTGTTCTCTATCAGAAACAGTGTGGCCAGTGGGACCAGGGCACTGATTGTCCCCCTGTACTCAGCACTGGTGAGACATCTCAAATGCTGGGTTTAGTTCTGGGCCCCTCACTACAAGAAAGACATTGAGGGTCTGGAGTGTGTTCAGAGAAGGGCAATGGGGCTGGGGAAGGGTCTGGAGCACAGGGGTGATGAGGAGTGACTGAGGGAGCTGGGGGTGGTCAGCCTGAAGAAAAGGAGGCTCGGGAGGGCCCTTACTGTCCTCCTGAAAGGACAATGCTGCTGGGTGGGGGTCAGTCTCTTCTCCCAGGTAAAAAGCAATAGAGCATGAAGAAGCAGTCTTAAGTTGCACCAGGTTGAATATTAGGGAAAATTTCTTCATGGAAAAGATTGTCAAGAAGTGTCAAGAAGTGGCACAGGCTGCCCAGGGAAGTGGTGGAGTCACCATCACTGAAGGTTATTTAAAACATGCAGACGTAGCACTTAGGGTCACGTGGTAGGCTTGGCAGTGCTGGGTTAAGGGTTGGACTCAAATGATCTCAAAAGTCCTTTCCAATCCAAAGAATTCTGATGATTCTATAAACATCTAATGTGCTAACTGCTTGAGTGAGTAGGGCAGATGGTAGAAATCAGCAGGATTGATTGGAAGCCATAGGGAGGCATTAGCCATAGGGACCCAGAATCATCCCCACAGTCAAGAATGAGCTCTGCTGGCTCTTTGCTCCCCTTTCCAGCCGGCTTCCCCAGCATGGGTTTCTGTTCATTGTAGACAGGTAGCAGGGGAAGGGGAGGGTGAATGTATATGAGGCCAGAGTGTCTGCCACCAAGGGAAGGGAGAAGGATCTACATTCCCAAGGAATCGTCTGGCTTCAGAGAAGGCCAGGCAACTAAGGACCATCACGAAGAACTTTCAGGGGAGATTAAGTAAAACTATATTTACTTCCTGTGATGGATTAGAAATTACTGTGAAACCACATCTTGACAAACCTTTTGGTTGAACAACAGGTTTTCATTTTGTTATTAGGGAGAGAGTGCAGGAAACATTAAGTGCCTTGAAAGACTGTAGCCAAGATATTACCCTAATGCTATTTTACCACACTTAGGTACAGATGTTTTTTTAATATGTGAGCATTAACACTCTGTCTTTTTAATTACACAGGCCTAAACTTTTACATCATGTTTAAGAGGTCATAAATTTAGTGTAATAAATCTCAGTTAAAACATTTAACACAAAGTGTGTTCAGCACTACTTAGAAATTACTTTTAAATGCCACATTTGTCGGGCTCAAATATTTGCATGAGATTTTGAGAACATCAAATTCTTTATTTCATATTGTGGGCTTTTCATGCCTAAAGAATACTCTCAAGAAGATTTGAACATTCAAGGGTGATTGTTCAAAACAGTATTAGGAAATCATGCGAGATTAATTATTACCTGTCTTCTTCTGCCACGAAATCAATTCTACCTGCATCTGAGCTGTTGGAGAAACCTCAGTTGCAAGGCTTGAATTGCAGATTACCAGTGATCTTTGCAAGGTTAGGCAAGTAAACATCCACATTCCTTTATGCCTTTAGCTTTCTTGGCCTGAATGTGCAAGCTGACTAAAACAGAGAAGAGCATCAGCTGCTGTAGTGTTTTCAAAAGAGGAGATGAGCTCAGGGGTTTAATCTAAAGATATGAAGGCAAACCATGTATCAGAAAACTGAAATGGGATATTGCTTGAAGTGTTATGGAGAAAGTTGAGTGTTAAAAGACTTGTTGATCCTATCTGAGCTGCCAACACATTTCCAAGTTGATAAAGAGGGAGGGAAAAGAACTTCAAAAAATGCTTCATTACTGTAAATCAACCCACTTTTATGAGGTTTAAGACACTCCTGAGCAATCCTTAAGCCTAGCTCACTCTCCAAATCTTTGCTTGGTTTGTTCTAAATGAGCAGCAAAATGAATTAGAATCTTCAAATTATTAATTACTCAAGTCCAAATGATTTTTTTGTTACTCCCTTATAACAACTCCCTTATAGCTCATATTGCATTTGTACAGACACATTGTGTCCTTATATTCGATGCGTGACAGGAATTATTTTCTCATGAAAATAATACCTTGACAAACCCCGAGATACCAATAGTGCATCTTCTGACCCTATTACTAGATCGATGGATGAAAAAATATTATTTAGTGATTCATTCTTCTGTATTTGCAGTTTAGTTTATAGATGCTTCTACAGCAATATTAGAAATTTATTTTGACACTGACTGAGTAGCAAACACAAAGACAGTGAATTAGCCAGGCCAAGTGAATTAAGTCCATGAGTTTGTAGAAACAAGTAGAGGTTTTTTGGCATAAGCTGAAATCAAATAGTGAATTTGTTGGATTGCTGGATATTTACTTTGTCTTGTCCATTAGCTGTCTTTTTAACATGTCTGGAATCTGCTCAAAGAAGACCTAGGCTGGGCATTCCCTTCTAAGCACTGGAGAAACATTCCTGCATTACCAGGGATAGATAGATAGATAGATAGATAGATAGATAGATACATACATACATACATACATACATACATATATAGAATTATTTTCTAAGGCTTTCCTCAATTCCAATTGATCACACATAGATAGGAGAAGCCAAAGGAGACAGCAAGCCACTCACTGGAGCTTGCAGGAGCACTCCAGTGGTTTTAAAATGCTCAGCTAAGGAAAACACCTCTCCCAGCCTCTTTGCTTCCAGACAGGGGTATCTCAAACAGGACAGAAGGCAAGAACAAAGCAGTGCTGAAGAGTTGGTGACCATAATATGTGTTATGGCAAAGTTATTTCAGACAAGTCCTAGTCTGACTCTGTGGCCTGAGGGCTGCCAGCAGTCCCGTCAAACCTATCTTATCCCTGTTTCTGCCCTGCCAAATGAAGCTTGCAGCTTCCTTCCACACCCTCTTTGCTTTCAGTGTCCTAAGTTTGACTTCATAATTACTTCATGAGACTAAACTTATTCCACAGCAACAAGATAGAGTTTTCTGGAGAGTTTCCCAAAGGAAAACTTGAGGGCAAGTTTGCCTACAGTTATATAAATAGCCTGACCTATTTCAAATACCATTTTTCAGTTCTTCCAGGCATAAGAGCTCACACCTTCACTTGGGGAGTTTCATCACAACATCCTCTCTGTGCTCTCAGGGTAATTTTTTTTTAAACACCAACAACAGCTGCCATAATAAGGTCTTTATCCTCCATGCTGGGAATGGCAAAATAAACAAAATGTCACTGGTTTGGCACAATAGGCTGTTCTGGCAAAGTTAACCTATTTTTCTTATTCTGGCACGTAAGAGAGACTGATCCAAAGGCAATTGTCTGAGATTAAGTCAAAATGCAAACAATAATTTTTCTGCTGAACCCTACTCAGGCACACAGAATTCCAATATACAAGATTTTACACACCTTTCAGCAAAAGCAGAGCTGTAAATACAGATTCTGTCACTTTAGAATATCACTTGTTTTAATGTTTGTGGCATTCCTCAAAAGATTTCTGACTCTTAGATGAATTAAAAAGTGAAATAGGGATGTCCTCTCCTGACATGCATTTTCCTTGCTGCTAAATAAAGTTAAACTTAAGGTCTGACCAAAATAATTAAATCTCCTCAAGGTTTTATTATAAAACCACTGGCAATAATTCTTTATTACTTTTCCCAGTACCAGTAACAATGCCCAATTCACTCTTCCTTACGCAGCAGTAATAAACCTCTTGGAAAAAGAATATTCTTTGACTACATTTGAATGATGGCTACATTTTATTTGAATGATAGCTTCATTTATTTCATAGGACACATGCAAATATCTTCAGACACCTCAGAATCCTCTTGTTCAGTAAAGCTTGCTTCCATAGCGTGAAGAGTGAAAAACAGAAGGCTTGACTAGGATTAGATCTCTTGTCTTGTGTCTTCTTTTAGATGCCGTAACTAAGTAATTATTCCAAAGATCTAATTATTGCATCAGCTTTTCAAGGGTGATGATTTTTTCATGTTGCAGAATGTTGACATTGTTTAAAGGAAGTCATAACCCATAAATCAAGAATGTGCTTTTAAACTAAAGCGTTTCCATTTAAGAACTACTCCAAAAAAAGCACTGAATACACTCAAAAGAACAGAAGGAAGCAAGAAAGTATTCTAAGTTTATGGAGGGTGTGGCGTCACATTTTAAGCTAAAAATACAAGGGATGTTCACTTGCAAGCAGTAAAGTCACAGCCACTGAACACGTTGCTATGAGTCGACAGAGCTGCTGAAACTGGACTGATACATCCTAGTCTGGAACAATTGTCCAGGTAAACACTCCAGCTCAGCTTAAAATTTCCTTAAGGCAGCCCCACATTTCAACTACATTAGTTTACTCTGTAGAGGAGGATGAATAAATCTAAATAGAGTTTTGTTCTATTTTTACTGGGTGGTTTCTGACATCTAAATGAGGCTGAGAATGCTCTATTTATGTTAAGAGTACAGTGAACTGAAATATGAGGAGCTCTTAACTGCCCTGGTAGATCATCTGGAGAGCTGACATGCTTCACATGAGCCAGTGATTTATTCCCGTAAGTAAACAAGGCACATTAGAGCAGGACACAGCAACAATGAGCACTTGAAAACACAAGACCTTTGGATCTAGCCCAGGGGCAAGGAATGATTTTCATTTAGCAATGCTCTCATGCAGGAAAGTTAAGAACACACACAGGAAGTAATTACAAAAGTCATGACGACTAGGGGGAAAAAAAATCATTTTTGGAGGGGTAACTCCATCTGTACTGGAGAATTTATAAACTTTTGCTAACAACGAGAACCAAAGTGCCCTCCAATTGTGAAAAAGCACCAAAGCTGCTGGTGAAAAGGGACATCATAGCTTTGATGTCTGATTAGAGATGTGCAGTGCCAAACAAACGTCTTTGCAGTAATATATTCTCATTCCCAGTCTTTTTGAGCCTGTTAAATCTCTTTCCTCTGCTCACACAGATCTGACCTCTCTGTAGAGATATTCCTTCCCCTGGAAAGTAATAATTTTGTTTGCAGGGGAGGTAGAGAGAATATAAAGCAGAATAGAAAGTGATAATTTCTTTGCACAGAAAGTGACAATTTCTTACAGTCACTCAAAATAAAATTTTTTTAAAAAAGACTAAAAACCTATAGGGTTTTCTGAAACCAGAAACAGTCAGGAAGAAGAGAGTGAATTCCAAGGTGAAACTCTATGCTTTGCTCTTTATTTATTGGTGTTTGCATATCTGCTGTCTCTCTGTGTTTTTCCCAAAAGGTGTGGCTTTTCATATAGGCTCCTACGCTTGTGCTAAAAAATAATAGTACAGGGCAGGTATTAGAATGCAATCCCAGCTCTGCTGCGTGTGTAACACTGCATGTAATACTAATATAGCAATATAGCAGACAGCTAGGGTTACCATGTAGTTTTTAATACCCTTTTCCATATGTATAACTTTTTATTTTTTCCATTCAAAGCACTACACTTTCTACAAACACATTTTCTCCACAGTCATAGTAAAGATTCCTCAGCAGCAGAACTGTAGGAGGTTTTAAGAAAAATCTCATTACCTTGGAAAATAACTTTTTTCCAATTACTTTGGATAATTAAATAGAGCTATCAGCCAAAGACATTCTTCAAAACATCCATGTTTTCATTGTTTTAGGCATGCACTTACCACTGCATTACAATCTGCTCTGCATTAGCATTGGATTAGAAAAGATTCCTAGAATTTGACATTTAAAGCAGAATCTTACTCAACAATTAAATTATTATTCTTTCTCCAATAAGGAGAGAAAAAAACTGCACTTCTTTTAACCTGGAGGGCAGGAGGGGACATGAAAGTTTCACTGACCAAAGTCTGAATACTTCTCCAGCCGGGCATCCTATTTAGGGATGTTTGCTCATTACCTCAGACACACACGCTGCATTCCCTGGTGTCATGTGCCCAATTCCAGAAGCCATTAGAAAGTCACGAGGTAAAAGGCGCGTGAGTGTGACTGCATAACCCCCCCGAGCTGGTAGGACACCTTCATGTCTCTGCAGCCCTGTCTTCAACACATCCCCGTGCAGTCTCTTCTGCCTCTCCTCACAGTAAGAGGAATTGGCCTAAGGAATAAGAGGAATGAGGGAAGAGCTGGTCACCTACAAGTTTTGCCAGCCGAAGCACTCAAGAGTGGGGGTCAGAGAAGGACCAGCTGGCTGCTAGCACTGAGCCAGTTTTCCCTGCAGCTCTTTGGGATACACAGCTTCATTCAGCTCTGCCAGGATTTTCAAGCAATGTGTGAATATAAGGATGTGCTCCTGGTGCATCCCTGGAGCAGCCACTGCAACAGGAGCTAACAAATAACTGTAGACAGGCACAGGACTCAAGGCCAAAGTCTGTTCAAGGAAGGGAATTTCAAACACTTCAGCCAACAAGGGCTTGTTTTTTCCATCTTTCCTGCTGCAGCAGGACCAAGGTAACAATGCTGATAGCTCCCCTAATACTCTGCAATATATTTCACTCAGCAACCTCATTTTGCTATAAGTAATAATGAGCAAAGAGTCACTTGGACTATAAAAAACACAACCAGGAAAGTGTTATCTTTTAGTGTGGTGAAAAACAGAGGTTTGCATGGAATAACAGTATTTCCTTTCTTATTATATCTAAATGTTCTCAAAAATGCACTGCCTTATCTTTTCTCAAAGTGATTACAAGTATTTTGCTCTGCCAAGTATATCTCTTACTAGTTAAGCTTGCATTCCATGATCAGGAAGTTCTTTATCTAAAGTGAAATTTTGTAACTAAAAAGCACAGGAAAAGTTCCGTAAAACTATCTTAGGGTTCAAGCAGTGAGTGTTCCTGCTTCTCAGATAAGTTATTCTTTATAAATTTGAAAATTTTGTTTTCCCAGTGTTTTAAGTAATGTTTAACTACTTAAAGTACACTGAGCCGGTGCTCTCAGGAGCCATAATGGAAAACAACCCCAAACCCACCTAAACCAAAAACCAAACAACAACAACAACAAAACCCAACCAAAGAAAGCTAATCCACTGAGGTTTTATCATTGTTCATTTATGTTGTAAATGTTTCTGAAACGATTCCAACCCTGGAGCAAAATTAGCAAACAGGTAAAGTAAGATATTCTATAGCTAATTCTTGAGGTTTTATTGTTATTAATGTGAGGGCACTGAGTAGGTCAATATTTGGTTTGTTTGAAAATACTGCAGCCATTTACATTTCTGCTGGACATGACACATGGAATCTTTAGAAATGTGCCTGATTTTCTTCTTTGTTTCTAACAAATGGGACACAAATGGAGGGGAGAAGTTCTGTGTTTACAAATCCATTTTCATTGTAAGTTAAAAGCTTGGTGATTCATAAACAGCTCTAATAAAGTTCTCCCAACTTAAGATCTAGCTACATAAAAAAAGACTACTTGTTTGACTCTCTCTGAATTACTGCTCTTAGAACAAGGCCACCTGGGGATAATGAACAGCTGATTTAATTTTTAATCAGCATTTAAAAGCCTTTTAAGTGGAGCTCATTTTCATTAGTTTAAATAAAGAACACCTCGAAAAGTGAAAGGTCATTAAACCTCTGGAAGTACATTCATGCCAAGACTTCAGCTAAACATAGCTCCTTTTAACAGGGTGTCGAGGGATTTATTAAATATAATGTGAACAATTGCTCATTTCTGTAGTCAAACAGAGCCTCATAAAGGGATCTATTGTCGCATCAATGCCTTACACAGGAAATTGCTCTATTTTGAACTCGCCTGTACAGCCTGAAAGCATCTATGTATAGAGGCCAGTGCACAAGGTGTGCAGAGCTCAGTTTCAGTGACATCTGGGCAGCCTCTGGACATCACAGGATTAGGTGTGATGAGTAGCATGGCTCTAAGAAGGACCCAGCTGCTTGGTAAGAAGGAATATTTTGCATCTTAATGCTTTGGTATGAGACTTGACCATTTTAAAATCTGCAGTCATGTTCAGCGATTGTGAGATACTTGTACACACTTGGATGTGCATATTTTTTACCCTGCCTGTTCAACCCAGGCTACTGGGCTGGCCTTCCATAGTACACCTGTTTCCCTTACCTACAGAGCAGATTTCTGTCATGAGTCTGACTTGAATATCCTTCAAATTTTTAATAAAACATTGTCAAGCATAAATAAATATAGATATAATCAAGGACTGGAAAGTCTGCTCAGTAAATGGGGCCACCCTGAAAAGCACAAGGCTCAATTCCACCTTTCTTTCTCAGGTTTGTTCCATTCTCAGAGCAGTCAGGGAATTAATTATTTTTTTATGAGCCTGTAAACATATAATAGAACATTACTTATTACTTCAAGCTGGGAACTTCAGCTCCTGCGATGCTCATTTTTCACAAACAATCAGCAAAATGAATGAGATTAAAGACACATTTAGAATTGTTCAGGATATTAAATGTTGCAGCTAGAAAAAGCTACCAGATTCATGCTAACTGCACAATGCTGTTCCTTTTTGGGAAATTCATGCTGAGCAGAAGAGGATACAGACAGTAAAAAGTCATACTACCACATCTCTTACCAGCCCTAATTTCTAGGTGAGGAATACCAAAAAATAGCCACAGGCCCTGGGAAAAAAAGCCCCAGCTGAGAGGGAGAGGGAGAGAAAGGCTGGGCTTTACAGAGATTTTCCAATATCCTCAAAAATTTTGTACCTAGCCAGAATCAAGAAAAATATTCCTAGCCTCCTCACTAACTGAAAGAAAAATAGTTTCAAACTCAAAACCTTCCACTTCCAAGAAGATTTAAAATAGCACCTCTGCCTCCTGAAGAGCTTGGAATGCATCTGAATGTACTGGATTTTAGCATTCCTGGCAATTTGTCAGCTAAAGTCTTGGTACTTGACAATTCTTTTTGTTACTGTGTAACATGAACTAGGAATCCCACAGGGAGATGAGGAGTCACCTAGATGAAGCTCACTTTAGAGTAAGCTCAGGGCACTCTATGCCTCAGCTTTATGTTGCACTCATCCATTATACCTTTGAGTCCTTTTGAGTTCAACAGTCTTATGATTTGTATCAAAAAGCTGAATTTGACACCTCCATTCATAAGTTGTATCCAACACTGTCTGAATTTCACTTTGGGATAGTGCATTGTACACTAGATGCATGTGTGAAATAGATTTAAGAGTCTGAGTGAATTTCTACATGATAGGAATGGAACAATCTCTGTGCCTAGGTTTTCCTTTTGGAAACATTAACCTCACTTTCCCACCCCAACCTATTGGATGTCTTAATTGTCTCTTTATGCAGAAGACAGACCTCATGAAAATTAATTCCCCATAATCACTAAGGATTTGAGGTTGTAGGTTTGCTAAATGAATTCACACGTTATAACTCAGGTTTAAAGCAGCTTTATAGCATTCCTTCCTTAAGAATAGATAAGCCTAGTGAGGCTGAGGTGTTTGTAAGTACAGGGAAAATTCACAGGGGCTACATGCCTGTGCCTCAAGCACGCTGGTAGACTGATGCTTTGAGAGATGTTAGAAAAGCTGCTAGTTCTCCTGAAAGGATCAAGCCACCTTCAACAATTATTATTGATATATTTCTTTTTCTATAATGAGGAGATAGGAAAAACTCCATATTTACATTCTCTCAGGTAGCTGTGTCTGTCAATCCTATCAACATCCAGGATAAAACACGGGAACAATAGGGAAGAAGTGGCAGTTTCACTGTTAAATACCAGATGTGCTATTCTAAAAGTTAGAGATTCTAATGCTCGGGTTCCTTATGTGTTGGCTTTTATCTGTTTTTGGAATAATATACCATGTATTTCCATCCAACAAATCACTTTTTTGTGATTTGTGTAAAATTAATAAGTATCTCATATGTAGGAACTAACACAGGACTTTGATCTTTTCCAGGACATACTCAGGAACTGCCGTGGCAGAAAGATAACACACAGTTGGCTGCTTCCAAATAGGGGGGAAAAAACCTCCCAGAATTAAAGAATGTCTGTTTTAAATTAAAACAAGGGCCAGGTTTCCAAGGGCATGTGATCATTAATTTATAAAGGCCATGGTTTGCTTATCAGGTGACATTAATGGAATCACTGACCTGTATCAAAAGTTGTGGAAAGAACAAACTTAGGTTCTTTGAAACAAACAGATTGGTTTCATGACTTGGTCACAGAGACTGCTCTAGCTTATTCTCACCTGAGAAGTGTCATATATAAAATCCTTGGGGACATTTCCAGGAATCTCTGGCTACAGATGGTGTTTCAATCACTGCAAGTCTGGATGAAAAAAACCCCAAAACAACCAAAACCAACCAAAAAAATTTGCCAAAAACCTCAATTTAAAAGCCCTTGATAATATAAAAAACCCTGTCTATTCTTGAATAGTAACATCACATATAAACATTTTCTGTCTCTAAAAAGATGATCACTTGGATATCAGGAATGACCCACACTTCTACCACCAGCTGCCACTTTTGTGTAGGAGCTGAAGCATATTTCTTGCAGTACTATTAAAAAAGACTCTCTAAGGTGTCTAAAATTGATAAATACAAGGTCCACTCAGGAAAAGGAGAAAATATTTTGTCTAGATCAAATAAAGGGTATAATCTGTGGATGGAAGGTTGAGAAAGACAGGTCCTATTTTTAAGATGTGCTGTTCTTCCAGTACCCAGTGATGTGGTTGCTACAAAATAGTGCAAATCCAGCCTTGCACTTCACTCAAATTAGCAGGAAATGTACAAAAAACTCCACTCATCCCTAGAACAAAACAGAAACTGTAAGATCTGCAATCACTTCCATGCAAAAACAGCCATGTGCTAACAGGCAGACCCCACTTAGTTATTTGAATAACAGTTATTATATCAGCATGGAACAAAGGCATTGATTTTTCAGGAGACATTCTTTGTTTTATTAGTTAGATTAATTTTAAACTCATTGTAAGACGCATGACAGAGAAATCTTCTGTTAAAATATGCCAATTTGAAGTTTATGAAGTGAAAAAAATCTATCCAACACTGTTGATTCATTGTCTGAATTATTCCCTTCTAAATAACACCTTTGTTTCTGTTTACTCTTCAATGGACAGACTAGTCAACTGGAAAACCAAGGGAGTGCTACTTGAAAGTCTACAGGCTTCTTTTGTGGAAACTGGCTTTTGATATGATGACAAGTTCTGTTTTTGCACATTGAGAACAGCTTCAGAAACTGGAACCATGAAGTTCACTCTAATTTATAAATTTTACATAATTCCCAGTGTATTCATTGGAGGATATACAATCTTTCAAAAGCCATCCTTCAACTATAAACTTTTGGATAAAGAGTCCAGCCAAATGTCGTTTTTAAAATTTTTTTCACCACTGTGAAGAATCAAATGGAAAGTATTACAGAAAATATCACTCACAGTAAAATCAATTAGATAAACCTGCTTAATGTCTGTTAGGTCCATTTATTTCATAGGCTTTCAAGCAAAACCAAACCCTTACCAACTCTGGAACTTACACATTTATTTTTTTTCTATATTGCTGGATACAAGATAAGGTGATATACAGGAATCTCAACTGAAAATAATTTCAAACTAGATAATTCCTAAAGTTCATTTATAAAAATCAGTTCGGTACTTCAAAATATCCTCACTGGTTTTATTCTATTGGTTAACATTATGTTTATATTACTATATTATCCAAATTACAGAGTTGTTAAAGATTAACACTGAAACTGTCTTGGAAAACAAGTCTGACTTCATAAATGTTGTGTAAGGATAGTTAATCCTAAAATATCTCCATTAGTTAGTTTACAAACCTTTTGAACAAAAGCCTAAATGTAATCCAAGTTAATTGCTCCTATTACTCCACGAACAGGAACCAGGTGCCCTCTCATATGTTAAATTAAATATGAATATATTTATTTCAATTACTGTTAAAAGTCTAATACTCTCTCAATATAGTAAGAACTACCAAAACTGTCTGCCTCTCTAAAGCATAAATGCCATATATATCTTTACACAGAGCTTTAGAGAAAGCCTTAGCACAAACAGAAAATATCTTGACATAAGCATCATAATAAACAGGTAGGATCTTCTTTTTGGTATGAGAACTTAAAGGGGGAAATTATTTATTCCTGCAAGAAATCAGAAGCAAAATTTCATAACGCTTGATCCTCATCAGTTTTATGGACAGGTAGTAGATAAAGGAATTTCTGTGAGTTTTGCAGTGTAACCTTTTCATACAGGGAGCTTCCAACATGCCTGAATCAGAAACAAGAGCATGTGGTAATCAATGGGAACCATGAAGGAGGCAGGTGAGAGATAAAAACAAATACAGAGTGGTGATGATGTGAAAATAAATTTTCCATGGCTTTGCTGACTCTTGTAAATACTACTTGAGGAGGCTTAAAAGGCAACACTTTGCCTTTTGTGAAACAGGTTTGGATGGCAGCTCTTAAATGCAGGAAGACTTACAGCTGCCAAGCAACATTACCTGATATTTCCTTATCCTATGAGATATCACCCCTGACACACCAATGTGATAAGAATGACATGTCACATCAGTCTGAGGTACTCCTAAAGTGTGTCCCACTCCATTTTGGTAGCAGATACAAAAGCAGATAACAATGAAATCAGGGATGAGCTGGGGATGTGCTAACACTCTTGTATTTTTTTTTTCCTGGGTGCACATGCCAGTGCTAGGGTTTATGTTTCCACACAATTTTCTGTAGCTGAAAGAAAATGAGGACTCTCCAGCACTGAACCAGTTTTGTGGTCCTCTTTCAATTTCTAGGAAAGAAGAGTCATCATGGATATGCGGATAGAAGTTAATGATTATGAAATTTCCTTCAACAATTTCACTGGAGCAGATAAGTGCCACAGAAAAACAGGATGTGGAAATTAGATTAGAAACTGACTAAAATGTGAAAAAATCCCTGTTTGTAGAAGTTATACAAAACTGGTTGAAGTAAGGAGTTATGATTAATGATTAACTATTATTTCAAAAAACATAAAATAAAGTGCAAGCAGTTTCAAACTGAGAATAAAAAAGTATTTTTTTTTAAAACGACCAAAGCTTCTCTTGTGGCTTCTGCAGAAACTTGCTGGTTTTGAACTAAAAATAAACAACACTACTTCTCTGCTATTAAAGCCTGACTGACAATGCTTTGACTTTTTAAAGGCCTATGTCTGCCAGTCAGACTGAAAGAAGACATGAGTTCAAGTTATTCAGAAAATGATTTGGCTTTTCAGAACTCCCTGTCTCTGACTGCCATGTATTCGGTGCTGTGAAATATATCCTTAGTTTGTGCTACAACCCCCAAAGACTTACACCAACCACCTTTAAATAAGGGCACCCCCTGGGAATAAGAGAACTGGAAGATATCCCTGAAAACATCCCCTTAATTATTTTAGAGAATTAATATTAAGGCGTTAAACCATGGGGAGGTGCAGAACCAGTGTAAATGGAAAAGCTGTGCAATAACAACCTGATCGTGACAGAAAGCAATCTGCACACACCTGGCATAGCTTGGGGCGCCTGTGGGTGGAAACAGGAGAGAGAGCTGCTGACATTTCTCAGTCCTGCTAATGAAATTGTAAGGTATATTAGGAATTTCAGAAAAAATTCAGCAAAATAGACTGGTCAAAATGGTATCAACAGGGCAAGTGCATACTATTTCTCTCCAAACATCCATGATTTGCAAATTTCCAATGAATTCAATACAGAGTTCCTACAAACCCTCCATAGGACCACAACAATTGTCTAGGGACGTCAAAGATTTCAGGCTCCAGGACAACCACGGAGGTCAGGCTTCCAGGTTGGCTGTCACAAGGTTGGCAGCTGTGTGGACTGAGTGTCCTGATCATGATGAGGAGTGCAAACACTTGCACAGCCCTTGCTCCTCAGCACAACTTTGAAGTGTGTATCCTGGAATCTTCTAACGCCCTTTAAATGGAGTACTCAGAATTGGAGAGGTCACAGTTTGCAAAAGTTTCCAAAATTTAAAGACAGATCTCTCAACCACAGTGTATTGAGAACAATAAATGGTTGCAAAATAATCATATTTATGACATCTTCCAATACACGTGTTTTTGTGCATTTTATTTTTAAGACATTGTGCTTTAACCTGTTAAAAATTGAGATAATCATGATTTGTAAGGAAAATTGAAAGAAACTGTCTAGAATCTTAAGGAAACAGGCTTAAATAGAAAAGAAATTTCATTATTTCCTGTTCACACACTCATCCAGCAGCAGTGAATGCTGGAAAAGTCAGGCCCTTTTATCCTACTCAATCCCAGCCATGCATGATACCCAGGTTTATTCCATATAACATACTGAATGAAACTATGAATTAAAAAATATCCAAAGAAAGTCTTTTGCATAAAAACAAGCCAACCAACCAAACAAAACCCCAAACCCCTTGCTCCCACTGTAATAACTCCTGTCATTAGCTTATTTTCATGCTTCTAATTTTTTTAATTATGTATTTACAGTTGTAAGTACATGGCAAGTATATTATATATCCATGTAACACACTAGCAACTGCTTGAAAGTGTTGTTATCTTCTTGAAAGTGAAATTATCTTCTTAATTTTCCCTATGATCCAGAGTGCATGTAATCCAGAGCATAAGCACATTATGCAACATGTCCAGGAGGAGAGATGCTGAGCTTTTCTTTCACCAAGAGCCAGGCTCAGGTGATGAAGATGTAACTGCAGTAGGACTGTCAGTGTGGTTCAGATGAAATGCCTCTGTGTTCTTACAGGTTAAGCAGTTATTTTTACCAGAACAGAGTTGTGAAAATGAGTGACATCATTGTTTCTTCTGTATTTTCCTGCAGGGATAACATAGCTGCCACTATAAATTCAGACAACCAGAAACGGAAAATAGTTTCTACCTGTATCAGTGCAGCTTCTCCTTACTAGGAATTATCTACTCTTTGTAAGCAGTAGGCAAAGGAGAATATAATTTTATGGGAAATACTAAATTTCTCACACACAATGTACTGTTCAGTCCTCTCGTCTACCTCCTAAATGTTCTTTTCAAGGAAATCTATGGGGTGCCTTATGATGAATTTGTCACTAAGATTGCATTCCCTTCATCCTCCCCCTGGGTACCCCTTGCTAGTTGGTGGTCAGATGCAGAATGGCTGAAAGTATTACTCCAATAACAAAATAACAGTCATAGCCATGAATTGCAGTTGGTTGATACAGTTCTCATGGAATTACACAAGATCAGCCCTCATTGAAAGACCAGAAAACACAATAATCTGTGGGCTATATGCCTGCCTGTGCCATCTCCAATATCAGTGTAAGTCATGATTCATATTCCATGATGATTCTGTAAATAGAAAAATATAAATATAATAATAAAAGAGAACACCAGGTGCAATACCAGGATGTCCGGATTCTAGGCTTGTTTGCAGTAATATAAAGTGGATGTGACTTCATTGAAATCAAAGGAGGGAAAATCAGTTGACATTTGAGGAGAGTTTAGCAGAATTTTCTCTCTCCTCCACAACTAACAGAGAGAGCTAACAGAACTGTTCTTAAAGCCAAGAGGCATGACTTCTCTTCCCAGTGACAAACGATGCAATCTCCTGAAAACTGAGGTGTTTTTATGAGTAAAGCTCTGTAAGGAACTTGAATGACACCAACTTGATTTATTAAGCCAGTAATAAGTTGCTGCTTTTATTATGGGACACTGGGTACCCACCACCAAAGAAATTAATGTGAGTTTCTCTCTCCTTTCCTGAAAATGGCCTGAAGACCAAGCAGTATGCAAAGAATCACTACTCTCATCACTAATTTGTGTAAAGGTCATGACACAATGTCTTGACACTCCAATTACCTGCTAAGTTCTCCCTTAATACAAAGAGTTTAAATAGATGGAAAATTTTGCTTTCATTACATGAAATCAAATGTTTTGTGATATGGCTTTGATTACAACTGGTGCAAGGAGCAGGGAGTAAAATCAACCTAAAAGCAATGGCTTAATTTAAGGACAGTTTCATCTCAGACTTCCAGGGTTTCTCTTCTTTCCACTTCAAAAGAAACACCACAAAATGCATATTTCCACATCTGTTAAATAGCAAATTACTTTTGTTTCTGTGTAAAACTCGTGTATTATACACACGGAGGTACAGTACATGACTTCTAAATACAATTACATCTTCATTAGATGTTTTTGTTGGCATGAGTCTCCTGGAGAGTTCACAGAGATCTGATCTGTTCCTGATACAATGTGTCAGCCAAAGGCACTTAAGTGGACACACTGAGGCCTGCAAATGTGTATTTTTGGCAGGACAGGCTGATTCCATGTGTGTGCACAATTCTGTACCAGTGTGTGTGCAGTAAGTTTTGTCAGTATGAATAACACTCATATGTGAGAGGAATTTTTTTCTGGCCAGCATAGCATAAAGTATATTGATATAAAAAAAGTGTTCCTGTAAGATCGAATCTAAGATAAGACACTGACTTCAATGTTGTTGAATCCCTCCAGCATACTTTAAGAGTTAAGCTTACTAATAACTAGACAGCCCTAAATTCAAGTCATATCTCACTATTCCTTTATTACCAACATCAGATCACATGTACTCTCTAGGAGAATATCATAAAAGCAGTTCAATTTTTCAGAGAAAATTTCAAGGTGCCTTTAAATAGCAGAAATATCCTCATATATCCTTATAATAATTTTAGATAAGTATTTGAAGTTTAGCAGAGCCTTTGAAAGCCTTTCCATCTCTTCTGTTAAGCTTTCAATTCTTACTACAGCAGTGCAGTAGATGTTGGGCAATGAAATGCAGTTTCAAAGTATCCCAGTTCACCCTCCATGCATATGCTTCACATATTATAAATAAATAAATTATAAATAAATGATCGATTTTTAAACTTCTCACGTGCTTAGCATTAAAGCTGAACAATGATGTAGTCCATCCAGAGTACCTCTTTATACTTCAAACACCTTTCAGTACAGTCACCTCATACATTTTATCTGATTATTACATTAAAAAAAAACCAAAAAGAATATGAGCACTCAGAAATGTGCAATAAAAGGTCTTGGGGAAGGTTGCTTGTGTCACCTCACCTCTCTGAGCACATCTCAGTAAAAGTTAAAATATCAATATAGCCACACATCCTTTGCATTCAAAAAATGGTTCTAAAATGTCAGCAAGTAGCACTTATATCTATTTTCTAGCTTCTTCTGGTACAATGATGCTTTTTAAATGGAGAGGTTCATACTGAAAAAATCGTGTACACAAATAGACTCAGGACAGACAGAAACTGTAACCTGGTCACAAAGGTAGGAAGAAAGAATGGTACTCTGTTGGTCTGGAACTCAGGGTATGTTCTGGCTTCATGATGGAATTCTTGTCAATTGGTCCCAGACCTTTTTTTCCACGCCTGTCTCTAGCTCTAATCCATGCTGCTCATCTCCTCGTTCACTTCTGGGCTGCCCTGCAGAGCAAACTGTCTGGCTCCTCCTGGGAGCAAACTGCAGCTCAGAGCAGCTTCCTGCTAGCTTAGCTCTGAAATAGGAAGCTTGGACATGGACCACATCTGTGGATCTCCCCTCCCTCAGCACAAACCCAACAGCACCCAACAGGCAGTGCTGTCACCCTGCAAGACTCTAGAGGCCCCCTCAGCCTGCCTGAGGATGTGCAGCCTGAGCTCTCTGTGCCCTGCAATGGCAGAGTGTTCTGGCTGCTGCAGCAGATGTCTTGGAGCCCTTGACAGAAGAACCAAGACAACAATGCAAAGGGCCAGATGAGTGTCACATCAGACTCAGGGAGAGTTCCAGCTCAGTTCATGTTCCATAACCAGGCAGTGTGAGCATGAGCTGACCCATGTGAACTTCCCCAGTGACCAAGTCTCTCTTCCCCAGAGTAGCACAGCATGTGCCAGCTCACTCAACCTCTGAGCTTCATTCCTCATTTGTAAGAGAGATCATTTCTCTTCTGCCTTTGAATAGCCATAATGCTACTGACAGCTCTCATGTCTAAGGCAACATTATATGTGAGCCACTGTCTCTTTCTATCTCCAGTTTCATCTTCTGAGTAGAGCCTTGGGCAAAGCTGAAGTCTAAGGGTGGCATTTTTGAGAGAGATGCTTCACCACACACTCTCATTACACCCAGCACAAGCAGGGTGTCCGTCAGGAGCTCTGATGGGGAGGGGCAGAACTTTCTATTCAACCCTACTCTTACTCCACTTGTTTTTGATTCTATTAGTATTCACCATCCACACAGCATGTATAATAGGTGACTCAAGTAAAATATACTGCTCCCAGAGGAAGTTTCAATGCCCTTGAATTTAGCATAACTTTCTGAGTTGATTTAAGAAGGCACTGCTCCTGACTACCATTTCTGAGCTCATGGCCATTACTGCTCCCAGTGCAAAGGCAGCAGAAGGGACTATGTGGCTGAATCTCTGCCTTCTAGACCATGAAATTTGTTTTTCACTGGGAGTTAAGACACATGATCCTCATCCTACTTTTCCTGCTTCAAGTTCAGTAACCTCCATCAGAAGGTGAGGTGGAGAACAGAGACGTATCTTAAACTGTCCCTGGAAGATTTATCATTGTGAGCCCAACTGCGTCCAAAATCTGTCATGTTATGAATTAGGCAAAATGTGCTGTCCGTGTTCTCCCTCTGGCCCTACCTCTAAATGTAAAAAAGTGCTGTTCCCGGTATTCATGACTGTAAAATTTAAATAGACCAAGCTAGGTGATTTATCTTATCCAATGTTTCTTGTGTTACAAACGTATTGCTCTCAGGGCTCTCAGTACCAGTGGCACAGAGAATCCTTTTTCTCTCCAGTGAAAGATGGCATCGCTGTATTGTGCAAGCACTCTGAAAATACAGGATGTCCTTGTTAAGAGATGACAGTTGTGTTGTATCTACATTTTGAGGCTTGGAATACAAATTCTCTTCTGTCTTTTACCATGGCTCTTTGATTTTGAGAGTTTTTTAGAGCTGCGAATTCTAATAGCTGTTGCAGCTGTTTTCTTGCCAAATTATTGGACTGTGTGACAAAGCCATGATTTGACATTTCAGGTTTTGAGGAACCATGAAATAAAACCGGAATTAAAATAGATGAGGAAGTGCTAAGTAAATATGGCCAAGACTGTACTTCAATAGTGTCTTGGAGTGACTTTATGATATCCTATATCATCTGCTCTATGCCTAGAAAATGAATTTTATGCCATTTTGTGCCTTTAAACTGAGCCTGAGAGGGGAGAGAAAAAAAACAGCCAGACCGGACAAATAGCAAAATAGCAAACCCCCAGCCCTTCATTGTCCATCTAGCTAAGCAGGAGGAAACTGTTTATTCCTGAAGTGCAATTTCATCAGCATAAATAAATACAAAAACTGGACCTTCATTTATGATATTAATTAATTATAAATAAAACAACCCCGGAGAATGAGAATTGATCAAAGACGCTGACTGTGTCACAAAGTCTGTGTGAAAGAGGAAGACTGGTGGTCCATTTAGAGAAAGGATGGAGATGCATCTAAACTTGAAGAAAAATCTAAACAGTTTTTCAGAGTGTTCTTTTCACAAACAATCTTATTTACAGTGGCTGATTTAAAAAAAATGTTAACCAAAACTGGTTTTTTGCAACCCCATCCTTAGATCTGGATCGGACTCTACCAGATACATGAAATATAAGGCAAGGCACAAACCAGCAAGTTTGAGGGGAGGTTCTTCAGAAAAAGTAAGCAGCAAGCTAACAGAAATCCTAAGGGTGAAACAGATTTTAAAATGCCCCCTCTCTAAGCTCAACCCCTTTCAGAACACGTTCAGATTTGTACTGTGAATGTTATCTACACTTCACATACTTAAAAGTTGTCGCAGAATTCTCATTCAGGGCTCAGGTACCTTTTTGAGATTCTTGCTTTGAAAATGAGAGGAATTTGGCTGTCTTTAGTCTATTTTGATATATTTAGACTTTCTGCTCTAAAATGAAAACCTGACCCAAAGATAACCCTTATAGGAAGGACTGCCTTGACTACAGCCTGCTCAGCAGGCATCAACAGCAGCTGACCTGCCAAATAGGAAGGCCTGAGCAGTAGGGTCCAAAAGCATCATTTCCATTCTTGGACTATGTTATTTCCTCTCTGAATGAACACTTTTAAACTTGCAATTACTCAATATAATCTCTAAACCAAGTACATTTACTTGCAGATGTGACACTAATCCTATTTATATCTTTTGGAGCATTTCTTTTTACTGGATAAAAAATGTGATTGAAGTGTTTCAAGACAATAAAAACGTGCTATTAATAATGAATTGTGCTAAAAACATACTCTTCATTGCTATCACTTGAGCATATCACTTAAAATGAGAATATCAAAGACACAGGCAATCCTCCAAGTTATCTACTGATTCCTGTCCAAATGAGAAAAAGACTAGACCATTGTGACATGAATTTTTCATTGTCTCCATTTTTATTCTCTACACTCTTTTCATCTCTAACTACTTGTTCAACTATGTTCATTCAATTACTGAAATCCAGCTGGTTGAAACGTATCCAGTTGGGCTTTATCATCTTTTGAACTTCTTTTTCAGAGAGGTCTTTAATGACTTTAACTGTTGTTCTTGCAAGTCTCCCACACACACACTAGATAATGCAAGGTTATCTTTGCAAAACCTATCATAAACTTGACTCAAGTTCACTTGTATGCAAACTTCCAGGAGGGGAAACTGCACCTCTTACCCAGTGAGAACACTCAGCATTCATTTGCTACCTTCTAATAGCATCTTATATTAAATGCTTTAAAAACCCTCTTTAACAGAACCAGATGTTTACAGAACTTCTGATGGCTGTCCAAATGAAATTATCTTCTTCCCTTCCCCTAAACCCCCTTTATTCATTAAATAATGCATTGAAATGGAAATAAAGAGCACGCAATGACTGACAGAATTAAGCAAGGGGCAGATGAAGAGAAAACTGAATTACTTTTGTATTTATGGCCATTTTTTGTTTGTGTTATCCAGTCTCTTTTAATCACATTCTATAGTATGTATTTTGATCCTGAAAATACATGTTTACTAATCACAGTTTCTTTAATGATCCTTTAAACCCAAGTTCTTTACTTTCACTTATATGCTGCAGTAACCAGTCTTCTGGTTTTTCTTGTGGGGTTAATAGGAAAAGGCCCAGAAAAGGAGGAGAATCACTCTTACACATTACTGTGATACCCATTTCTGTGGAAACCAAAAGTTCCACTAGGACAAGTCTCCTGGCTCCAGAGAACTAGTGCTGCTGTGGAGATGTGTGTTGTGGCAGGTGATCCTGGGGGAAAAAATGATCTCTGGTCCCTACCTCATCTAAAATGCACACAGCATTAGAGCACATAGTGGTTTTCTTTCTCCAAATAGTAGAACACATTGTCCTCATCATCAGTGAAATTACTAAAACCATGGTAAATTGCAGAGATCCAGCTCATGATTCACAAACACAAGTATTACTACAGTGAGCAATTGAACCAAAGGGAAATTGGCATTGTCTCTTTAGATGTGTAATCAAACAAGGCTCCTCGTGCCATTAAAGGCTATTGGAATTGGCTATGACATCATATTCTACAAATATGAACCAATTTGAGTTTCAAAAAAAAGGAAAAGAAGGGAGTTTATTTTCTTGGCATGCACTTCAATTTTCTCCTCTGTTCTGTGTGAAATCTCAGCTGTTTTCAATCTAACTCCACAAAGAGGGTTAACCCTCACCTGTCTGTTGAAATAATGTGATTTGCTTATGTAAATGCCAATGACCTCTATCTTTCTAACATTCAGTTGGAAATATTTCGTAGAAATACCTTTATTGTGGAGCTGATTCAGCTCAATAAATTCTGCCAGTGCTTGCCTCAATTATTTAGATGCTGCTGGCCCTGAATGTACTAGGAAAGAGTGTAAGAGGAAAGTGAGCAAGCCATTTCATCCAAAGCTTAATGTGATTTCCAAGCCTGACAGCAATGCAGAATGTTTCCAATCTATTCCACGCACTTTATCATCTATATATACACACCTATATAGATATATGTGTAGGTACTCAAGGAATATTGACATTCTCTCTTTAGCTGGTTTAATCATGATATTTTAACATGAGTGCAGACTATAACCCACAGGTCTTTACAGGTCTCTGGCACCCACCTTTACTTCTTTATGGAAGCTGATAGGAAATCACTCTGAATTACAAAAAAACCCAATGCTTTCCTAATATTCATCTGTATGCACTGCTACAACGTAACACACAGGCTAAGCATTCACCTGCACAGTTGCTTTCATCACAATAGCAGCAATATGGGCCAGCAGCAATTCTCTAACTGGGAAGTAGATATGTTAGTTGCTCACAGGCTGACAGAGGCAACCAGAAAAAACAGGGAAAGACCAAAATCCGTGTTTCTCTGCTTCTCAGTTCCTCTGAGTAGACCCATGGGTCGTGTTGGCCACTACTTTTCTCCATAGTTCCTATTGTCAGCAATGTGGGCACTCAGTTCAGGCCAGCAGTCTGATGCAGCTTGGATGCTGATAGCAAAAGACCGACAGAAGTAGGAATACTGGCATAAGTTTGGGTTTTGTTGGCTCTTTTTTTTCAAAATCTGTTCTCTTTCTTTACACTGGTTCTCGTTTCAGCTTTGACTAATAGGAATCATATCAGTTCCCCAGCAGAGGGGTCACTGAACTTTGCTAGTAGGACAGTCCCTGTATGGTCAAGAGCATTGAGGGCTCCTGGTACACACCTGGCAATAATGATATTTATTTAATATGAGTACAAACAGAGAGAAATTCTGCTGGACTAGTGCTCTCAGAACCTCAGATTCCTGGTTTATGATGTATTTTATGCCACTGCCTCTTCCCTGCCCTGCTCCCACCAAATACAGTGGTGATCCAACTTTAATGTTGCTATATGCAAGATCAGTCTCTCCATTTAACTGTGAGTGGTTTTTAGCAAGCTTTCTGCCTACAGCCCCATTATCTTCAGTGGGGATCACACGGAGCTTATCTGCAATATAGGACCTATTGCCAATAATCACTGCTGGCCAACACAGAGCAATTGGCCTCATTAAGACTTCAGCTCACAAAAGGAAAGTAGCATCCTAAACTTCAAGAAGCTGAGGTATCACAGCAGTGAGAGCAGAATGAGAGCAGATAGAAGAAATCTCTTTGAACAGAGCCCTGCTGCAGCAATTACCTGTCTGACAGGAATGTTACTTCATTAAGCAGGAAATACATCAAGGCTATTATCCTCCGAGTTCTGTATCACAATTTAAATAACTGCAGAGGTATTTCTTTTGCTATCTGATAGATCTGCTTTTATATCTGCTGACAGGAATTCAGCTGGAATTAATAGCTGTAAATGTAGAATGTACAAAAGAAGTGTAGCTCCACACAGTGCGCTAATTTCTTCATTACTCTTCAAGCACCTTAAGGATAAATGACATTGAATGCTCAGATTCTGAAATGTGTTAAACATCCCTGTAACTCTCCCAGGCATCACTGATTTCACTAATAACAAGTTATGCTAATTGCTTTGTGCACAATGAGGGCCAGATGTCTCGGTACTGAAGGTTACAAACATTCAATGGTACAAAGGCACCTCACTCAATTTGGTCCTATTGCATCTCAAAATCTGATTTCAGCCCATGGAATTCATCTCTCCAGGATGCCAAAACCAAATGTTGTCATAAAGGCTGGATTTAATTTTGTTTTTATTAAAGCCATGTCAAAATTAGAACTAACATTTATGTGTATTTGTTCCTATTCAGAAAAGATAGTGAAGTATTATTATGTATAGCCAAAAAAATCACAACAAATCATGTAACTTCTGCAGACAGATTAAATTCTTTATTCCTTCTCTTAATGTTAGTTGCACACATGATAAATCTGTCCTTTTGTTTTCTTCTTTTTTTCCCCCTTCCCTCCCACTCTCCCTTTCTACCCACAAACCACAATTTTTGTAGATCTTACACATTTTTCTCTGCTGTCATATGTTTCTAAGGTATACACTTTTTAATTACCTATTGTCCACTCCAATCCACCAAAAGCTTAGCTAGTATCTTAAGCTGGTCAAAACACTGGGAAAAAAATAAGGAAAAATTATCCATGTTTTAGAAACTCTGTCCAGACCTATTTCGTGCATGTGCCTGTAAACAAGCAAGTAAAATACATTCCATGAAATACATTGTCTGAACTATCACACTGCTGACTCTGAGATACTTGGAAGAACAAAGTTTTCTAGGAATAAAGCTGACTGTGAGAATGTAAAAACATAGTAACCTCAAAGATTTCCAGCACCAACAAAAGATTTCTGTTTGGCTTCTCTTCCTAACGCAAAACAGTATTTAACATGGTCCTTCATGAGACAAGGTCTTATATTCTTTAAAAGGACTAGTTTTGCCCACTGTTTGTGAAAGCTGTTCCTTTCACAAGATCTGTAACAAAAGTAATTACCTGGAAAATGAGTAGTTTTTGTTAACTAGATGTCGTCAGTGTTCGCCATGGTTTTGGTATAAACAAGGTTCTGTCTGGACAGTCACTGTGCAGTCACTGAAGAATCTCCCTGAAGAACAGCTCTTCTTGGTACATAATTGGGAAGAATATTTATGTTCAGATCTGGGAATCTTGTGCTTTATTTACGAATTTGCATGCATCAAATTATGGCTTCTTGGGTCATTTCTAACAGATGGTAAATGTTAAGAAAGGAAAATGTGCCTGTAAGCACAATACTCCAAGCTATAGCAGGGCTTGAATGAATTGGGTTCTCGCATGTATAGTCCTCTGAATTTTAATACCCTCACAAAACATGCCAGCTCCAACAAAACCATTCATACATACCAGTGATTTTAAGGACTGTCTTTCTCTGTTATGCAGGGAAAATTCTCATTTCTGAAGTATCTGTTCAGCTTCATCCTTACAAAGCCTGATTAGGTGTACAAATTAGAAAAATTCCAATTAGTGATATAAAAGGATAAATGAAACTTTTTTTAAGCACATTTTTCCCCTTCCACTGAGAAAAGACAAGGTCTTCAGCCCAAGCTGCTGTGAGAGCAATAAGTGATTTACTGTTCCCCCTTCCCAAAAAAGGGACTTTTTCCTTTAATTTCCCTGCTTCACTCCATTTCAGGAACTGCAAATTCCATGAAACCTGCATTTAGAAATAATCATTGTCTGTCAGTTCACTATGATTTCTAAAGAATAACTTCTCCTATTCTTCTAAAAAGATTCATATTCTTAACGAGCAGCACGTCCGGGACAGTTTGCCCGAAACAGTGATGTAATGCCTAATGGCAACAACTCTCATCCCAAACAGCCTGATAAAGACTCCTGTAATATTCTCACTAAACTAGATTCTGCTATCATTTAAAATTGTACAGAGCTGAGGATGCTGCAATGAAATAGTATTTTGAATAGGCAACAAAAAGGGGTTTTTTTCTGAGAAGGATTTATAAATACTGTGAAAATGATTCAAATACAAATGGTTCCCAGATGAGTCAAGCATGCAGAAGAGCCATAACTTAGCCTAGTGGGCAGGAGAGAAGACTTGGCTAAGCCTTGTGATACTCCACAAGTTTTTCAGGTTTTTTCAAAAGTCTTACTGAAGTTTAGTTTTTCTTCTCCTTTCATTCCTTTTTCACCTCCACCTTGGAACAGCTGTATGTAACAAATTAGTCCTTGAAAGACAGGAACACTGAAAATATGATGTAAAATAATTTCCCCTGGGAGTGTAAAGTATTTGTGTTAAATCAAATGCAAAATCAACTTAAACATCCATATGAATATCCTAGGAGAAATATTTAGCCACTTTGATGCTTTCTACCTTTTCCCTCCTCACCAAGGAATAGAGTAAGAGATTTCCATTAAAATAATGTTATGTATGAATTACCCTTTGCCCATGGGGAGTAGGGGAAATTACAGCTTTTATACTCTGTAATTTACAGGGACTTGTTTGGGGATGCACTAGGCTGACTACAACAGTGCTACGTGTTTCCAGAATATAAAGTATATCATTTAGAGGAGGAGACCTGTACTGAACTCACAGGCACAATTTCAACCCCTTTCAAGGGTTCTGTTCCCCAGAAATGTGCAGAAAATGCTGAGGCGCCTGTTCAAAGTACAAGCACAAGTTCACAGAAGGACTGAAGTCATTCCCATACCCTACAACCTTTCCAAGCATTCAATAATAATACTTGGCTGCAGGTACATCTGTCTAATGGTTTTTATCCAACAGAAATCCAGTCAAAACCAGTTCATGTTGATAATACCTAGCCCAAAAGATTGACCATGCACAAACCATGGAGTTGATAAGGAAATAAAACATTCACATCTCGTTCTCCATCAAAAGGTTCAGTTCTCAGCTCCAATAGCAACCATGTATGGGCACAGTTTCAGTTGTGCTTAAGTATTCCAAGATATGCTCTCAAGTAGTCTTTAACAAGCCGTGCTTCATAAGCTGTTTAGCAAGTGAGACATCTCTGGACACTTCATGGCTCCACAAAGCCACTGCAGTAAGACTGGGAGCAAACTATTTTGAGTGCACCATCAGAAGAAACATTCCCATTTCAGCAAATTTAATTTTCAGACTACTGTAATAATTAAAGTTATTACAAAAGCCAGGGCAATGATGGCACTGTGGTATCTCACACAAAAAGACACCAGGTGAAGTGGTATTGGAGCTGTTCCACAGAGATGCTCATAAATTCATTGGATCACATTTTGCCTCAGAGCAGTTTTCCAGTACAGAACTGCCCAGAGCTAGATTACAGTTTACAAAGGTGAGATCTGAGGTTGGATTAACTTTCAGCAGTATACTAATAAAACAATCTACATACTAACAAAACAATTGCATATGAGATGCTGTTTTCTGAGGTATTTTTGAATATTTATATTCTTACACTTCCTTTCTCTTATTAGGACAGTCCAACAATTGCTGCATGAGGTAAATATCTTTTAATATTTACACAAGGTCCCTCTTAATGAAAGAAGACATTAATCTGAGCCCTCTCAAAGATTGGCTCTATTCTATCTGAGTGAGACATAATATGAGAGCCTTTGGATGCCGTGCATGTGACACTTTCTGACATTTTAGGCAAAATTTCTGTCCATCTTTGCAGTCCAACCTATCCCAGGGAGGTCAGGGAATCTTTAGTCAAGCCTGCTGAACAAGCTGGTGGAAGCTTTAAATTGTCCTTGAACCAAATCATTGTGCATAATGCATTCAAAATGCATTTGTAAGTTCACACAGTGTTTGCACAGACAGAAGCAGAGCTCTGTTCATCACTATAGCTCTCAGGCAACACAAAGAATAAATAGCAATTATCATGTTTGGTAATTTTTAATGATGCCTCTGTGATTTTGCTCACAACTTTATATGAAAGAATTGCAAAGTGCTGCCTCAGTTTCCCTGTTCCAAATGATAATGACCTCACTAATTGCATGCTCTGAAGGCTGCTTCTGGAAAGAGCTACTGAAAGTGACATTTATCATGAAATGAGATTCAGTTTTTGTTATACTGTGTTTTTTTGAAATGGCTTCTGTCTCCTTGCATACACAAAATGAGATGTTTTATCAGTGATTCAGGGATGTGTAGCAGAGAGTATCTGGAGAGTGGCTAGACAGGAGAGGCAACTTCTCAGCCCTAGAAACTCCTATCCTCTTAGAAGGCTTGAGATTGGGAAAATTGCTTATTTCCTCTACCACAGACCTTCTGATGAACAGAGAAAAGCTGTCTAGAAAGTTCATCTTGGCTGGAATTCATAAGGATGAGTAGAGGTAATAGAAATTTTTCCTTTATTTTCTCTGTATTGTTTCATAGCTGGTTTTGTTTGCCTCCTATATAGGCTTACTTTTTTATACAGAAAGTGCCTGTGGCCCACTTTTTAGTCTTCCCAGGGCAAGTGAGGTCTGTCCAGGTACTTTTCCATTAGTAAACAGAAACATTTGCTGTCTCCTAGGTGCTTAGCCTTGACAGCGAGAGGGGAGGGTAGAGCAGATGTGTTCTTCTTCAATGCTATTAATAGCAATGTAGCCTGATTGTCATTCAACAGGGAAATCACCTTTCTGCAGGGTTGATGCAAAGAAGTTAGAAATAGATAAGCACAATGTCTTTTATGACTCCAGCTGTGCTCAGTGTTAAATCAATTGTGGGTGGTTCTTGTTCAAGGTTAGAAACAATATCATGTGCATTTTAGGCTGTGTAAATCCCGTTTTCAGAACTTCCCTCTGAACACAGCATTCCTTCTTTTGGTCACGGTCATACAAACATAGTTTACCTAGGGATGCCCAGGAATTATCTTCCACTGGACACATGCCTTTTCTACTCCTGGGTACTCAACCCTCAAGTAAGGGATGTGCAGGTTGTGTCCTTGAGGCTCCCACAAGGTCAAGCTTTAGAACTGCCAGTGCCAGCATCAGGACGCCTTAGGGGCAAACATGGATGTTGAGACCCCAATTACGAATTGACAGGAGCACGCAGCCAAAATCCTGTGGGCTCAAAGTGGGCTGCAACATTCTCGAAGCACAGAGCCACTGTGACTCCTTTGAGGCATCTTCTTGCCTCGTACTTTTCTGTGCATACAGTCCTGTGTCAAAGAATCCTGTCTGCGCCTGCTTTCTCAGCAGAGCCACCAGCCTAAAGTGCCCTGACTTGCATGAGCCCTATCCAGGATTAATGACTCTCTCATTTCTGGTCTGGCAGCCGTGGCTGGGAATACAACCCTCCCAATGCCTCTGTTTTCTCACACCTCCCTTGGGTCATTCACTCTCCCCAAGGCTGACAATTGTGCTTCAGGTGCTGGACTGTGCTCTGTGAGACATTTCCTCTCTAACAATGGCATAAGGTGAACCAGATAATTATACCAGTTTACTTTATCAGCTGAGGATTATTTTTTTTTAATCTATTGTTGTGTTCAGGCTATTTTATGTGAGGTGTTTGCTGCGTTTTGCAACCCTCAACAGACCAAAGAGACTCTGAATGTGCTCCATAGCCATTTCTTACATCTCACAGATATTTATTTTTTACAGAATTTTGCCAGCTGACTTGGTGTTATTGAAATGAAAAGCACATAAATGCCTGCTAAGAAATACTCACGATTTGTTTACTTCTCTTTAAAATTCTAATCCAAAAAGTTAACACTGACGTTATGCAAAATGCCACATTTACATTTAATAACAGCATCCTGAATAAATATTTAGAAAAACTGCAGTTTTTTAATTAAACCTGTTGTGAATGAAAGAGCAGATAAATAATGCATACAATAATAAACTTCCCTTAGTCAATCCACCCCTTTGGCAACATAGATAGTATGTGATTGTATAACATTTTTAAATAGGTAACATTTGAGCATGATCCTTCCTACATTTGTGATTATTTGTTGACTGAGTATATGTACACATAGAGTTAATCAGATCAGTTGATTCCCCCATCTGTTCATTTCTGCCAAGAGAGACAATATTTTATTAATCATGAGCAAACTATAACATAAAAGCAGAAACTAAGATTCAGAGAGACCTAGCCTAGCAACAGAACAACATTCTAATTTCAGAGGACCTAGCAAAAGGGCTCCAGCATTCTGACTTAGTGATCAAAATTTAATAGTCCAGATGGGTGACATTTCTGATTTGACAGCCTTAAAAAAATAAAACCTAAACTCTTATCTGTAACAACTCTAGTATAAACAATTCTTCCATCTCACTGGCCAAATAAACTAAAACATTTATGCTCTTTTTTACACAGATGTAGTTTGGTCTACAAAGAGGAGGCCGATTTATATTTTTCCTCACTTTCTGACCAAAAAGGTTATGCTCTTGTATCATCTGATCCATGATAGACCTGACTATACATAAGGGGGTTCTCCTGCCCAAAAGTTTGCTGTGAAGGTCCTCATTCTAACCAGGAATAAGACCACCTGTCCTGGGGATTCAGCATGAAATAGTATAGAAGACAACAGTTTCCTTCTTGAGGCACAAGGTGTACAGCTACTTTATCACTAATCTGATTTCCAAATGCGTGACATCCTCTTGAACTCTGCACTTCTGAGCCCTCTGTGGCCCTGGTCTGACATTCAATGCCCAAGTACAATGCCCAGCATCAGCTCTGTCCTGCCTGAACAATTAAATTGATGGGAGAAGAGCAGGAGCCAGAAAGCAGGGAGAAAGAGGTCCCCAACATCCTCCTAAGGGGCAGCAGATAGATCAAGGTCACACTGGTAGTGGCTGCCATCGGCCTGTACAGCTGTAGGAAGGACTGAGCTGCAGGAGCAGCAGCTGCAGGGAGCTTGAAGCTGGAAGACATCCTGGGCATGGCAGCGACTCCCCAGCTCTGAGAACAATGACACAGAACTCAGAACAGCATTCCCTCTGGAACCAGAGTTACAGATGAGCAGTGCTCCCATCATGAACAAGCACAAAACCAATCTTTCTGACCCAGCTTTTCCTGCTTAATTTATTACAGATTGCATAAAAGCCAAGAAATTATAGACAGTGTTTCACTTTGGGTAAAATTACACAGGTCCACGGCAATTACAGGGAAATGATGAGTAAGTGTATTTCCAGCAGAACTAGGTGTCATGCTTTATAGACACAGACACACACACACACACACACACACACACAAATTCCCCCATGCAGGAACAGACAAAAATTCCCACTGAATGGGTTAAAGTTCATGAAATAGTCATACTCTTTCACTGATGGTTGTAATTGTGATACATTGTATTTTACATTACTTTATTGCACACTGAAAAATCATGTGGCCCATAAGGAAATGATTTATCCTAGAAAATTCCTAGTATGGAAAATCAGTAAAATGTTACCACTAAGCACTTTTGAAAAACAAATCTCCAGTGCCAAGACTTCAGGATAGTCTGTTTCCTGATAACTGCTTGTTTGAATTTATTTTATCGAATCTCCACAAGAAAGTGCATATTTTTTGTAAAAGGTATTCACTAGCTGATTTCCCACCTTTTAAAACTGGCTTTCGAACTTGTGAATTATAAAAATAGTGGGAAAAGTATCCTTCTAGGTGGTCAGGGATTAGCCCTTGTTCTGCCTCCCATGTCTCTGTACTCTGAACTGTAATTGCTCTACAGCTATACACATCAGGTGTAGATCAACCTCTATGCACTCAAGTTGTTTGAAACTCTTTCCACAGGTTATATCCCAGTGGAAACATGATTTCTTCTTTTTAGCAATTTTGGCATCCTTTTATCATTGCAATATAATGTAAATTTGTTTTCACATCATTCTTTTCCTCCTCACTCATTTTTTCTGCTTTCATTGTTTTTTCCACTGAAGACACAGGAAGTAGTAAGGCAGAGGAGAAAAATGCCAGGCGTAGAAAAGAGAGGTGAGCAAGAAAATTAAAATTTCTTGGATTTGTGGGGTTTTCCCCTTTATTTTGCATGAAAATGAGATGCTAACAGCCTTAGACAGAATTTCAGTGAATTCTGAATTGACAGAATTTCTGTCATTGCCTTCAGACTGACTCCAGTTCATCAGGAGTTACCCTGTGAATTCTTTGGACTGGCACTATGTTATCAGGGTTTTGGCCTATCTTGGTCCTGAGGACAACCCCCTAGAGTCTACAGTAAAACAAATAACAAATTATCACTCCTGAGAATGTGTTTCAACGTGAACAATTCAGCTGCTTTTTGTTTGAGTTTGGTTTGGTTTTATTGACGTAAGGAGGTGGGGTGGGGTATTAAGAAATATTTAAAAAGCACGAAACATTTCTTCTCACTGAAAGCACAATCCTCTAAAATTAAAGTCTTTAAGGATGTACTTTCAGTGGGGGAAATGCAAACCCGAAGAAACTCTCCCAAAGCTTCATCCTCACATATTTGAATTGCTGTACAGCTGAAATCAGCTGCAAAATTTCCATTTGCCTCAATGGGACTAAAAGTTCCCTCTGAGAATCTAATCAGTTTTCTTTATACTGTCATATTTTCCTGTTCCTATTATGAATACTGCTGCAATTTGTCTGCACAGACTTCACCATAGCTTTTCAGCTCCAAGAGCATTTCCTGATTCAATTTAGCTCATAAACAACTGCATTTTTTGTTCTTCCAATATGTTTTTCATAATGGTACCATTTTCACAAATGGACCCCAGTTCAGTCAAATTTGTTCTGTCTAACATTAGTGAAAGCACACAGATTTTCCTCAGGATACAGTTCATAATACATTTTGTTTCCATAGCTAGTGTTTTTCTGCATATCTTTACAAAGATCAAAGGAGCATCTTCAATATAGCTCATAAAATGAATTCAGATTCTAAACCTCCTCCTTCTTCTCCTACAAATACTAATCTTCTTTTAGAAGCGTGGAGCTTTCTCACTCCCACTTAATGTTGAAATTCACGCATTAATTCTTCCGAGGATAAAAAAGTATTGATAATAAATAATAGAAGAATTATGTGGTAAATTTTAGATGCTCTGTTTATTATATTCTAAAATGGGTTTAGCAGACAGTATTTAGTCATTACGCTGCAGAACACTACATATAGTATAATCTTAAAGAACTGATCTTGCTTTTGTGGTAACTTGTTTTGCAATATCTAGAATGATAGCACACCATGGACTTATTTGCTCATCAAGTCACTGGAGGGAGCTAAGTAAACACTTACATCAATTATAGTGAAACAGAATTAGCAGTAAGAGCACACAATAACAGATTCTAAACTATTTGTTCTAAGCTACAGCCTAAAAAGACTATAAAGCCCTGAAATGTTTGATGAATAGAAAATAATATGTAGCTAGTTTAATATTTAGAAAGAAGAATACAAATGTTGCTGCTCACTGGTGGGACATTCCTTGTGTGAATCAACAGCTTGAAACAAATTTACAAGGTAGATGTTCAATTGAAGAAATTATACTTATATTCATTCAATGAGATTGTAAAAGCCACCTGGTTAATCTGACATGTATGTGTACCTGTTGTCTGCAAAATAATCCCTGAAATTACTGCCTGTTCATTTAACTTTTATATGAACTCTGTATTTATAATACTTGAAATTTAAATGAAACCAACAAAATGACAGGAAAATCCATTAACAGCCTAAGCATTGCTTCAATAGCATGTGAGAGGTAACTCCCAAGGGGTCATATTACCATGGAAGAGAGGAAGCTAATGATGCTCCCTGTAGCAAGAGGGTTCATACTGACAAATAGCCAGATTATCACTCTGGTTAATGCAATACAGTAAAGTGACAGAATGCTGGACTGCAAGGTGGGAAGACAAAGAAATCTGATCTAGGAAAGACATTCTTGTGAGAAAAATATTTAACAGTTATAAATAACATATCTGAAGTTGAACACAATTTATATCCTGGTTACATAGTGTGTCTTGCTTGATTATGTACTGTGAGAAATTAAGATTGTCCTGCATGTTTTTTATTGGATGTGAGAAGGCAGCATTAATTACAAATGTCCACATCTTTTCTCCCATGAACAACACATAAATTAGCTTTTCCAGAAAAAGTCTGCCAGTTTTGGCCTAATGCCTCATAGTCATGGTATTAGAGACATAGGCAATCAGAAGAAGTGCTGGCAGAAGAGAATGTTGTGTTACTCTGATTTACACTACTGACAAATCTGGCCCACTGCTACACTGGATAATACTGTTACTGGTAAAACTTCCTAGGGGCAGAGGGGATGTGCTACACAAATTCAAAGCATCCCCAGCTGTATAAACCTAAACTAGCCATCAGATGGAAAATGTCCTGTCACTGCTGATTTGACCCTAAGAGAAAGCTTCTCCTAATCACTACTAATTTCCTGAGTCAGCGTGTTCCCTTAATGCCTGCCACTAATTACACAGATTTACAACTCAGTGCAATATTTGTGAACCAAAGGAAAACCCTCTGAGATTAAAAGATTAAGGAAGACTATTATCCCAATACTAAAAAAAAAACAAAACAAAAAACCAAACAGCAAAACTCCACAACCCTTTAAAGACAATGGTGAGCAATGGCAGGATTTTGACTTATGACATTATCACAAGATAAGAAGCATCTAATCTAAGGAAGGAAAACAATTACTTAGGGCTGGCTACTGTGGGGCAACATGTCCGTTACCTTTCTGCTAAATATCAAAGCTCCTGCAGTCCTTCCTCACTATCCCTGTAAGGTGGAAATCAGCTTTGCCATTTATAACACATGGCATTTCACTGAGGCACCCAGTTGAGAGATATTTTTAGACTACAGAGGAGAGATTTGTTGGCTAATAACCTTTGCAGCATTCCTGCATTATGTTGGTGGAAGAGTCACTGACAAAGTAACAGTTCAAACAGTTTTTCTGTCATACTCTTTTTCTTTGTTAAATTCATCACCTTCAACCAAGAGTTTCTAAACAGCTGTAAATTCAGAAGTCTGTGAAAATAAAATGCCTGTGTGCAATGTCTTGGATAAAATTCAGTCAAAGATCACAAGGTTAGGATCTGATGAGGCAAAAATTTCTACTGGGTGAATAGACAATACCCAATTAGACCTACAGTTTTGACCCATTCTGTGTGCATATATTTAAAATCATTCCATTGCCTCCTCGTGCCCATTTTTATCTTGCTTCGTCAAATTTTTTGTAGGATAAGGTTACTCACTGTAATCAATGGCCATTTTGTGGATGTGGTTTAATACCTTATACAAGCATCATCTCACATTACAGTTGCATAAGAACAACTCCCATAACTGAACTCTTGTGGACAGGTTGCAGGAGAGGACCCACAGCTTCTGGAACATAAATTTACTTTGTTTTGTTCATTAATGTCTCCATGCTGCTGACCTAGAGAACAGAAGAGATAGTTATTAGGTGTTTTCAACACCATTTCCCATTGAAATTAGTTTGCCACACCAGATGCAGAAAACAAGCACTGCAAAACAGGTACAGTCCCCATATCTTCCCACTGTAGCAGAGTGAGTACTATGGATTCAGCACATTTCAAATACTGGTTATATTGTTTAAGCAATTTAGTTTTCGCATTGTGTAGATATCTCATGCCTCTTTCATTAGCTGAAGCAATTAAAGTACAGTCAGACATGAGATTTATATTTTCATATTCCCTCTTTGTGCGATTCATTTTGAGATAATTAAAATAATTTTTCAGTGAAGCTGTCGCAGCATAATGAAAAATGTTATGGGAATATAAACAAAACTTGTAAACATTTTATGAGGGTTTTTTTTTAAAGGAGGAGGTATACACAACAGCTTTAAAAAATCAAAAAGGATTCCCAAGGTGAAGAAAGAACTATAATGGGTTTTTTAAAACTCAGCTAACAATTATTTGAAGATAATTACTTTCCCAGAACAGAAGTATATGAGAAAAATGTCAGCTGATTAAAATAATTCAGCATTTTCCCCTCCTATTTTCTCTGTATGATTATTACTGTACCTGTCCAGATAACACAGCAGACAATGTAAAACAGTACACATCATTTCCTGCATTAGCTGCTTTAATCTGCTGTGATTGAGAATGTATTTCTGGACACTGTCCAGACAGGCTTCTGGCAATCAGAACAGTGACGAGACCTGATGTACCTTGTTAATTCTCTTAAGGCTAAATCCCACAGTCCTTGCCCAGGCTAAATTCTCATTGAGAGTTTTATTTAGGTTAGATTTTGACCTATTAACCTTAACATCTTGAATTCACAGTTATTTCACCCACACTTTTCTTTCTTTAAATAAAATATCAGGTTTACCTAATATACTGATACAAAAAGAGTCTTTGGTACATTTAAAGTCATGTCTCGTGCCACTGGGAACTGCACTGGAGAAAATGTTTCTGCAACTTATGGGGTAGTTAAACTGATATGAACATATGGAAATAGAAGACATGCATTAGATCATTCTCTTCCCCATTTTGCAAGCAGATATGTACAGGAAAATCACTGAATCCACATACAGCACCAATTACATGACTGACTGCAGGACTAATGGAGTTTTCTCCAGCAAAATTTTTTTGAGTTTTGTCCCACTTCATTTACTGTCTATTGCTCTAGAGACTGGTTTACAGTTCAGTATTTTTCTTTCACTCATCCTTGTGTCCTTTAGCAGTCTGGAGTTTTTTTTAACTCTGGTAGTAATCACAAGCAAATATGAGTACTGTGGAAGAAAAATTCATTTTAAAAATAATTTAAAAAAAATTATATATACCTTAACAAAGATGCTTCTTGTTCCTTCAAATATTGGTTTCAGAACTCCTCTCCAGGCAGTAGGCAGAGATCTTGCCATGTCAGTCACCTTTCTCAACACCTCTGCTACTTTTATTTATGTCTATAATGAAAAAACAGTAAAAACACCTATACAGGAAAAGCTAAGTGTTTCTGCTCTTCTGGTGCCATTGACATCAAATCCATCATTCAAAATCAATCAAAGCTTATTTTCTCTTCAGTACATTCTGATGCTTGACATTTGTGAAGTTCCTCCCTATATCTGTATGCAAGTCCTTACATGACCTGAATCACTACAGCCTCCATATTCCTTATCCTTTATGGCGGGCATTAACCACCTCTGTTTGTTTGTTGGACTTTTTGCCACAGCCTTGTTTCATTCTTCGCTTTGTACTTTGCTAAGCTGCAGGCCTCAAAAGCCTTCTGTAGGATAATACAACAGATAAGACATCCAAATACCACCAGTTTGCTGCAAGAGAGGCTGGATTTATTTCAAGGTTCACCATGTCCCTTCTGTATCTTCTTTGCTTTTTTAATTTCACACACTTATGTGCCTTCTATTGCTGCAGAAAAATACACTTTCTCCTTGGAAATGCTCGCCATCAAAGACATGATGTGGATAAAATTGGCTTTGAGCTAGATGGCCTAAACAGTATTAGTGAGAAATTAGAAGAAATTTCTACATTAAACAGCAAATCCAACATATAGACATACCCTAAACTGTCACATTTCATGACAGAATTCCTGGACCCCAAACCCTCCTTCCTTATAGATGACACTAGAACAGTCTAAGAGACTGCTCATAAGCCATTAACGCAGTTCAGAGCAGAAAGTTCTCTAAAATCAGTTATTATTAATTGTGTGAAATATCCATTACTTGCTTTTTCCTCTATACCTGATACAAATTCTGCTGTTGAATATTGCCTATATGGAACTAGTACCAAAAGTATTTTCTTATACAGAGTTTGATGCTGTGCAATTTTCTCTTTAAAAAATAATTTTTCATCATCTACTTTGTTTTTCATCATCTTTCTTTGTTACTACTAATACCAAAGCCACCTGTGCAACTCAGAGCGTAAAGTTAAAATCTGAAAGAAAAACCCACACTTTCTGTGTTTTGCAGTAGGCAAGTACTTAAAAGGAACCAGACCACCAATTCACAGCACTGCTCTATTTGAAGTCCTTCTGATGCTGAAGCTAATTATGCATCTAGCTAGGCGGGTGAGTACCAGAGCTAGAGAAACAGCTTGAAGAAAAAAAATCAACAATTTAGGGTTTAAAGGATTTGATTCACACCCTAATGAGAAGCCACAAATAATCATGAACTCTCACCTTGTTTTATGAGTATTCATTGTTGGATAAGATATGTGCTATTTTTAGACAATAGTTAATAAAGAAAATGTGCTGTGTAGTAAATAATACAAAATGTTTCATTTTCTTAAGAGTAGAAAAACGTTCCAAGTTACTGTCATGAGAATTGCTGTATGCAATGAGCAAAAGCCTGATCCTCCTTTCCAAGCTAACAAAGGTTCTAAAGGAAGAAGCTAAGCTGCAGGTAGTGCTCAGAAGATCAGTTAGTAGAGACACACTTTTCCTTGGAAAGAGCATTTTGGCCAGCATATTTTTCATTTTTTCGTAAACATCGTGAAAACTCTATCACCAAAAGCGGATTCTACTGGTACAATCATGTTCACCATCAGTATTTGCTATGAAAATTTGCAGGAAAAATGCATTTTGAAAAACAAAAGGGATGAGAAGTTCTGTTCTCTCTCAGAAAGGAATAAGAGAGAAAAAACCAGAAAGGAACAGAGCAAAGAAAACATGTGGCAAGCAACTTTATCTCCTGTTTCCCTCTGTCAGCATTCAGCAAGAGGACTCTCATGTTACCTGTAGGTTCTCATTCATAGAGAACCTCTCCTTTCACACACACATCCTTGTTTCTCACTGTTACAGGTCTTGCTTTCAAAAGAAGAACAAGGTTGTCCAGAGTATCTACAGCCTTGGAGTGCTCACAGGGAAAATTCTCTTCTCCTTATCACAGTCCCTTGGCAAGCCAGCCACACTCCAGTTTCACAGACATGCATTATGAGTCAGGTGTCATCTGCCCCACCCCTTGGTCACCCTTTAATCATTCACCACTGCACAAACACACATCCTAACAACTTCATTTCTGTCATGTCTCAGAGCCCTCACAGAGCTGCATTTCTGCCTGGCATCTCCAAGGGCAACCTAACCAAGGGCAAGCCCTCCAGAGGCCTGGCTCTTCAGCAGGAGCTGCAGCAGAACTGGAAACTAATAATGTAATAACTAATAAGAGCTAGCAAGGACATTGATTTACAGACATTGCATCAGGATACATCGGGATAATTTGAACTGCAGGAGCAATACAAATATTAAATACAATTAAGAAACCAAAGTTCTTTGCCAAGATAATTCAAATTTGTAGCATTTTTATTTTCTGTAGAAGGAAGTCAAAACTGTCCTTTGAGACTTTCTTACTGAAAAACTGATTTCTTTAATAATAGTCTCCTTATTCCTCCTGAAAATGCCACAATTTATTTTAGGACAAAGAAACTCCAGTTACTGTAAAAGATGCTAAAAATTTCTATTCCCATCAGTTTTCTCATAAATACCTGCTGTCCCAAACAATGGCTTCAGATATGTTATCTAACCTGGGAATCCTAAAGGCACATTTGAATTTCCAAGCAAATATAAAATGTAATTTAAAATAATTCGGCACTTGTTCCTACTTTCTTTTTTTTTTCGTCCATAGCTTAGACATGTGGGTATTCTTCATATTTCTTTTTCTCCTGAGTCTAATCTGACATTTCCTTCCAAACACACACCATTTAAATCCCAAAGAAGCCAGAAGCAAAATTTCTGGCTGGTAGAATTCCACTGAAGTCAAGAGGAATTCATCCCATGTGTTTGAAGATCTGGGGGCACAGCAGCTGTAGCTTAAAAAAAAAAAAAGCAGAAAAGTTGAAGCACTCTAGACACTAAAATGAATTGTAGAAGTTTGCTTAAATGGGTAAATTAATGAGCTTCAGTATATAATCCTGATTTACTGCTCTGGAGCTGTCACCTGCCATATAAAATACCCTTACAGCCTTGCCTTTCTTACAGCTACAAAGGAGCTAACCCTACTGTAGTGGGATTTCAGCAAAAGAAAATTGATTCTACAAAGCCCAAACATATTTATTTGAAAATTAAAAACATAGTGTATTGAAAGATAAAAGCATAAGCCTCCTGCACAAAAGATTTACATGAACCTGACTAGTAAGATATTTTCTTCATTTAAAATTAGTTGCTGCATGAGTAGCATAACTAATGAAATGGTTTTCTTATAGATTCATCCCCTACTGTCATGACCCAGTTCCTGCAGCAATATTTCCAGCTGCATCCAGCAAGAGACAGCCAGAAAGCAGAGTTATAGCTAATCTGACAGTGCACAAATGCTAATTGGATGGTCAGGTACATTTTGACTGATTAGCTGTAGCCAAATGTTACACATAATGTGAGTTCAGTCAGGGGGGTCTTTCTTTGTACAGCTCTCTTCTAGTCACAGGCCAATTCTCCCAGTTTTTTTACCCATTTAGACACCTTTGTGTCCTACCTATTCCTTTTTCAGTTTTCACTGAAATTAACCCCTGGGCTCAAAACCACGTGGAGGCAGAACTGACAGAGAGAAAATCACTGAACAATGGAAGGGTGTTCTTTGGGCATCTGACTAAAAAATATAAAAGCTAACATGTGGAAATACCTCAGAATCCCTGTCACTATAACAAAATGCTTCATTTAAACATTGCAGGATTCCTGTCCTTAATCATACTTACTCATAACGAGAGCCAGCAGACATGTTTGTGCTGTTGTTGCCACTACATGTCTCCTGCCTGAGGACAAGCTGAGGTAACAGGATAGCCTGGTCATATCAGGAGTCAGCCAGTTCTAAGGTCTGAAGTCCTTCATAGGGTTAGAAATGGGGATTGGAGTGGGCTTCTTGGTGAGGAATACAACCATTTTTTAAATTGTGTTTTTAAGGAAAAGCTGGAAAGAGATGAGAATTGGAGAGCAAATAGCAATCAGGAAAGCTGTGAAGCAACAGGATCTTGTTGGTCTGTCAGAACATTTTATAACATTGAAGGCCAAACCCAGATAATTTTCATCAGCAAGGCAACCACGTGGTGAGAAATGCTGTCATGAGTTTTAAGTGACATTTCTCTGAGCAGACAGGATTTGGAAGTCTAGAATTCTTCCTTGCCATTAGTGAGGATTAAATAAAAGTGTGGGTGGATGCACCCAAAACGCAGGACAATTTCCTTATCCTTCTACCCTGGGAGCATGAGGATCTCAGAATATTTTTTTTAAAAAAATACAGGTAGACAAGTAGTTCCCATTAAGGGATTAAACACTTTTTGTTTTCTGTCTGGAAACCAATGCACTTTATGGAAAGATTTAGTTGCTCTTAATGTCTGATCTGTACGTTTTCCTCACACATTAGATTTTGTTCAAAGTCAGATAACCACAGTTTGGAAGGGGGGGGAGGCTGGAGGGTGAAGGTTATGTCTTGGATTAAAGACAGCACAGAAGCAATTGTCTCCAAGTTACTTTAATTCCCTATTTCATCTGGCTAGACAATGTGATCAGAACTCAAGGCTGCAGCTGTCAACACAAAATAATACGGTAAAATAATTTAACATATTCAAATATTGAGTGATATCTTTGAAAAAGGCAATGTAGGAGTTGTGCCACCCAGTGGAACAACTAAGAAGAAAATTCTAAGAAGAAAAGTCTTCACACACTCTCTGTGTACAGAAAGTTCTGCAGTGCTCAAACTGCAAATATTCCATGGTATCATTCAGATCATGGTTGTTAATTCAACTTTTTATTTATTGTTCTTCTGAAAATCATCAGGAGCTATCAATACTTCTTTGACAAAGTATAAAAACCAGGATTTTAAGCAGGATTTTAAGGAGGTGTGATCCTTTACTTTTTCTGTATCTTTCATGGCTGTATAAAGATTTGATTTCTGAAAGATTCATTTGCAGTGAATCAAATGTTCTGCCTCAGCCATATTACTTCTCTCTTAATATTTAGCAGTAGATTACTTTCTATGGAGTATTTCTGCAAGAGTTTAATTGGAGCTGACAACAAGAAGCCCTTGAGTAAAGACAATAGCACTGGTCCCAGCAAATAGCTGTAGTTGCATCATGCAACATGCAAGCAATCCTAGTCCTCACATCCAACAATCAAATCAGCACAGAGCATCTGTCTAATCAGAAAACACTCATTAAGGACGCCCAGCAAGACCAGCCTAAGGAGGTGCATTTCAAACAAAAGTCTCTTCCTTGGGACAAGAACTTAAGTGAATAAGATGTGCTTAGCCTGAGTTCATGACAAAGTCTTTTCCTATTCTATTATTTACCAAGACATTCTCAGCCCCACCCATTTGAGAAAAAAGTACCTGATAAAGGCATTATAAATCTCTTATAGGCATGTCCTGGTAAAAGGAAACAGCGACTCCCTTGAAGCCTCCTAGCTGTAAACTGAAGGACTGGGAGAATCTAAGTGAAGCTGCAGCACGGGAGAAACACCTTCTCTCTTGACAGGATATCAAAGTGGGAGGCAGACAATGCTTTAGCAAATGCCAAAGGTAACATTTGGAATCCTTCTGCTGTGTAGGTGATAAATAGCCAGAGTCCTTCTCTCCAGCAGCTGTCAAAGCCTGAACTCCTAGATATGCTAATATGCTGATGCCATAATGTATTTTTTAATGTATGCATTTGGTATGAGGTAGAGCTTTCTACAGAAACCTTAAATGATTGTTTTAATCCATGCCAATTTGTGATGTAACTCTGTAAGTTATCTTTGTGAAGAACATCAGGATGGGACAGTTTTGCTTTCACGGTGCTAGGGCTTTGTCTCTTTAAAAGGCCTCCAAACACAGTGCCATACCAGGCACAGAGGAATTCTAGGCCTTTTTTCTGATTCCTTGAAAAGCATGTTAAATTAGCTCACTCTTGGTTCATTAAACATGTTGCCATACTTCCAGGTGACCTTTCAGTTGCAAATCTCTTCAAAACTGCTTTTTCTTGCATCAGCTATTCAGCATGTTCTCAGAATGCAGACATTTGTGTTACTATTTGATAATCATGACAAATCATAGGATAAGAAGGACAATGTTTCTTAAGACAAAAGGCAATTTGAATGTGTTCCTTTTGAGTATATATCTGAATATTCACTGTCAAATATGAGACTGCATCTAGCTTCAAAAAGTGTAAGATTTGCATTTTGAGGTCTTTCCCTCTGTGCATTTAAGCCTTGCATATACTTAAGTGTATGCATCCACCAACATAGACGGAAAAAATACATCAAGAAAAACATCCCAAACAGATGCAAATATTTTTTGAATGAAAGCATCAGTCGGATTTAATGAGCATATTTGTAACAGCAGTAGCTTTCCCTCTTTCTGTGTAGAAAAGGATCCTGTCATGATGAGAGGCCCAGGTACAGAGATGAAGAGAAATCACCAGCTGCTCTTCTCAGCCCTGTCATTGCCTATACGAGTAAGAAATAACAAAAGATACATGATGATAAATATAATCAAGAAAACTGTCAATGACCACTGTTTTGTTCTTAAAATTTCACCTGTATGATGATTTCAAGGCTGCTCAGACCTCATGTAGCTTGGAAATATCCACATAGCTGTGATAACATAAATAGTAAATCTTCAGATAATGTCCATGATGAAAAAAAGAGATGAAGGCAGTTAATTTCAGACTTATCAAGCATATTTGATTTATTCTTGTTTCACAGTTATCAGTTAAAACTCATATATTCTTTCAGGGTGGAGGCTTCCTTAACAGACTCACTGGAAATACTGAGGATTGCAAGAGCAAGTGAACAAAGACACAGGAAGAATTTGGTTTAGAACAACCCATATGTAATTTACTCAGACAGCATTTATGGATGAGTTAGAATTGTATGTTTGCAAATAGGTAGTTATGCTTCTTATTTCTGAAAAAAAAAATATCAACAGTTGGCAAAAATCATTTGACTAATTATTTCTTTAGATGCATTATCTTCATTCCAGTGTTACCCCTATAGCTTTCAAGTTAAGCCATGCATCTTTTGTCTTCATATACAATATCTTACATGTTTTGCATATTTTTTGTTCAAAAAATTACCAGTCTTTTGAAGCTGCATGTTGCCAGCATATTCAAAAGTCTGTGCATTGACTCTAATGATTCTTGGCAATATTTCAGCCAGTAAAAAAGGATTTTTCTGTTTACATGGTGTTATCCATGTGAAGTCGTTGGGCTGACTTGGATTTTTGGATTATTATCTTGTGAGAGAGTTATGGATCTCAATTCAAGGAGCTTGAATTCTGTAAAACTGAGAGCATAGATTGCAGACTAAGGTCACACAGATGGGTACACTGCTTGGAGGAAGAGCCAGCAAAAAGCTATTAGTCAGCAGCAAGACCATGCTGGATAGGTGGACCACAGAACTCTTTCTGAGAACCTTCTCTCAATTTGCTTCACTGGGAGTTACTTGGAGTTATAAAACCACATTTTGCTAAAGTTTTGTATTAGTGAGAAGGCTCCTTGGGGTGACTACTATAGAATCCTTCATTACTATTCACCTAGTTCAATATATTATTTACCTTATTGAATTATTAATGTGGTTCTAAGGGATTCTGACTAAGTACTCAGAACTCAGCAGTGAGTCTGGCTTTGTGTGATCTTTTAGTCTCTTCCTCCACAGTCTGCCATTCACACTCCTCTTTCTCTCAGCCCTTAAGGAGGGAAGAGATGGTTGGCTGAATTTAGCATCTTACAAGTGTGCTTAGGCACTGGAGCATGCTTATGTGAATCTGACATAGTGAGCTAGTGGAAGAATGCAGCTGATTTAGCAATCACAACAAAATAATCTTTCAAGCCAATCATGCTGCTCCTCTAGGCTCCTCTTTCCAGAGGATCCCAACTAGAGGGTTTGCAACAAAACCAAAGCAAATGTGCCTTGCCAGGATGCAAAGCAGAACATCCTAATATGGGTCAGTACATCCACCACCTCATGGCAGAGCTGGGGCTCTCACTGCTTTAAGGTGTGCACCCTTTATCTACCAAACAGCTACTCTGATTAGATATTCTACCTTGCGCTGTGATCCTCATTTTCTTAATAGTCTCTAGATGTGTTTTCACATTTTCCTTGAAGCATTTGTGAGAAGGAAGGGGTAATGTAACCAACCTTAAAAGCAAAATTTGGAGTGAAACATTATGAATTTTTTACTTTTCAGATCTGCCAGGTAAGACAGACTGTCTTACCATAAGCAGACAGTCACTCTTGTTAAAAACTGTGTAGCACCCTATTACCAAACTTCAGCGTGGATAATTAGGGAAGAGCTACTCCAAACACATGAATTCAGCTGAAATCTTGTCCTGAGATCATTTAACTACATTTCTATATGAAACTCAGCACATCTTTTAGTCTCTTCAGAGCTTGGGATAGAATTCCAACTATAGATTTTTCATTTTTCTCCTGTTAACAGTGGCTAAGCCAGAAGGCACACAGACCTGCATTCTGAAATTCACCTGACAATACTGGCAGCTCAAGACTAAACATGATTCTGCTTAAAAGTTGATGAGCTTTTACACTTCTTTACTCAGATTTGTGTAATATAGGAAAAGATCTCTACCCTAAGGCTCCTTATACACTAAAAAGAGAAAAAAAAATTAGCATAGGAGCTGATGTTTATCAGAAAAGGAAAAATAAGTCCTTTATTCCAGCTGATGATTTACAAAATAATCATGGATTCTTTCTTGTTTTCACATTGTATAGGATTCTTCTTTTTTTCACATTATACATAAGCTTAACTTTCTCTGTACTTTCAAATACTTTGAGGACCCTCTTGAAAAGACAGGTGGCATTTATTGTGAAATACTAATGTATAGAAATAGGGGAAGAGCTGATCATGACTTAAAAGTAGCTTTCATTGTACTGTGGAAAGGCCTGGTTCTGCAATTGGAAGAGGACATCTCCGTTTCCTGTTTTGGTCCAGGTGTGCTGCCTATCTATGCATGCTCTCCTGTGGTCTGAAGCCTCCAGGGGGCTGCTTTCAGCAGGAAGCCAGACTAAGTGACCTGCAACTCCTCTTCTGACCACCAGCTCTGTGATTCTCTCATTTCTATCAAATTATTTCTGACCCTCTTCACCCCAGCCAAGCTTCTATGGCAGATATTTAATTTTTAAATTGTCCTAGAGCAATTTCCTTTGTCTGCTTGCAGCTATTATCAGCTGGCTGACATGTCCAGCTGTGCCACTATGTCATCAACTGGGCTGCTCAGCAAGAGCAGAGGCACTGATCTGCACTGAGGCTCTGTTCATGAGAGAAGACATACAGAGGGAGGCAGATACAGAAAAGAAATTTGAGAGGCCTAAGAGAGAGGGCTGCTATAATTCATGAGGGACCTTGTGCAGTCCACCTGCTCATACTAGCAAAAGCCTAAGAAATGATACGACAACAGCCAGCCAACATTAAGACATCATGAAGTAACTAAGGTCAAGAGGCGTCTATGATGACATCTGTTATTATGATAAACTGTCTAACTAGAATAATCTCACTTAGATAAGTGTGTCTGTGCCATGAAAACTGATCTGACAGCAATCCCAGTTACTGTCAAGAACCTCACCATAAGCCTGTGCAATAAAAAATGTAACTTACCAGTCACTGTCCTCCCTGCTCCAGAGGTGACCAGTGTAAATCAAGAGCTTGCTGTATCAGAGACGAGCTGAGTGACTTTAATGAGAAATCTCGTTCTTATGGATTACTGTTCCCCTGCCACATCTTGTCAGCAATTCTTCAGAAAATTATTCTACCATTCCCAATTGCAAGAAAACAGATGGCACATGGAGGTAACCTCTCTGATGTGTAATGTCTTGGAAAAACAAGAATAAATAAATTAAAGACCAGAGGCCAACACTAAAATTTTCTTCTACCAAAATACAGATTAACCAGATGTCTGGGGTTTGTGTGTCAAGGTTTTGGTAGCAGCAGCTACCAGCAGCAGGGGCTGCAGGGGTGGCTCCATGAGAAGCTGCTGGGAGCTTCTCCCATGTCTCCCATGTCTGCCATGACAGCCAGCTTCAAGATGGACCCACTGCTGGTCAAGACTAAGCCTATCAGCCATGGTGGGGGTATCTCTGGGATAACTGATTTAAGAAGGAGCAGAAAAACTGCAGAAGCAACTGCAGGCAGAGAGAGGAGTGAGAACATGTGAGAGAAACAAGCCCAACACCAAGGTCAGTGGAAAAGGAGGTGGAGGAGATGCTCCAGGTGTCGGAGCTGAGATTCTCCTGCGGCCTGTGGTGACAGGCTGTCCCCCTGCAGTCCATGGAGGTCCATGGTGGAGCAGCCCTTGGGGGACCCCAGGTGAGAGCAAGAGGATGCCCAAAGGAGGCTGTGAAACATAGGAAGCCAGTGCTGGGGCAGGTTTCTGGCAGGACCTCTGGCTCCATTGAGAAAGGAGCAGGTTTGCTGCTAGGACTTGTGACCCCATGGTGGATCCATGCTGGAGCAGGGGAAGAGTGTGAAGAGTCATCCCCCTGAGAAGGAAGGAGCAGCAGAAACAATGTGTAATGAGTTGACCACAACCCCCATTACCCATCCCCCTGTGCCACGGGGGCAGCAGTAGGTAGAGAATTCAGAAGTGAAGTTGACCTCAGGATGAAGGGAGGGATGGGGAACATGTGTTAGAGGATTCAGGTTTTATTTATCATTATCCTGGTCTGATTTGATGGTAATAAATTAAACTAATTTCCCCAAGTCAAGTCTGTTTTGCCTGTGACAGGAACTGTGAGTGATCTCTACCCAGATCTTGACCCATGAGCGTTTCATTATATTTTCTGAGGGGAGTGACAGAGCAGCTTTGGCAGGCTCCTGGCTTCCAGCCTGGGTCAACCCCATGCGCTAGGCTTGTATGTAAAAAATACAATTATTTTCTATTTAGCGCTTTGATGGGACAGTCATTTTTTGATCCACATTTAGCTGATTCCTGCAATAGCTGCCTAAGCAATATATACTGTTTTCATCATGTGGAACAACAATAAAACAATCTACTTTAAGGTACAGAAACAGATGAAATAATATTAACATGAATATATGAATTTTCTTGGATTTTCAAGTATCTGAAAAAATACCAGGGCATCTATATTTCAGCCATAATTTATACATAGGCATATTGCATATGCATCTATGCATATGAAATCCATCCACGATATAATAAATACTCAGTAAAGCATATTTATAACCACTCTTGCTTGTTCAATGAATTCCAAACCTTGAGAAGTAATACAGCATGTAACAATAATGAATATCTGAGTAGCAGTGAATGGATACCAAATGTACTCTTCATTTTTTTCCATGCCTCTCAGCTTTGTAACAAAAGAAAGAAGGGAAAATTTTCCTAAAGGCAAGAGTTACACACAAACTTCCAAATAATATCTTTAGCAACTTATAGCTGGGTAACAAGCAGAGAAATAGCATTTTTTCTTTTTGAGGTATTATGAGAAAGTTCAGTTCTTTTGTGTAACTACAGAGTGGCTTCCTTAGAGAAGTAGTTCATTCAAACATACTTGGCACAGTGTTAAACAATCATTTCTTCTGCAAGCTGCATCAAGAAAAACCTCTGAGTTAAGCAACTGCATAGATATGTAACTCATGAACATTCTAATAAAGCCATCAAAAATATGCCACTTCAAGTGAGCTCCTGGAACTGTTTCTATACTTGTATGCTATTTCTTTGATCAAAAGCACAGTGCTGTGGAAGGACACTGGGTACTGTTACAGGATAAGTAATAATTCAGCAGGTGCCCTAAGAACCTGTACCATTGACTATTATGTAGCTGGTGTTTGGTTCTTCTGAAAAACTCTGCACTCTTGTAGACAGTGAAAGAAAGTCAAGTACTGGTGCAATCTTGCAGACTTTCATTCCCTCTCCAGGGACTCTCTTGGAGCCCATATAATTGGGATAAATATCTGGCTTTCCTGTGAGAAGTATTTCTCCTTAAGTACTGACGAGACTTTGACACAATGTTGAGTTCCTGCCTGTCTTGGGGTGATTTTATGATAATACTGTATTCCCCTATTGTCTGCTTATTGCCCAGAAATAGGCCCTGCAGCTTTAAGCTGTGTCCAAGGGAAAGCAGGGGAAAGTCGAGCGAATTCTTCAGCGCGGTTTGTGTTCAAGGACTCCCCCACGTTCTCACTGCTGCAGAGCCAAGGGAGCACCTTCCTGCTTTTAGATGAACTTGTTAGCTGAGGAAAGAGGTTTTTTCCCAGGATTGCATACCAGCACACCAAAATCCTCTGGTAACAACTTCTTCCTCTTCTGGAATTGTTTGTCCCAGCTCTGATCTGAGAACCAGACCATCGGATCCCATGGACCAGCGAGGACACTGCATCCCAGCCTCGGACCTCTGGAAGGCCTGAGCCAGCCACAGAGGGAACTCTAAATCCACCAGCTTTCTCTGCATTGAGGAGGTTTAATATTTTAACAGTAATTCATTTTTCCTGTGCCTTGCCAGCACTTTGTTAAATAAATAGTTTTTTCACTTTCATCCAAGAAATTCCTTTTGCATCAGTGGGGGAGGAAGTGCCAAAAACCTTTCTTTTGGGGAGATGTTCATTCCAGAGCGTTTTCCTCCCAAACTTGTCTCTAACTGAGACACTGCCCCTCTATGCAAGCATCTCGGCAGGTGTAGCCAACAACCTCCAGCTGACATAGCTGTCATTGGAAGAGTTCAGGTTCCCTAGCCAGTGGTGAGAAAAACAAAACAAAAAATACATAAAAATTTGAGACACAAAAGCCAAAAAATGGGATACAAAGCTCTACCTCAGAAGTCTGCCTCAGCAGTGTTTATCTCGCTGGCAATGCCACAAAGGCCAACAGCCTCTAAACCACACATGCCACCATGAATTCTCTAGAAAAACTCCTGGAACTGCACAGATCATACACTGAAGGAAAAGACAACACTTTTGCTAGAACCAGCACAGTAGCCTAGCAGTTGTCACTAAGCCTATGAAAGCTTTGGTAAGAGCAGAATATGTTTGCTGTTTGTGAAAAACAAACAGCTTTGATGCTACCGTTCATATTTTCATAAGTTTTAAATAAAGACATTACATCCAGTCTTGCCTCCCATGACACAATCTATTACTTTTCACCTAAAACCAGCTCTGCTGACACCTTCAGCACGTCAAGAAAAGTTATTCTGCTGGCAATTAAGATGACCATTATGTTCTTTTATTTTGTGCTGGCTACATGGCAGCTGCTATGATGCAAACAATCACTCTTCTTGCAGAGCCTTGCAGAGGATATGACTCAAGGCTTTCACACAGGTAGTTTATCAGTCATGACCACAAGACTGTGGTTTTATTCTGTGATAACCTCCGACTCCTGCTATTCCTATTATGCCCATCAGTTTTTGAGGATGATACATGGGAACAGTCAATTGTGAATGAGAACAAGGTGCCCTGAACTGAGAAATTATCTGCTGTACTACTGTGCATTTTACAGATGGATTTCCAGAAGCAGCTGAGCGTTTCTTTTCTCTGACATACATAATGTTCATGACTGCAGGTGCCAAAGATCAGTTAATATGTAACTGAAATAAACATCACATAGTTTCCCTCCTACCTCTATATTGCTATCAACACTGGTGTTTGCCCAAATATATACCAGAAGGCATTCAGTCTTTATTAAATATACCAAGAAGTAGAGAAGCCATCACTTTACTCACTTTAGGTCTCACTTTAATTTTTAAAGTGTGTTTCCAGTTCACCAAGTCATTGATTTTTGTACCTTTCCTCATCAGGTCTGGATGAAGATGTGGGATAAGAGTAGCTTCAATGTCACTGTTGAGTTGTCTTCTACTGCCAGTAGATCAGAGAAATTTGTTCTCATCTTCCAGGAGCTGACTTTTGTTGAAGATTCCTAAGTTTTAATTGATACATTTGTTACCAAGAAACTGCAAAAATAAAGGAAGATCTTATTTGTGCTAATATATATGACATAAAAAGTACCAATAGCCACTATAGTTATATCAGTTTACTGATTCTTCAGAAACTTAGACTTTCTGCTCAACTTTACCCTTGACCATGGATTAGAATGAAAGTGCATTAGGCAAGTGCCCACTTAAATCTTTAGGGGTTTTGAGCAGATTATGTGTTAGGACCATTTGGCCTTTGGTCTATAAATGAGATAGATTAGACAATTTCTCCCAAAGACAGCAACTTAACTTTACCTAGGCAATACGCAACTGATGTCCATATTTCTTCAGATTTCACTGTATTATCTAAGTGAGCTCAAAACATCTGGTGCAGGTTTTTATATAGATATGCAACAAAAACCTGTTATTCTGATTATCCATAGCTTGAACTGCTAGTTTAGCACATTCAAATACAAGTAGCAGATTTACCAGATTTATATTATATATATACGTATATATACATCCCCATAATGGAAACAGCCATACCATCTTTAGATCAAAACTTAATGACTTTTATAAGTGAAATTGTATGAGCACAGTAACTACTCAGTGGTTTGAGCTCTTCCCGCCCACAGCAAGTCTTGACTGTATTGACCCTGTGTGAGATACAGACAGATTTTTCTGAGTGGCCTTTTAGACTGGTTGTGTGTAAACTCTCATGCCCTGATACAGTTTCTAATGGCATCTTGAAGCATTACAGCTACATGGTCAAGCAGGGACTTCACAAAAAGGCAACATTCTTCAAAAAATCAAATAATCCGGATGTTCCTGCTTGAGAAAGCAAGGAAGCAAAAAGAGCAGAAAGCTTACATCATTATTATATTATTCATAGTGCTATGTATTATTTTACCTAAAATATTTTTGAACATTACTGTTACTAATAAATATGTAAGATTTACTTGGATTATGATGATTAAGATTGTAAATGTTCTGTAAGATGAACAGTACTGATCTCAGCTGAAAAGGTTACACTTAAAAATATGTCACTTTTCTCAAATTTTTTCCACAGCAAGAATTATTCTCTAAAGGTTGTACTTGAAGAATATCAAGATATGGTGACAAGTGCTCTTCTAGGGAAGAAACAGCAATATAAATAAATATAAATAGTCATGCATGAGCTAGCTAAAAAATAATACACAATGTTTTATTATGTAGCACATTTTACGGAAGGTATATTTTCTTTAACAGGCCATACTTTATCATCTCAACTGCATATTTCTACTGCCCTCAAAGATGCACTGCATAAGGCATTCTCATATTTCCCATTTGTTATATAAAATTGATATAATTGTAGATTTTAATACTTTTCAAAACAATCTATGAATTTCTTCCTTTAACAGAACAGAACCAGTTTTGAAATTGATCTGTTATCTCAACAATGAACCTTTTAACACTTTCCAATGTTGATCTGAACCTCAGCCTTAAGCAAATCAATCATACTGGTCCAAGTTTCCTTATGTGTGGAAAACAATTTTTCAGATGCAGTAGTTAAATGTACAAATTTACAGAAGATATTCTTCAAATGGCAATAAATTGAAATAAGTGGTATATGAAGAGGGACAATGAGATAATGAAATATTTGATCATGTTCTAATCCAAGGTTTCTGAAGGTGAAAACATGTTCTCCTAATCTCTCATGACATAAAAGTCCTCAAATAATCCATATGCACTTTTTTGTGAGGTTCCCACTTTCTAAAACATAAACCATTCTTTAAGAGACTATCTGAATTAGGCTAACATGATTTTATTCACTGTAATGGAAGATAAAAAGGTATTTGAGAGCTCAACTTTTTAAACCGACTTTTTAACCTCTCTTTGTATTTCCAGAAGAAATTACAACAAATTTCTCATCCATTAAGTTTTTTCCAAGCTTACCTTTCAAGGAATGTGAAATGGCATAAATCCCAGTACACATAGTATCAAATTGTTTTAATTTTATGATCATCAAAAAAATTAGCATATTGTGAAACAGAAATTAGGCAATTCATAAAGTACAAAATCACTTTTTGAGGACATGCTTCAACATTTCTGTGTATTTAAATCTGAAAAAACAAACACCTGTACTTTAGGAAAATGTTGGTAGCTAAGGAAGAGTGATTGGTGATTGGAAGTTTTTATCAAGACAACATCATACACCTTTATCAGTAACATAATTGTTGGACCCTGCATTATAGACCCTTCAGCTTGAGCTCTACCATAGAATCAAACATTACACCACCACTCCATTGCTTAGTCTGGCTAGGAACATTATGTTGACTTGATAATGAATTAATTCATTCAGTATCCCCAGGAAAGCCTTTAAAATAAGGAACTATGGTAACCTTCTCTCTCTAAGAGTCATTGAAGTGCACAGAGTCCTGGGAGCCTATGGAGAGAGGGGTCCTATGCAGCCCCTGACATCTCTCGCACGCTGGCTGCCATGGCCCAGGGCTGAATGAAGTGCCAGGGTATTCTGCAGATCTTTCATTCCTGTCTGTTCAGACCCTTCAGTCTGTGCAAGAGGTGATCTTTTATGTAGCTTCATCATTAGTACCATCAAAGCCACATTAGTACCTTTCTATTAGTAACAGAAAAATATGTCATAAAATCCTCAGGAAGTCATTTTCAGCAGATTGTATCCTATCTCATCTGTTAATTACCTTACAAACTTGGCCCCTTTAAGAATAAATACTATTATTAGTTGAAATTGTTTTTTCAACAGCAAATAATCTTGTAAATTCACTTTAACAAAAAAAAAAGTTTTATTTTGCAGAATTTCCGCAGCACATACAAGACAGTGGTCATGGTTCAAAATGTTCTTCACCCTGTGGTCCAGAAATCACTGGCAGACCAGAACCCACCCTAAAGTTGTGTATGAGAAGAATACAAAAGAAACTGTGCATACATATTCTCACATGTGCAAGGAAGCAAGCAAAGAAACACAAGGAACAAACAAACATAACAAATATTCATAGTTCAGCAGGTTGTGGCCATTATACAGAAGATTTTCCAGTATGAAGAGAATAACGTTATTGTTATGCACACCAGCATCAAAATACCAACTTCGAAACAGCCAAGGGGCAGGAAATCACTTTAGTTCCCAAACCCAACAGACAGTTATTGAGCCATTATGTGCTGATTAAATCTCATTTTAATGTCTAATATCCTATAGATGGCTTTGTACAGGTTTTTCTCACTGTTGCAGAATGAGCCTCACCAGGTAATGCCTTCAGTCTCTTTAGTTGTAAATTCTTTATTGGCAGAGCTAACTCAAAAGCTGGTCACTGTAAAATTTGTTTTTAAAAGGGTCTCTAAGCTTTTAAATTCAAAGCTAAGAAATATATTTGCTTCCACTCTTGTTTTATTTCACAATGCCAGAATACCCTAAAACTACAGTGAGGGGTTTTGTGTAAGTAATGATGTCTGGTTGTTTCAAAGGGTAAACAAAGGTGATACAAAATAAAGCAAAGAGTTATATAACTGGGAAAGTTCCAGTTTTGGACTTCATTATGCTTTGCACTCCACAGGCCTTGACTTGCACCATAAGACATTGAAGGGACTTTTCTCTGGTACAGGATGTGTCTGTCCACCCTGCGTGAATCTGTCGTGATATATGACAGCGGCATAAACGGTCCTTTCCTACCTCTTGGAGCTTTGTGCTGAATAACTTGGCTGAAACTCAGAATTCTGCTGTTGGCATTCAAATGGCACTGGAAACCACATCATGCTACACAGCACTGCTGTGTTGCCTGTGCTGCTTTAGAATGTCAAAGGAATCTTTTTATCGTTTTGTGTCTAATTGAAGTGAGACAGGGAGAACTCTAAAGGTTGTATTTTGTGTTCTCACAATCCTGACCTCCTTACCTCATTTCCACTATTAATAGATTGGCATTTCTTAAGACAGTAATAAATGAGGCTAGTTCTGTAAGGGGAGTAGTAACTTTGAATAGCTGTATTGAAATAATGGAAGAAAACAGAGAATCCTGCAGACCCTAAAGGAGTGGGTTTTGTGCTGAATACTCCTCTGTTTTCTCCCACTAGAGTAGTGGTCTAATAAAAATATAATGTTATCACTCACAGATTGTGCTTCATTTGTTTCCCCAGGTCATCATAGCTGCAACAAATCTACTTTAGTCAAGTGACAGTTGAGGACCCCATTTAAAACGGAAAGCAATGGCTTCATATAAAGAGACATCTTTATCTTCCAGCTAAACTTCAGAGTAAAGTTCCTCTGGTTGATTAAACAAATAAAATCCTTTCTGTAATTGTTTAAACACTAACTGATTCTAGGAAAAAAAAATTAATTCAGATTTTCAGTTGCACCTTTAATTAAAGATAAATTTTAGCTAGTTTCATCCTTGGGACCTCCCACAATTCATCTCTGGTGATAAATCTTACTGATACTATGAAATCAAACTCTTTATATTAAAAGCTCATAATTTCCATAATTTTTGTTCTCAAAGGACAAGATTTACCATAACTGACTTCTGTCATCCACAAATTAAAAATCCTAAACTTACCTTATTGCTGCACTCCCTGGTAAAAGAACAGACAAATACTTTACAGGGATGACTGACTTGTCTCGATGCCTGACAGGCAGTCACAACCATCTGCTGAAAAAGTCTCTCTCTTCTCTTCTCTGACCACACAAGAAGCCAAAATAATTTGTTTAGGCTGTGGGATGAATGCAAGGGTCTGGTCCCACGTGAGATGCCCTAATATAACCACTGCTGCCCCAGAAGAGCAACAATTTGCCTTAGGGCCTGAATCATACCTGCCAGCCTTATGGCAGGACCTTAGGGCATCTCAAATGGCAATACAGGGCTGTTGAGGCAATTGATTACTGCTACAGATATCTAACTAAAAGCAGCTAAAATTAAATTATATTTCAGCAACAGGAAAAATTAGCGAACTCAGTAATGTTAAAAGATCTTCAGGTTAATGGTGTAAAGATGAGATCGAGAAAAGCACAGAAAGCAATAAAGGTGGCTCTTTTTTTTTCTGCTAAGGCAAAAGGCATTTTTTCCCCTTTTTTTCTACCACTTTTATGCTTAAACCTGCCTTTCACCCCAATATTCCCTACTTTGGATGCTAACAAAAGAGCTTTCTTTGCTTCAACCTGCTGTAACCAAGATCAAATCAAACAGAGGAATATCTTTAATTTCACAGGGGTAGGGCAAAGTCTGTGTCTGTGTCCAGCAGCAGTCTCATTGTCACTGCAAATGGTTCCAGACACTTTGCATTTGCAAATTCATAATTCCACACAAAGCCTTCACAAGGCCTGGCCCCTCCACCACAATCAGCAGCATGTTTATAACCACATGTAATCAGCTGACCTGATGTGAATGCACATGTGATGGCACATTTGCCTGTGCACTTGCAATTGCTTTCAAGGTTTACTTTTAGAGCAGGATTTTGCAAAAACAAAGTACACAAAAAACCACAGTACTGTTAGAATAATAAATAGTTCACATTTTCTCTGTTTTCTAAGGGGAAGAAGCATGGATTGCACATTGCTTTGAGAGCTTCATGGATGTACATTTCGTGACTGCAGGAAGTTGGGTTCAGAATAGATTTCACTTTATATTTTGGATACACATCTTGATTAGATTATTCTGCATCTGCCTCATTTTAAAAGAGGTGTTAAAAACCACTATCATATTTCCAAATCTGGTTCACACCCCTTGGTATGCTAAGAATTTTAATATGTCTCACATTCTAAACTTTATTGTAAGAGTTTACAAATTTTGCACTCAAAATCCATGCTTGTTACTAAGCATGTGATTTAGTACTGAAAGAGAGAACTGCTCTATATCATTTTACACAGTATGAGCCATACAATAAATATTTCTGCCCCAACTGTATCAGAAAAGTCTGCTTTTACTCACTGAAACATGAATGTTTGAGGGCCGTGGGATTATAATCCCATTTTAAAACAATGTTTATCTGAAGATATATTTCTTTTCTAATATATAAGAATGCATTAAATATAAGAGACAGTATATAAAGCAGATGTGAATCATGAACATTTGCTTAGAAAATGTGACATGAGGCAGGATGAGATGATGCTATCTGTAAAGCTTCAGGCACAGTTGCCCCAGATTAAGAACAAATGTTTTAAAATGCAAGGATTTATTCTAAATTACTTGGTCCTCCTTGATCCTCAGACAGATTTAACTGCAGTGCAAACCTTTCATATGCCTACATATGCTCATTTCAAGTTAGCTTTGCATCTGATGAACAGTACAGACCTGCTCCATTTGCGTAGTTGGAACGTCAAAAATGTGAAAATCCATACTGAGCAGTAATGGGACAGGCAAGCCACCCACCAAAGATTATGTCCTTTTTGCCAAGAACAAGGAGAGTCTTATTTGAAATAGCTCATGTGACAAGAAGGTCACAAGGAGGGCACAGCACATCAGTTTAGCCAGGCTGCATTTTCCCTCCAGAGTCACACCTCCCAAGGTGAAATCAGAGCAGATCGTTTTATACCCCAGTTGTGCTCTAGAAGCAGTAACAACTACAAACTGACACTGGCAATACACGTATGGGTTGTTATCTGGTCAGTGAATATATTCAACGTTAATGCCAATCCATTAAATACCTTCAGGCTCCATTACCCTTTCCTTTCACCCAGCTGCTGTTTACAGACAAAAGGAATCCACTCTGTTTTGCTGAGCAGATCAAAGTGTAACAGGCTATATACGGCCTGCAGTGGAAGAAAACAGTGTGGCATGTCATACCACTGCACTGACGTCAGGCCATTACAGGCAGTGACAGTGACACATTGACTTTTGCACCTACTGCATTATTTTAAGCCTCTTTCCATGTAATCAAGTACAGAGTTCAGTCACCAGCAGCCCCAGGCAAAATGTGCCAGTGCCAGCCAAAAAGGACTGGGACACTGGGGACAACTCTAGACATGGACTTGCGAGCTGAGGTCTGACTCAGCTCTGCCTGGGCAAGTGACTGACAGGTAAGGATGTGCTACCAAAGAAAACTCAACACCCAGCAGGACACAGAAAGGAGAAACAGCAAGTTTCCAGCAGTAAACCATAGTTTACTGTTGATAGAAAACTTTTGTAAGATCCTTGCTTTGCAAATGGATTCTTAAAACACATATATTGCATGAAAGTTTTTAATTACTCTCTAAAATCCTAAATGTCTCAATTTAGCTAGTTTGTGAACTGCCAGAGTAGAAAGAGAACTGTGCTTAACTCTCTGTCAGGTTACACGAGCACAGAGGAGGAGGTGATTTATCCCACTCCCCATATCCTCATCCTGAGAGGAGAACTCCAAACTCTCTACCATGCCTTGCAAAGCACAGAAGCAGATATGAAAAATCTACTGCTTCATCAACTATTGTTAGTCTCTTTCAGAGAAATAAGCAAGAAATATTTGGTTCATGGGCTGCTTCACACTCTTTCCTCTAGTCCTGTGGGGTAAACAGCACATCTTAGGAAGACCTGCTGTGATAACTGAAGTGAAATTAAGAAAATTCACAGGAGTAAAGAATTTTGACCTGCAAATTTTCTGTTACTGAAGAACTATAAAGTATCTGGACTAGAGAACCTGGACCATATGCAAAGTAAGCTCTGTAGGGGTAGCTTCACTCTTTTACTATTTGTAACAAAGATGGCATGGTAGTCAGAAATAATCATTACACTGCAAAATGGAATTATCCTCTTCCTTTCTTAAGGTGTTATGCTAATCACTGAGATGTGTGACCCTTGCTCCCTTGAGTATAATTTCGTGTGTGAATTATGGAAATGGTTTGTTCATAGTCATGAGTATCATAAAATTAGAGTGTAACTGTTTTGTACTTCATTTCATTTTTGCTGGCAAGCCCTGAAACCTTGGGTCTACAGATTTAATGGAACAGTATTTTATTAATACAGCCTTTTTCAAATTTTTTTTCTCCACATCTGACGTGTCTTCCTTTTGAGCCTGGAACAGACTGTCATAATGTGAAGCTCTCTTAACAGTTGGACATTGTAGTTTTGCAGTGGCAAAAAGCACTCATGACCACTGTGCATAAAGAGGGTACACTGTACTATTCTTTTGCAATTACACCTGGTCCCTTCCTGAACAGCATAAAGAAAAGTGTTGCTGGATTTGGAGAAGCCCAAATATGCTTAAAAGAACAGAACTGTATCAATGAGGGTGAACCAGTATATATACTGACCTGCCTAGAAATGCCTGAAAGATTTTAATACTTCATACTACACACTTTTAATACTTTAAACCTACCTGAATTTTTTTTTGTTAGCACTGAATCTAAGAGGAAGAAAATATTTTTGATGATGATATCAGTAAATAGAGACACAGTTACTATCTAATGAGTCTCCCATCAGAGCATTCAGGTTGTTAGGAACTGATCCAGACTACTCCTATGTATTTCTCATGATTCCCTATCCTGTAAGGTACTGTGCTTTAACATGGTTCTTTGCAACAGTACCCAGCTTCTGCATACACCTTCCATAAACACAATATGACAGTTACCTACAGAAGGACAACAATGTCAGAAGAGCATAAAAAACGCAATAAAACAAAGGATGGGATGTGAAAAACACACTTCTTGAGGTGAAATAGGCATTACTTGTAGATTTAGATCACTGGAGAATAAAGCTAGGCTAAACCCAGTGACATTGCAAGCTAGTTAGAGTACCCTACACACAGAAACATTGTTTTATAAACTGGCTTATGATTAATAACACTCTAGGAATGGTACACTCCAGCTGACATGCACAACCCCAGCTTAAAAGACTACCTTTTATTTCCTAGTCATCATTAGGGTAAAAGTTTATGTTAGTCAAGCTAGGAAAAAGGAAAGAGGATTTGTTTTAAGGAAAAAAACCTCTTGCACGATGAATGTTTCAGAATGTTTCAGCTTTCTGTGTTTGATCTACATGACTGGTTTATAAACTGCTTTTAAAACTGACAAACAAATCTTGTCAGAGAATAATACAACACACCACTAAACTGTAGCAAATGATTTCCCTTAGGGTTAGATTTTGCCATGTGTCCGGAAAAGACCAAATGAAAACATGTCCTTGCTAAAATAAAGCAGTTTTTCAAAATTCAGCATCCTTTCCATACACAAAGGTTTAATTTTTTGTAGCAAGGCTTTGCTGTCTTCTTGGTTTATGTGCACCATATGGCTTTCAACAAATGTCAGCAAGAACAGAGCAACTTCACCAGGCTCCTCAGAGAGTGTTTCACCTGGCTATATAACAGCTGCATTTCCGTGAAAGCTGACAAGCCCTAGGTTTATGATTAACAATTTAATGTTAGTTACATCATGGGAGAGGCACCTTGAGCAATCTTCTTACATAATTTACTGTATACACTATTCATTCCAATGTGAGTTTTAAGTCATCCATGAGTAAGTCCTGAAGAATTAGAAGAAGCTGTAAGCAATACACAGGAAAGCCTGACAACAACGGGAATTTGTGATTTGTTAATGACTTGTGATTCGTTAATAACCTTTAATTTTGGGTTTTCAACTGCTATGTGTAACCATCAGAAACCTCTAGACTTAGGTAATCTCTCACATTCCCAAATTGTAAAATGGGCCTTTCAGCCATTTTTTTTCAAACTGCTTTCTTATTAGTGATTGCTGCAGAAAATAACTGTAAAAGCATTAATATCTTTTGATGGCAGAACAATGAATTTCTGACAAAGCTGGTGTTCTGCATAATCATGATCACCACCACTTTATATGTGTGAATGATCTCATGATGCTCTTCTCATTTGTTACTTCTTATTCTCACTCAACTGGGACTACTTTTATCTTATATATGTAAGGTTGCTAACACATTTGGATAATGGAAGATTTCACTGAAATTAGAAGTTTGCTGTGACATTCATAATACTTCAGCTAATTCCTAAGCATACTAGCCACAGTCTACACTTCATGAAGTTTAGTGTATGGGAATGGTACAAATAGAGGTAGAGAAAAGAAAAACAAAAATTTCTCGATTGAAGGAGTTGTCTTAGAAGCTTTCAGAGGGCCTTTGATTGGGGGGTTGTTCATGAACTGAGGCAGAATGATCCACACTTGAGGAATATTATTGCAAGACACAAATGTTTGCTATCAGAAATAAAGCCAGTAAATATACAATGCAGCAAATATGGGCACCACTAATACAAGTGCAAAGTGTTAGCAGTCACTTCCTTTCAAAAAACCGAAAAATTCTTACATTCCACACCACATATGGAGGACACGCTCCTACAGCCACTTTCACTCATAGGCCTGCACATATTTTTGCTGTTAGGTTTTGGACACACTTTGAATTACAAACCTGATGGAAGTAGGAGCTTCCTTTCTTTATCTCTGCTTACAAAAGGTGAATTACACGTAACAGTATCATAACTGCATTTTATGCCTACTATAAGTAATGTGTTAAACATTATTCTACAGCAGAGAAAAGCAATCTCTCAATTTAAAACCTGCAGGCAGACTCCAAATATCACTGCAGTTTCTAAACAGAAGCAGGAATAGTCAAGGTTGTTTTGATCTGTTGTGCCCTCTTCATCCATGAAGTGCTTAATTCAAACATCTCTTTTCACACCAAATTTATCAGACCCAGGGATCCCTTTGGCATCAGGAATCCTGGCTCAATAAAGCAATCAAATGGAATGGAAGAACTGGGTCACTGATCAATTTCTTCTCTGGGATGCTCAAAACATCCTGAAGTCTGCTGAATTTGACTGGGTGATCTCTGTTGTACAGAAGGAATTCTCAGAGGGCATGGAGCTGCCAGAGTAGCTTGTTTTACCATCTCCTGCAATGGGCCTCTTTTCTAGCAAGAGGCACAGCCAGGAGCAGGCAATGTGCACTCCCTGCTGGCACAGATCCCAAGGGCTGTGGCTGTTACCACGTGTGCTGGTGACCAGCCTGACACTGGGACAGGCACAGCTCTGCAGCCACAGAGTGGAGCTTTCTGCCAGCTGCAATCAGGCTCTGGAATGCCCTGCTGCAATGTCTGTGCAAGCTGCCAAACAGGCAGTTCTCCTTTATACTTGGTCGATATTAATCATGGCAGGTGGGACTGTCAGGAATGACTTAGGGCACACCTGCACAGCCAGAGTACAGTGATGGAAATCTGCACATGAAAAGGTGGTGTTGCAGGTGTTTTTTTCCAGGAAGCTGCAGGTTCTCTGTGTATGGATCTATTTTTCCTTTACTTAACTACTTCAAATGGTTGGGTTTTTTTTTGGAAGAAGTTGCTACACACTGCAGCTCCACACTGTGTTTCATAAAACTCAAATTCTGATCTGATAATTTTGCTCAATTTTCCACTGCCTGTTCACTGACCTATGTATACGACCTATATATATGACCTGTATATGTGATCTATATATATGACCTATGTATATGACCTATATATGACCTTCTGTATAATTTCTCTTAAAGGCTTAATGCAGTTGTGATCTTAGAGTATGTCTATTTCTACATAACAGTGTGGGCAGTGGAACCCCAAATGCATACAGCAGAATATTCCACCCAGGCATACCTAGAACATGTGTACATATGCAAACAGCAGAACTAGACACAGAAGATAAGCCCTAAGAATCACAGCCAGGAATTAGTGATTGTATCAGTATCAAGGGATCACACAGCCAGGCTTTGTGGTGGAGGAAGACCATATGACCACATTCAGTGATTTTCTTTGAAATGGTCTCTTCACTATAGCAGAGGTAGGAAGTCACCTTAACGTCTAACAGAACTAGATGCAAGACCTGCATCTCAAGGAAAGTCTAAGCTACATTCTTAGTCTGACATTCCTGTTTCTAGTGGATCCCAAGGGCCATATTGTACTGGAGGACCTCGACTATATTTCACTTGTTCTGCTCCTGGGCTCGAAGTAATTCCCTACTTTGCATAAAAATGGCCTTTGTGAGTCTGAACAACTTTACTTTAGCATTAGTAATTAAGCAAGAGTGGAGATAGATAAGACTACTACAGGTACAAAACATGTATGTGTTCTATGTAACTCCAGTGCACCAAAGATATTTAATTCGCTTTGCCCATATTAATAATGATGAGAAAAAAATAAGGTTGATAAGAGATCCCCACAGCCACAAGTGCTTTCTCACCTACTACTACAAGAGTTCCCTTCCTCATTATTTTGAACTAGGTTCTTTCCAAGAAATGTTATTTCTGTCCAGGCTCACAAAGTATCAAATGTGTGAGGAAATTACATGCTGTTTTACAGAGTGCTGTCCTGGGGTGATGTTATGAAGCTGCTTTATTCCTTAACCGTCCGCTCAATGCCCAAGGCCGCTGTACCTTTAGGACGGACCGGCGGGGCCGGAGCCGCAGACCCGGGGGCGGTTCGGTTGAATGGCGCGGTCCAAAGGGCTGGGCTGTGCTCTGGAGTGCTCAGGGGACTCTGCACTGCTCCTTTGGGTTTTATTTTCCTTTTGTGTATTCCTGCTAGCTGAGGAGAAGTTTTTTCCCTTCCCTCCCCCTGGTCTCCTTGCCCTCCTTCCCTTCTCTCCGGCCCGGGGCCCCGCGGGGTGGCCCCGGGTGGTCCAAGCCCGAGGAACGCCGAACCGTTTCGCCTGCTGGGAGGAGGAGGATGGGCTCCACAGGACCAGCAGGTTTTCTTCCATCTGCCCTGCTCCGGGCTGCTGCGTGGGCTTCTCCTTCCCCTTCCCGGAGATTGGGGGGACTAGTTGCAACCTGTGTGGTTTTTTTCCTTCTCTGGGTAATTGTATTTTGAGGGTTTTTTTCCTGTTCTGCCCTGTTTTTGTTCTGTGTTAATAAACAGTTTGGGGTTTTATCCACTTTTCACCTATGGTTATCGATTTTTCCCATTGGTGGAGGAAAGGGGAAGGCCGTTTCCCTTTGGAGGAGACACTCATTCTCCAAGTCTCCTCCATTTTTGTCTCCAAAAAGGAGACAAGTGCCATTTGGAAAAATTTGATTTGGCATGTAATTTCAAGCTTATGTAGTCAACTTGTCCATGTTCATTCTGGATTCATAAGTACTGCCTTAGGTTTGGTTAATGTGGTTTTGTATTTTAAAATAGAATACAACAATAATGTAGCAACTCTTCCTGAGAGACATTTAAGACTCAACTAGAAATTCATTATAAGATGAAAAGGAAATTCCTTATGGTGCAATGTGAGGTCACCTGGGCTGAGTAAAGGTACTAGCCGGGATTCTGTGGAGTACCCTAATTTTGGGATGTCAAATTTGAGACATCTTGAAAAGCCTGGGGTTTCAAAGGACAAGTGTTCCACTGTTTTCAGAAAGAAGGCGGCTTGAGTGCCACTAAAAGTAATAAGCCAGTAAATCTTGGAAAAAAGTGCTTTATGCCAAGAAGAAAAATTCTTCACTTTAAGGACAAGTGTCCTTTTTCCATTTTGCATTAGGCACTTGAAAACTCTGCCAGTATTTGCAAAACATTTGTGATTTAATGATTGTATGAGAAGAGGCAGCAGTAAGGAAACTGATGGCTATGAAATCCTAAAGTAAATTCTATATAAGATACCTTTATTAGTAGCTGGAAACTTCTGTATTTAGAGGACACTCTCCCTTGCTGTGTCCATTGAAGTAGACAGAACTTTTCATAAAGCTGCCTTAGAATCAGCAACAGCTACAGTGGATGTCACTAGGCCTACACAGAGGAGGATACTGCTGTTCCCCTAGTTAGTTTATATGTCCTTTCTGCTGTGCTGCACTCAGTTATTGTGTCCAACTAAATAAAATACATGTAATCAAAGACCTCCTCTGTGCTGGTGCTAAGAGGTATTTGGTTCATTGGAGGGTGGGGAGAAGCAGGGCAGGCTGAGGGGTACGAGCCACCTCTAACATCTTTCTAAGACAAATTGTATTTTGATTTCCCCAGTGTCTGGTGTGCAGCGACCTTGGAGACCAACTGTTCTCACGGTAACTGTGTCAGGTGTGACAGCAGATGTACTCACATAGCTGCACTCTCAGCTGCAGCAGGATAGAAAGCAAAGGAGAGCATAGGCCATCCTTCACTTTGGGTCCATGCCTTTATATTGTACCTCTTACTCCTTGTACAGAACTGTGAAACTGCTTAGGAGTGCATTGTCATCCACAGCTGTCTCATTGTCTCTGTGTCCCACCTTTCCTCAGATTCTAAATCACTCTTGGTATCCCTCCAAAGGCATATGGAAATATGAAATTTCATGCCTCCACTGTTAAGAACCTCCTCTACCTTTTCTTCCTCAGAAGGACTTTTTCCTAATCAGGTACACATTTGTGAACATAATCTGTGCTAACCATTAGGAAGCTACCAGTATGCTGAGAGCACTTCACTGAAACAGTAACTGGAAAAGAATGCAAAAGGATTTTGTGTCTCAGCTTAAGGTTTAAACTAAATTCTTTTAGCTACTGTACAAAGATAGCTGTGTGGATACCTTTGCTAGAACTGGCCCATTAAACCCTGAGCTCCATGCTGAACAGAATTTATAAATCACCCTTAAAATCTTCTTTGGACTATCTAAACATTGGCTTTCCTGTGTATTTATGAACATCAAAATCTTTGACGCATTTCAGCATCTTACTGCAGAAAAAATACCACATTTTTTTTCTTGTTATACTCTCTTGTTTTGCAAGATAGCACAAGATGCATAAAGCAAATATATTTGGCTCTTCTGTGACTATGCAAAGAAACAGTCACTGTTTCGTAGGATACAGCCAAGGTTCTGGCTCCCTCCCCCTCTGCCTTCCACCTCAGGAAGAACGTGAACAGGGGGGTTCTGGATTCCAGCCCCTGTGTTCCTGAACACTTGGGCAAGCACTCAGCACATCCTCATACCTGCCAGGGACCCAGCTGCAGCCAAGAATCAAAGACCAGGTCGCTTTTCTTCCTTTTAATGCAATGTTTGAAAACATATTCAAGAGCCTCCCCTTCATCTTCCTCCTCCCTTTTCTTCTCCCCGTGACTGTCAGTTCTTTTGACTGAGTATCATATCACTGGGATTGATTGCACAAGAGTCACCTGAATGCCAGTCACAATGTTTAACCTTCCATTCACCTGCATGCTTTGAGACATTTGATCTTCTTCAAACACTCACCCTATGATTTACAGGTGGGGAAAAAGTGAACACTGAGGCAGCAAAGTGCAGGGCTTAAAATGAACTGAAATGGAATGTTTCACATATGCAGGCATTGCTAAACAGTGAAGTCCTATATACACCTCTTTTAACCTTCAACCCACAGTGACTTTATCACACTTCATTTGTAAACTCTGGGTATAAATTCTCACCCAATGAAACTCTCTTTCATTTATTCATATTGGTAAATCTTTCCTTAAGGAAGTTGTCCTGCTAAATCTGTTAGGGCTGAGACAGTGCCCGTAATTGTGCATCAGCTTTAATAATGCCTTAAGAATGGGCCAGTTTTTCCCACAGAACATGGACAGGAAATCATCACCACACATTTTCAGGAAGCCTACACTGTTCCAGTACCAAAAGCAATGTAACTACTTTGGCCCAAGACAGAACTTGAGCTAATGGCAACTGGAGCCTATGGCAGTACCCTTATTAATACCTAAACTACTTGGCAGGCTGCTGCTGCTGCATTCTATGAGGGGAAAGAAGGAAAAAAAAAGGCTTTATCTATTATGTGGCAGAGAAGTAAGACACAGCATATTTCACAGGAAACCAGGCTAGTAGGAAAAGAATCAATCTTTTTAATAAAGAATCACTCTTATGGCATGATACCTTCCTTATATGCACATACCTAGTCCCACCCGAATATCTCACAATTTCAGCCTATGCCAACTGTTGGGTAAGGTTTAGCCATGGTGCAGATGCTATTAGATCCCCAGAAAATGTGAACATGAAGTTGTATCTTCCTCAGCTCTGCTACTTGCAGATCTTTTTGTAATTCAAGACACATGAACTAGACAAGTTGCCCTGGCAGATCCACTAAAGTTCTCACTTTCTTCCTTGGTAGCCTTCTAATTTCAAAAATTTCAGTTCTCTTTTCCAGGTATTGGATACAGCAACTACTGAAGACATTGAGTTTATTCAAGATACTCATTCCAGACAAAAAATCCCCATGCTGCAGAATTTATCAGATTTACACCGATTTGTGCCATGGGATTTTTTACTTTCATTGCCTCCATCTGCCATTAAAAAGTAGATATGAATCCCTATTATTCTCACTATCCAGGTAGCAGTGTCTTTGCTTTTACTTCCTGTCAGGATCAAATAACAATGAAAAAATATAAAGAGTGCTGGAAAGCTCAGAAATACAGCCTAAGAACTAAAATATTTTCAGATGGATGCATGTGCTCTGTGAATCAAGTTTTGTAGTCACCAATCACAAATGGCTGTTTACTTCTCTAACAGCCCTGATTAATACCAAAATACAAATGCCCTTGCCAGGTAATTCAGAAAGTCAATCAAGTCACTAAGGCCACAGTTTGGGTTTTTTTGCCCCACAGATCAAGTTTGGACTAAGAAAAGAAAAAGTCATCTATTTTCCACAAAACAAAACCCAAATTTGAAAATAACCTGGCTTTTAACTATGAATTTTGTCAAGTTTTTCCACTTTCTTTTCTGTTCTTGGGAGCCACAATATGTAACAGTACAAGTGCTGTGATAGAACAGATGACAGGACAGATTGCCGTGTTATCTTCTAAAAGCCAAAATAGATTCAGGGTTAGAAAGAAAGGAAACTTTCTATAGTCTGAAGTATTGACATTGATTTCCTGTCTCTGCCTTACTTGCCAGGCTAGAACCTTGCAACTGATTTGCTACCAGTACCAGGGTCTCTGACCTGCTGATGAGAGGAGAAGTCTCAAAATGAGACCCTGCAGAAGTGCTGCTTCTCTGTACTAGGTAGGGAAAATGCATATCACTGCAAGATCAAATCCCTTTCCACAGAACTGAATCTTGATGCCCTCTAGGCGCTGCTGGTGATTGTAGCATCAGGGATGCCTGGTCCTTGAAGCTTGGAATCTGACTCTGTGTTGAAGACTCACTGACAGCCTTAAAACCACTTTGGCCCTGTGACTCAGTTTTATTTAGGAAAACTGAGATAACTGAGATTTATGCAGATAATTTGTAACAATTTCTCATAGCATCTCTAGTTGCTGCCATCTAAACTGGTAGGATGCTTCTTTAAGGTTTCTCAGCACAGGAAAGAGGTGGACCTGCTGGAGTGGGTCCAGAGAAGAGCCACAGAAATAATCAGAGGGATGGAACACCTCTCCTGTGAGGAAAAGTTGAGTTAGTTGTGGTTGTTTGGTCTGGAGAAGACAAGGCTTTGGGGAGATCCTACTCTAACTTTTGAAAACTTAGAAGACATTTATAAGAAAAATGGGGAGAAACATTTTATTAGGGTTTGTATGATAGGGCTAGGGGTAATGGTTTTAAAATGAAAGAGGGAAGATTTAGACTAGATACAAGGAAGAAATGTTTACAATGAGGGTGGTCAAACACTGCCACAGGTTGACCAGAGAAGTGATGGATGCCTCATCCCTGGAAATATTCCTGGTAAGGTTAAACAGAGCTCTGAGCATCCTAATCGAGTTGAAGATGTCCCTGCTCACTGCAGCTGGGTTGCAACTTTAAAGGTCCCTTCTAATGCAAACTATTCTATGATTCTATTATTTTGCTGTTTCAGTATTTCTGGCCAGATTTTATTCTTCCTTTTCCTCCATACTGCCTGTGGATTGTTTTGTGGCTCTGTGTACACTCCCAGCTGCATAAAATGGTGCACACTTGTGTTGGGAAGCACAAACATCTATTTATCCTTTTTATGCCAGTGGATTGTGTTAACCCTAAACAGTGACAAGTGTCAGGGTACAAAGAGTAAGTCACATCACAGACAATGTTCTGCATCTTCAGAACATGAAAATACTGCCAAGAACCCTTTACAGAAGTTGTCAAGACGTTTTCAAAACCCACATTCTTCATAATAGACTGTAATTGAAGGGGCAAAAAAATACTTAGACATTTATCACTAAATTTATAGAATTTCCTAAATGGAAAACAAAATAATTTATAGTTTATGAACTATATAGCAATATAATATTTAAAAGTTCTTTGAATTATTTATGTATGTTCTAAGCATGCCATGGACAAAGAAGTATTATCCTGAACCAAACTATCAAGTACTTATAAAGATGTCTATTAACTATAAACTGTTGAAAGCAGTTGCTTAAGAGCAAGCAGTTCAAGAAACAAGTAACCACATTGCCTACACCAACTGGTTGGCTCCTTTCTCAGATTTCAAGACATTTGGATTTTCCTGAAATATTTCAGACTATGATTCTTCAAACACTCCAGTGTTTTCTGAAAGTTCTAGCAGAAGAGCAATCAGTATCTAGAAACACTGATGGATGGCTGACAGTGATTGATCTCGTTAGAGACAATAGAAAACTTTCTTGAGTTTAGAGCTGTATGTGCTCAGTCTGAAAAAAGTAATTGGTAACAAAGCACAGGACATTGCCAACATTTTTTATCTGTACTAAATTTTTTTCCACGTTTTTCTTTTTTTGAGCTACAGGAGCTAATTACGTATTCAGAAAACAACTTTTTTATGGTTATCAAGACACATGGATCTTAAGTCCAAATGAAGATCTGGAGATGAAATACTAGTTTGGCATAATTTAATTGACTATTTCAATTAAAATGTAAGTCTGAAAATTTGAAAGCAATACTCAGTTTTTCCTTTCTTTTTTCCTGATATTTCCAAACTTTTTAATAGGTTCATTTGAATGTTTCTGGCATATTTTCAATGTCTCTCTGTTGGAAAATGCAGAGAAAAGTTTCCTCATGCAGTATACCACAATCTGCAAATGTAGAGGCAATACAAAAATCATAATTCTCTTTCTTGATCTTCTTTAGATCTCCAGCTCCACAAACAATTAAAATCCAGACCATCAGATCTAACATCTTGCTAAAACAAAGAAGTCAGAATCTGAATCCAGACACAAGGGTTATTTACTGAGGCTGCCATTGTAGCAACCCTCTCCTATTTACAGTGACACAACTCTGGTCTCCACTATTATCCACTAGTGATAACACTGCAAGGTGATAATTCTTACCTTGCCTTAGGGTCTCGTAAGCTAACAGCACAATAAGGATTCCAAGCGCACATGGAGCAAAGGACAAGGTCTACTTGACACTCAGGTCCTCTGTGGTCTCCAAAGTGGCTTTGGGCTGTGTTGACTTTGGTTTCTGAGGAACCACAGAGCTTACATGGCAGAAGGTAGGACATAAACCTGAGGTTTGAGTTTAGGCCTTTTTAGCAGCAAAAACTTTTGTTGAAAAGTTTTATATAAGCACCTACCTTTTGTTTTAGCTGATAAATGGGAGACAAAACAAAGAAGTGAAAACAGACAGTAAGCAGATTAAACAGCATGAAGAAACACTACTTACTACTATTTAAAGGTTAAATATCCTTTTATGGATGGCAGCCTATTACCAGGTCTGGAAAAAGATGTTACAAACACCCAACAACTAAGCATACTTACAGTAGCATATTGGACCAGCTTGAGAACCATCAAAACTGCCAGTGTTGCCATTTTGTAAGTGTGCATCCATTTTGGCATGCACATCATCATCTGAGCTATCAGAAGGCACTCTTTTTCCTGTAGTTACATAGACTGGCTAGTTTTGGCCAAAGTCCCTTGGTACTCTAAGTAGTATTTGTGAGGATAGAAACAAGGAATTCTTTTACAGCAACTAGCATTTGAACTGATGTATAAATCACCACAAAATGATATGCGTTTTGAGTGTGATGCTCGTGAGAGACTCCCACACACACTACACAAGAGGAGTTTGAGCCTAGATGATAAGGATTGGAGGTGGTGTGCTCATTCTATCTTCCACACTGGTCCAGATTTCAAGATCAGGAGTGGAAACACACAAAATAATTTGACATTTGAACAGTGCTAAATCTAGGAAGGGAGATAAAATTGTATCTTTTTCTTGGAAACTCATGGTCACCAGAAGAATTTGTGCCGGGAAACAAGTAATTGGATTAAATCCAATATATATTTTCAGCTAAATAGTGTTTAATTTACAGTGGGCCTGCTCTCCATGAGTTACAGCTAATCTCAAATGCTTTCCAAGCAGGGTAAAAACTGGGCTCTTCTTGTTTGGTAACATTTCACATTCACTACACAATGAAAAGTTATGGTGAATAGGTGTTGAGAATTATGCCTAGATGGTATCACACGTCTTGGCTCATTATACAGAGGATTTGTTAGGAAAGTATTGTTGTAAATCCTCTGTATGGGCAGAGCAAATAATCACACACACTATGCAGCGTTGCAATCCACCTGGGTTTCAAGTGAGGATTAAATTCTGCAACTCAGGCTAGACAGAGGAACTATATAACCACAAACTGCACAGTTTCAGGAGCACACACAGATGGAGGGACTTAGCCACTTCTCCTTCCCCACAGGGAAAAAAAATCCATGAGCTTTGTAGTTACAGTGTAGAAAAAATAGGGGAGGGGAGGGG
>VZRF01012738.1:546038-634866 GCA_013396875.1 Vireo altiloquus | reverse complement strand
GCTCCGCTCCGGGCACAGCACAGCACGGCACGGCACGGCACGGCACGGCACGGCACGGCACGGCACGGCACGGCACAGCAGGGCGGGACCGGACCGCACCCGAGGCACCGCACCGCCCTCCGCGCCCCGCTGAGCGTCACTTCTGTCCTGTCCCCAGCCGGTCCCGCTCCGCGCTCAGGTGAGACGCTGCGGCCCCGGTGGCGGGAGGGACTGAGGGAGGGCGCGGGACGGGCAAACGCCGCCGCCGGTCGCTGTCGGTCGCTGTCGGTCGCTGTCGGTCGCTGTGGGTGACCCAGCGGGGCCGGACGCCGTGGGAAGCTGCGCCGGAGCCGCGGGGAGCTGCGGCGGAGGAAGGAGCGGCGGGCGGCTGTGCACCGCGGGGCTGGGAGCGGCGGGCCGGGGGTGCTCCCCGTGCCGGGACAGCTCCTGACAGGAGTCCCCGGCTCTTGGAGGGTCTCCGCACGTGTCCGCCTCGCCCTGGTGTCCCGGTCCCCTCCGCGGTAAGGCCAGAAATGCTGACAGCTCACTTGGGTGTCAGGCGGTCCTGCTGCATCGCTCCTGAGCCATTCCATACCGTTAGACGTGTTCGTTGTTCCTCCGGTTCCTCACGGTGCAGGCAGGGCGCTGGGGTATTTATCACTACACCTGGAATGACTTTCACTCGCTCGTGCAGAGGGCTTCTTTACAGAATTCAGTCTGGCTAACCCCTGTTTGTGAAAACTAGATGGACAAAACTAAAATCTGTTCGTATTTAACTTTCTGGGTATTGGTTTGGCACATTTGCCATAGAAATGAAACTTTCTTCTCGTATAGAATCTCCAGGCACTTTCTGAATGCACTTTGTTTGAAAAGCAATTTGCGGAATTAACGTAGCATGCACAAAGATAACTTGAGTTGACGTACTAGCAGAATACCATCTATCTCGTGAGCAAAAATGGAATATTCCTGCCCTTAGGTTCCTTTTTAATCTTAAATTATTAATGGTTCTCTGCATTACAAGAATGAAATTTGTAATTGGTACAGAGTGCAAATGCATGTAGAGAACTGGATATGAGAGGAGCTGGTTATAAAGCAGGACGTGCCTCCCAAAAAGACCTGGCAGGAGAATGAAGTTAAAGAGCCCCTTCTCTTCTTTACAGTTGTTGAGAACCTCTGGGGAGAAGCAGTGGGCCATACCTAGCCCAACTCTTTTGCAGCTCTCTGAAAAAAGGAACGAGAAAAGGGAAAAACTTTTTCCTACTTGGGGAGCATAGGAAAGTAAAGCTTTACAGTTACTTGCACTTTTGTTTAGCAGCTGTTTAGCTGAGTTGCTGTGGGTGCTCCTAAGATAGGGTTAGTGGCAATGATAGTATCCCATCTTCTTTTAGAACCTGATTGACAACTTCACACCAAGTGTTGTCATTCGTACTTAGTTAAATTGAACTATTCATATCACATGTGATTATGCCGTTGTCTGTGTAATCAAGACAGGAAAAAGTTCCTTTTTCTCTGAGAGAGACCCCAGAAAAAAGCATACTTGCCTAAACTGAGTAGAAAAGGCAAAACACTTGCATTTATTATGGATTCAAAAACATTAAAGGTTTGAAAATATGTTGAGAGGAAGTCTTGGTTTAGGTATCAATGGGAAGTAACATTTCTACTGTCTGTTCAACCATGTAATGTAGAGCAAGTGAGGTGTATCATAGTAAAGATTACAACAGTGAACTAAGATTCTGCTCTTTCTTTTACTTCTCCCACTGTTTGAACTTTTAAAGCCAAAAGTTTGAAGTGAGACCATATTAAGCAAGTCAGAAACATAAGGCTTAAAAGCAGTTTTCTTCCATGTAATCCTCAAAGTTTGTTGAAGAGATTTGGGGCAGATGTACTGTGAATGTGTGGTGTTACAGAAACTGAAACTGAAATGCACAGAGGTGATGGCCTAGTAAAAGGAAACTCACAAAAAACTTGAGAGGAGAAAATTCTACAATATTGTTAGTTTGGTAACAATAATAATAAAACTCCCCCAACAAACCAAACAAAGTAAGAGGAGCAGACTGGAACAGCTAAGGCTTCTGAACAATGCAAAGGTGAACCTGAGGTGGATTTGAGGGAAAAACTGGGCTGACTTTTCTGTAGTGTCAGTGTGTTAGAGGAGTGTCTTGTCCATCACAGAAGAGGCTTCTAGACCAGGTTAGACATGACTGTTGGCCTCAAGTAGTCATCCAGGGAGCCCAGTGTGCCACCCGGCCTCTTCTGCATTCCTTCTGGGCCTGGCTTGCACTGCAAATGTTTCACCTGACAACCTGCAGCAGGTGTTCCTGTTCCTCACATTCCTGCCCATTTAAAAGAAATTCCCCACTTTGGAGAATTAGACCATACAAGTACACCCCTCACTGAGTTCCTCCAGGTTCCGGCTGGCTTTAGTTTCCGTCGGCCCGCGGTGACCTTGCTGCATGTCCTGCCCACGCTATCACAGTGTGCTTGCTGTTGTGGGTGGGCGTTAGTTCAGGTATTAGTTCAATGCCTGCCTGGCTGTGGAGCAGATGGGAGAGAGAAGGAAGTGCACTGCCACAGCCAGAAGTGATAACTCTGTGCAGGCACACAGGGTGAGAGTCACAGGCAGCCAGCTCTCTTCTCAGCTCTGAGCTCCTCCAGGCTCTGATAAGGAAGGTGTGCCGCGGGTTTAGCTGCTCTACTCTTCTGAGTTCTGATCATCATCACAGAGAGAGATCTGCTTCCACTACCATGGTATGAAAGATGTTTGTATTTTGGAATTGTAATAGGATAAAACAATGCTAATTAAGAATTATGCCTTTATTTTGTGGACTCAACTATCTTCAAAACTGGAAAGTGGAAGACTGAGTGGCAGGGGGATGAAGGCCATAAACTTTTATCTGCGAAGTGGAACTTTTAGGCTTATGCTTTAGTAATGATGAAAATCAGGTTTAGCTACATTTCTGTCTGCTTACATTCTTCAAACAACTGGTCTGACTTTACAGTATAACAATTTAAAAAAATTTCAGCAAGCAAGAGAGTCTTAATGTGGCCTTTAATAGGACAATACTGTAAATGATTAATGACTGATGAAGAAGAATTGTGAATGAGCTTGTGGAAGGGCTTAGAAGGTCTGTTTGAGAGTAAGACGGATCTGGATATATCCTTAGAGGTCATGTCTGTAGATTTTAATGAGGGTGAAGCAGAGAAAGGCTGTTAGAAGTGAATGAGTGAAATAAAAACATAGAAAGCTCTGGGTTTATGATCAGATAAACCAGAACCAATTTTTTTTTAGTTTGGTTTTTCTGAAAAGGGGTGTTCTGAAAGAAGCTGCAAGTAACTTCTAATCTGCTGTCAATACTCAGGAAACAAGTAAACAGTTATGAATGGTACAGTATCACATAAGTAGCTGTTTAAATATTTTTAGAGCCCTGAGTGTGCTAATGTCACTAATTAATAGTTTCGGGAGTTGTTTCATTGTGGATTAAGGCTCTTATTCCTCAGGCTCACAAAGGGAGCTGTGTGGGCCTGCCTTGGAGGAAGTAAGGGTGAACACAGTAGGAAAGATGGTGAGAAGATTCTCCACAGTTGTAGCTGCATGAAAAACAGCAGTTCAGGAAGACTGACATGTCTTTGCCCCTAAAATGCTTATTGTTAAGTTGCAAAGGGAAGGGCAGGACTTCTGGAGGATATAAACATCATGCCTCTATCTCTAGCATCTGTTCTTATGGCTTGAGTATTCCACAAAGGTGGAATGAAGTGTTACTTCATTTTCTGTTTGCTCTCTCTGTTGTGTTGTGCTGGGTATCTACAGAAGGTGGGAATTTCTGTGAGAAGTTAACTTCAGTTCTAAATTTAATTTTGAAATGATCCTGATAAGAAGGGAGAAATGCTGAGGAAAGCTAAGTGGGCCACTGCTCTGTTCATTTGAAGACTCTGCATTTCACTGCTGCTATTCAAGCTAGCATGACCCCCTGAAATCTATTTGTGCCATTGAGCATTGCTTTTAGGGCAGCATCTGAGGTGAAATCTTTGTTACTCCCACCTTTGGTTCTTGGAGAAGCTCTGCCTTGCTCCTGGATGGGAACCAAGCCACAATAATGCAGGCATTTCCCAAACCAAACAAAGGATATTTATAATTAATTTCATTTGTTACCAAAGGGGGAAGCAACACAGAATTCCCAGTCCATGTATCATCAGACTGTCAGCTTATATTTTAGAGTCTTGTCACCTGCTTGAAAGTAGGCAAAAAAACCCTCCTCACAGTCTGTTGCCTAAGAGGGAGGAGCTGGTTAACTGGGATGCAGCAGTTCAGGCACCTAAGGTGGTTTGTTTTTTTAAAAATCTAAATCCAGAGGGAAATCATTCAAGCTTCATTTGACAGAGCTGTGTCAATCCCTGGTTATGCTCAAAAGCTCATCTAGCTACCCATGATTTCTTCAGTACTTTGGAGCAAAGAGTGTTTTAGTAAAGATACACAGTTTACCTGTTTGAAACTTTGAAAGACTGTTTTGTTGACCAAGCAGGCCTGTTTTACCATACAAAATGGATCATAAAAGATGTTGTTGCTGTTGCATGTGTTGTAATTTTAGGTTGAAAATAGTAAGGTTTATTCTCTCTTTTTTCTTTTTTCCTGCTTTCCTCCTTAGGAGTGACACAGTAAGAGAAAGACATGAAGTATTTTTAATGGAACTCTGCTTTTGATCAAGCTGCTAAAAATGGATGTGAACATTTTCTCCTGTGAGGTAAGTATCGACAGTGAGAAATAGAAGAAAACCTGACTCATTTCACTTAGTGTTGCCTGTCACCACTGCTCTTCTGACCAGCAGCTTTTGGTCAGGTATTTTAGAGTTACAGCATCTGTGTCTTGGTAAACTTTGTACCAGAAGTCTTAACCAAAAGTCATAGAATTAATCGTTTCATTTACAGGGTTAGTCAGCTTTGTTCTGCTATTCCAGAGGCCAAAAACAAATGTGTAGAGGCTTGGTGTTGCAGGGTTGGTGATGAGCAGCTTCTTTGCAGAGTAGCTTTTGAGCCAATGTCAAGTTTTTTTTCAAAGCATCAAAGAAACGGAAGCTGCTAAGTCTGATTTTCAAGACTGAATACTGACAGACTCACTGCAGGTGCAGGAAATGAGCGAGATCCTGGGATGAAGAAAGAGTTTGTACCACAGATATGTAGGTACTTTTCCATGCATCCAGGTAGCTTTGTGAGCTCCTGCTCTGTGCAGCCTAGGGAAAAGTGGGGCTGTTGCCAGCCTGAGTTATAGGTGTGTATTTATATTGCTTTTGTCAAGTATCACAGCCAGACCTTCACAGTTCCTGCAGTAAGTATGTAATTTAGTAAAACCAAGGATGTCCTTAATTTAGGATCATGGGAAAAATCAGGTTGTAAGGAACCTCAGGATATCAGAGTCAAACCCTCTGCTCACAATTTGGAGTAGTCAACAGAATTAGGTCATTTTCATCCATTGGCCTTCTCAGTCTGTTCCGTGTTCAGAAATAATAACAAAAGATGAATTTATGGCTTGCCATAGGTGTTAAATGTATATTATAATAATGCAGATAAGAACATAACATGCTCCTAAAATTTGTCAGAAGGGTGAATGTTTTAATTAAGACAGAATTGCACAGGAATGGTCTGTTTCTCTGAACAAAGGAAACAATAAATCTCTGATGTGTTCATTTCTTGCAGTTGCAAATGAAACCTCCACAGGTCAGCCAACACAGTGACATGCTGCCAGTAGTTTCAAGACAGGTTCCCTGCAAGAATTACCCCTTCCCAAACATCTCTGGGGAATCTATTTATTTACTTCTTCCTGTAAGCAAAGTTGCTTTCTCATAATAAAAGGAAGGGAAGTGAACATGTTGCGTATCCTGTCTGAAACATGTTACTGAAACATTTCCTCTGAAGTATAAATATTTGTTCATGAGAAAACATAGTGACAATGTGAATAAAAATAAGCATCTTGTCAGGAAGCTTAGGGGGCAGTCTCTCCCCTGGGCTCTAAAAGTAAACACAGACCAAGCATCCCTCCTCCCCCCACCATTATTTACTACCAAGCAGAACATTTTGTGAGCCCTAGGAATAACTACTTCCACTGTTTTGGCCAGTGAGGGTTATACAATGAAGGGGTTAATCCTGTCAGGAGAAAGGCATTTTAGCATTCAGAGCCTCATGGGAGGGTCACTGAAGTGAAGAGACACTTGGTTTACTTTGGATTTATGCTTATCTCAATGTGCTTTGAATTGATCCCTCAAAATTGGTAATTTAATAGCTTTAATAGTTACATTAGTAATTTAATGAGCCCCTTTCAGGACATCATCAAAGACAAACATACACTTTGTGAATAAAAATAGAAGTAATTTTATAGGTAATGCAGTTCCTGAAAGCCAGTATATAATATTACACATATGCAAGTTGTGATTGTTGTGAGTTAACCCCAGCAAGGAGCTAAGTACCATGTAGCTACCTGCTTATATACCCCCAATATGAAAGAGGGGAAGAGAATCAGAAAAAAAGATAAAGCCCATGGGCTAAGAACTATTTAATAATTGTAATAAAATATAATAATCATTGGAATGAAAAGGGAGAAAAAAGAGAGGGAGAGAAGTAAAACCCCAGAAAACAAGTGATGCACAGTACATGGGCTCACCATGTGCTGGCTGAGGCCCAGCCTAGCCCTGAGCAGCAATTGGCAGCCCCCAGCCAACTCCCCCAATTTATACACTGGGCATGATCTTTTAGGGTATGGAATATCCCTTTGGCCAGTTTGGGTCACCTGTCTTGGCCCTGCTCCCCCTCAGCTTCTGGTGTCACTGCAGAGCATGAGGCACTGAAACACTCTCAGTTTGGAGTGAGCACTTCCAAGCAACACCTACAACATGAGTGTATCACCAGCATTCTCAGAGTGAGTCCGACACACAGCACTGTACCAGCAACTAGGAACAAAATTAACTCTATTCCAGCTGAAACCAGGACAGTGATGCTATGAATTATTTCATATGCACTGACTGATCTCACCATAAAAAAGTACCTATTGAGGAAAATGGAACACCCAAGAACCCCAATATCTCTTTTCACCTCTGCTCCCATTGTCAAGTCTCGCTTTCCAGCCTGTTTTTAAATTAACTTGTGAGTGACACATACAGCTCATGTAGCTAAATTACTGAACAATACTCCCAGAAATTTGCTTCTTTCTCCACCAGTTCCTGTTGCTTCTCTGATTAGGTCTCGCTTGTCAAAGAGATATATCTGCAGGTCTGAAAAAAAGTTAACTTGTGAATTGGTGTGTGCTTGAGTCAGGAAATGCTATATCTCTGGAAGATGTCTTTGCAGAGGTGTTATTTACTCCTTAATATCCCAGTCATAGCTTATTTGCTTATGGGCTTCTGTGTCTCTTGAGGCATTATGAGACAAGTAGTAGTAAATTTAGCTCCCTGGGTAAAGAAGCTACTGCTCTCAGAGATTACTCTCTTCAGAGGCAGTGGAATAAAATAGCTACGTGTGTGATTGCCTCTACAGTGCAATCTGGCTCTTGAATTTAGCTGACAATTCACATTGGTAAATACAAAGTTCTGGACTGTGCAAAGCCAGCAAGAGGGGGGTGTGTGTGTAACAGTAACCTTCAGCAGAATTAAATTTATTAGAGGAAATGTTAAATTTTAAAGCTGCTTGAACTAGTTCTTCTCAGGCTTATGATTGCTTGTGGCTAGCAATCAGAAAAGTGGGGGACTGCCTTGTGTGGGTGGTTCAGGTGTGAGGGGAAGGGCACTGTTGCTGTTTGTTGCTTTTGATCATTATGATTAAATTTATGTTCTCTAACACTGTCTATCAGACTGTTGAAATCCATGTTTCTAACTTCATCAAGGGATTTCCTGTGCTTTACATAAAGGAGAATGAATGATTTTCACAACACCTATGCAGAATCAGGAACAATTTGTTATTGTGCTTCTGTGTGGGCTCCTAGATGTGCTCAGCATGGGCAGGTGTTCCAGTAATTGTCCTGAGCAACAGGTACAGTTTACACTTGAGATGGACGTACATCTCATGGCTGTCCATGTTTCAGTTCTTGATTTATGGCTGCCACTTAACACTTGAACTTCTTGAATTTGGCTCTTCAATTTCAGAGACATCTTTTTGACAGTCATGTGAGCTCATGACAATGATGTAGATTATTGGTCACTAAATACAGAAGAATGTTTCATAAAATACCAATGGGTCAGGCTTTTTTTGAGGCAATCCAACTGTCTCCGTCAAATTTCTCCAGGGGTGAATTTTGTTCTTTTAATTCTCTTAGGTCTTTGCAACAGTGCTTCCCACTGGCAACACTGTAATTAAGGAACTCCCAACATTTCTCTTGCAATAAGGGTACAATAGTATTGTAGCTGTAGATCTGAATTTCAGCTAGGAGCCTAATGTAAAAAATTGGAATGGTGGAGAAATGTTTATCTTCTGTAACAGATGCGGTTTGATGACATTTTATTGGCAACTGCTTATGTAAATAACTCATACCTTTTCCCGCAAAAATATTTCCAGGATGAGGTGTGGGAGGATTTTAATTATCTTGAGGATTTTACAATGCTACAAAATGCACCCTGCTCTAGCAATTTTGCCAATATGGATGGGAGTAAATAAGATTAATACCTTTGTAGTTCTTCCCTTCTACCTTTAACGAGGAAAAGAACTCTTGCCTGACTCAGAAAAGACTGTAAAAAAGTTAAAAAAAAATGCTACATGTCTTGCTACTTTATTGAAAGAGAAAAGAACCGCTGCTAGTAGAATTCATGATGGTTTGGTAGTATGACTTTCAGGCAATGAGTCGATGAGAAATTTCAAGGCACTGGAATATTTTGTTAAAGCTCCCTGAATGCCTGATTAACTTCAAAACCACTGCTGATGGTTCTAGTTTGTTTTTAATTTTACAAAGGTATATTCTCTTCCTGACATATTTAAATGCTTCAGTTATCAGTGTATGTGTAATTAGAAAGTGAGTCTTCTCACTCAGTTCTCAGTCTTCTCAGTACTTTACAAATTACACAGTATCCACAGACTCCTTTAAGCCCTCTGATTTGTGCCTAATCTGTAGTTCAAACCTGCCACAGCGATGCTTTGGCAGGTCCTGGCAGTAGTGTCCTACACCCTCTGTGAACACTGCAAATATGTGCAAGAAGGATGTGATTTCCTGGTTGATAGCTTTTGAATGGTAGCATTTAAAAGAACAGAATCCTTCTTGGTAGCTATTCCTAATAAGCATAATTAGGGAAGTCTCATCAAGCAGCTTGTGGTGAAACATGCAAACTGCTTTTATTGCCTGCCTCTTAGACTTGGAATCACTCATGTGTGTTCTCTTTTATGGATCACTTGTGTGCATTCTTCTGCAATTCCTGCAATTCCCGTTATCCTTCAGCTACACCGTTTTTCTAGAATTTATAGGAAGTGTTTCAGGGAGTGAAAGACACCTATCAGAACCAACCCTGACAATATTCTTTCTGCATATGATTTATGGCCTTAACTCATTGGGGAAATAAAAAAGTGGTAACTAGATTTGTTTAGACATATGGAAGTAAACCACTAAAATACATGCGTGGTGTTTGGACAGTAGAAACCTCATGTTAATATAATCCAGTCTAACCCACTGAATTTGTTGTGTTGCAAAAGTGCAGGCTTTGCAAGGCAGACTTTGCTAGTGTGACTAAATCATGTCAGTAAACTGGTGTAAGGTGGTGGTAAGAGGCACAAGGTCCTACCTTCCTGGAAAAGCCTTCTCTTTCAAAAAATGAGTGGTTCCAATGTATAGAATATGGAGAATGTAACAGAGTTTGAATTTTGGTCTTGAATAAGTAAAATCCTACAGTGTTGTTCCTGTGCAGAATCACTCTGTTCAAAATGAATGAAGAGTTGTATTGTAATCTTGGAGGGCATTGTAATCCAAATAAGTACACTCTTTGAACAACCTAGTGAAAAAATATCTACGTTACAGGTGCTTAGTTCATTTCTGGTTTTTTTTCAGCTACTTTAAGTTACCATCTTTCTAAGACAGGCATGTAGCAACTAATTCTATGGACTTTCTCTTCTTGAATTACTCCCTGAATTGAAGCCCAGAGGAATCACTGGAAGCTTTTCCCCAACAGTTCCAGTAGGATTTATATCAGACTCTTAAAACCATAATTGGGTCTTACTTTCGTGTCTAGCTCGCTATGGAACAGAGGTGCAGAAGAGTAAGTTGTAGCTAATAAGGCTATTTCTCTAAGATCAGTGATGATGAGATTAAGATGCCTTTGATTCTTCTATTTAATCCTGCTCTATTGGTTTGACAGCCTATGAAGATCAGAATATGGCTGTTGGCTGCTGTTCTTCTATATAAGCAGTGATTCAGAGACCAATAACATTAAGCTTTGGCAATGATGAAAAAGGCAACAAAATCAATTTTTTTTCTCTTCCCCCTCACCACCCGTGCCCTACATTTTCCAGTTCCTGTAGCTGGAGATCTGTGTTCGAGACTTGTCCTCATGATCTCTTTATTGCACCAATATAAGCAACTCTCAGCAGGGGTGGCACATGGTTGCAATAATCTCTGTTTGTGTAATGCTCCTGTCGAATTTCTGCAATCTTTGACCAATATTTTAGCTTCTAAAATTTGCTCTACATTTTGTATCCTCCTGCGTATAAATCTTCTAGGCTTTTAATAGGTGATTTATGCAATCCTCAGAAGGCAGAGAGAGCATTTATAATGCTCGGAAGAATAAGGGCTGATCCATTTATGTATGGTTTTTAAAGCTCAATAGCTTAGATTAAGAGTGAGAAGCAAAGACTGTGTATGTCATTGAAAACCTCCTGTAGTTGTAGTATAAAGAGTTTTCAAGTCTCCTGGAAACTCAGTACTCAGAGACAAGTGAATTTTGACTGAGGTACGTAGATGAGAGATGGCGACTGACAGCTAGCCACAAGGTCAGACTGACAGACAGAAAATCTTCCCCAGCTGACTGTTTGCTATGACTCTTATTTCATTCCACAAAGGAGTTCTTTCCATTCCATTAACATTTGATTAGATGGCAGAAACATTTTAAGAAGCTCTGAACAGTTATGCAGATACCAGCACTATTACTTCCAGATTCATTCCCTTGCCAAACAGCAAAATGACAGTGTCAAGAACATATCCTCCTACTAGTCAGTTTTTCCTATTTAGTTTTTGTTTGGAACTGTTTTTATAAGCTGATTAAATCTTTTGTATCCATGTTGTAGTTCTGAGGAGCTAGAAGTGTGGAATATAGCAAATACAAGCTGTTGCAAAATTGCTTCCATTAGAAAAGATTACACACGTGATACAAAACTCTGCCATAGAACCAATTCTTAATGCAGCCTTGTCCTCTCTGGGTTGTGAATGCAGTGAGCCATAACTCTGCCACTTCTTCCCTTGGGAGACTCTTATGTAACTGCTCAGCTGTTTCTCTTGCTGTTCTTCTTATTAAGCCAAAATTTTATTTTGCTTAATTGTATCCTGGGACACCTAACTTTGCAAACTGGGACAGTTCAAGTGAATCCACTCCCATTTAAGACCAGACCACACAGTCTGCAGAAAGAGAAGTGCAGCAGTGAAGGCAGTATTAGAGTTTAAGGGGTCATGAAAGAGACGGTGACAGCACAAGTGACCCGGCTGGGACATACCTGACTCAGCTGAGTGCCCTTCCAGCAGCATGAGACAGCCACGTCCAGGGCTGCCTGAGGCTGAGTGCCGTGAGGAGGATGAGGGCAGGGATTATTCCCCTCTGCTTTGCACTTGGTAGGCGGCTTCTGAGGAACTGTGCTCAGTTTCAGGCTTCACAGCTCGGAAGAGAGATTGACCAACTGAAGAGAGGGCAACCAAGGGCTACTAATACTGTGGGGAAACTGAAACACGAGATGTACAGAGACTGAGGGAGCTGCTTATCTGGCCGGGGAAGAGAAGGTTAAGAGGGCATCTAATTACTGCTTCAGGTACTCACAAGAGGTTATGGGGAAAACGGATCTTCTCAGCATTGTGCAACAAAAGGACAAAAGGCAGCAGTCACAAAGTAGCAGCGAGGCAGGTGTAAAGAAAAACATTTTCTCACTGATGGTAAAAAAAGCCATTTTTATAGTGGGTGGCTAAGCAATGGAACAGGTGAATTGAAGATTGTGGACTGGCTGTCCTTAACCTGATCAAGCTTTGAAGTTAGCTGTGCATTGAGGAAGTGGTTGGACTAGATGACCTCTAGAGGACTCTTCCCACCTAAACAGATATTCTGTTCTGGGGTTAGGTGGAGAGAATCAGGGTCTCATAATTAACTGATTAAATATGGAAGCAGGGAAATGCAAAAGCCAATTTCTTACATATAATTAGACTGAAAACTAAAGCATTGTTGAAACATAACCATCTGAAAAAATGTAGATATTTAATTTTTATTCCAAATTATAAATATTGGCATTTTCCTTCAGTAAATGGTTCCTTTCCTGTTTATTCAGCTGTTCAAAACATATGCCTATATTAAGCCTTCTATATCCCTTTTCTAGTGAAAAAGAATAGGGAAATATAATTCACAAGGCAAACCACTGGTGCTATATATCATTCACAGAATGCTCTAATAAAATCTGGTGCACTGCAGGCTTCTTAAGCGACGATGGTCTTGCACTGTATTTAGTATTCAATGAATTACTGCAAAAACCCCCTAACAAATAAATGCGTATGTTGGTGTCTAATGAACACAGTGAAGGTACCATTGTGTGTGTTACATGTCTCCACCTCTGAGAATTACAGCAAATGTGGGATTGTAGGAAAAGGGATGCAACTGGCCTAATCAATTTGCAGAGCTGGCTGAGAGTAGATGTTGACGTCACTAAATAGAGACACCTTACGTCAAATGCTAACCAAAGAGAAGAACAGACTGAGTACAATGTACAATAGTTTTGAAAAGAAAGCTAATTAAGAATGCATGAGCATTTGGCAAGGGTACATTGCAGCCCTGAATGCAAACCTTTTAATACAAAAATTGTATTGACAGGAAACGAGCTGAATTTTATTTCAATGTTTGTAGAATATGTTCGTACATAGTTTTATTCAAGGCATTTGTTTTCTTTATGAATTTTTTATGGATAAAATCTCATTAAATATATCCTAATCCATTACAAAAGTAGTTAGAAATTATTTTGATCTACCCACATCATTAAAGTCTCTAAGCTTAATTGTGGGGGAAAAGTAGACTTCAATGACAGGAGCTGGGTAATTCTGATATTTTAATTCACATGCTGCCAGTTGGCTGAGACTACATATATCACATCAAATGGGTGGATGGTGAAGTCCTTAACTGAAGTACCATGTTTCCTTATTTTGGTTGTACAACATTCACTCATGTTCTCTTTGTATTATTGAAAGCTAATTTTGTGGACTGTAGAGAGCACCTTCTGTCCCTGTGAGATTGCCATATGCATGGAGCCCGTACAGGACAATTTAACTTATTTTGTTTTACTTAATTCCTTGTGCATTTATATTATTTCCACTAACAATTTTTTAATCTAAAGAAGCTCCTAAAGTCTTCTAATATGAAAGGCCCCTGCATTCAAGGATAAGGGAGAGACAGAAACTCTAGGATGTCCTGTACTATTGGGTTTTGTTTTTGGACAGTCCCAGCGGTCTCTGCAATGTCAGACCTGCTCTCTTTTAGTGAACCAGCTCAGTTCTGTAAATGTTGCTGCTGAGTCTTGTTGGTGTAGCTTATCATAGGAAACTGCATTTGTGCTTGGGTATTAGTACCAAAAGCAGAAGGGAAATAATCTCAGTTGTCCAGAATTAAAAGTTTGAGTGGGTCTTCAGAGGGAGCAAAGAGCCATGTCACATTTATTTAATTTTTTTTTTCAAGCAGACCTCTAATACAGGGAAGAATCTCTTGCTTCCACATGGCCTTTGGGTCTGAGATGTTGACTTTGATAAACAGAAATATAAAATCTAAACCCCAGATTTACCATATTTATACTATAATCCTTCTGCAGATAGAGCAGGCTTAGATTATGATGGGGTGGTAAGAAGCATGGGCTAGTCCATTTCCTCCCCTTCTGGAAGAGTTTTGGCAAAGAAGCTGAACCAAGTGCTCGCAGTCCCTTCTTCCTGTGCTTCCTGTTATCCTTGACTGGTATTTTTTCATCCTGTCTCCTCCTGAGCCTTTCTCTGGTGTCTGGGGAGTGCAGAGGATGGAAGGGCCTGAGGGCACCGAGCTTCAGCATTTCTGAGCTGATAGAAAGGTCCTTAAGGAGTTCTGCTAACACTGTGTGTCAGAGCAGCCTCTGGAGTTAAACCAGCTCTCGAGATCCGGGAGTAGAAAGGTTATTTGTAAACTCAGTTACTGCCTGCGCACAACTGATGCTCTCTCCTGATGTTTTTTAATCATCTGAGAAATACAGTCTCGAAACCAAAAGGTTAGTTTAGCCCTAGAGTAACAAATAATATAGTGGAGCATATGGGGATGTGAATTTACATTTGTGCTTTCAAATGCATTTTGTAATTTAGCAAAACTAAGATAATTCTAAGTAGAATTCTCCATGGGAGTGAATGCATTTTTTCATTATTATTTTAGTCTTTTTTTATCCAGTTGTTCTCTCAGTTGTGAGATAAGTGTTTAAAGCACATAACGGAGCTGCAGTGACGGAGCTCGCTTGGCAGCCCATAAACATGTTTTGGAAAGCTGTATCGACTTGGCAAAAGCAGACTCTGTAGTTAAATGCTACCACGGTCCAATGCCATGTCCTTTAGGATTGCTTGCAAAGACAGAGCTTATTCCCTTCTCCCTTTCCCCCTAGCTGTTATTCCTCCCTGAAAACAAACAAATGAAAATGAAAAATCCAATCTGGCTACCTGGAATACTTAAACATCTAATTGAGTAAAACTTTACCATTCATGTATTTTTAATGCTTATGCAAAAAAGTCCGTGGGAATACTTGTGGTTTATTACTGTGCTTTCTTGTACCAAAGCCTAGAAACTGTCAGTTGCTCTACACCCTATTAGAGATGCATTTCAGCCACTTCTCTATGTGTCACTCAAGTTTATGGTCAAAACTCAGCTGTTTGTTTTTAAAGTTTGGGAAAATGTAAATATGCTTCAATACAGAATTATGTATCAGGGAACAGAGAACTTCTGGTTGTTCTGGGGTTTTATTCTATACTTTGCTGGAAAAGCTGCAATCTGAGTTATGTAAGAACTTTTACATTTGTGGTGGGAACGCACTGAATGGTAAAAGGTGCTGTAGATGATCATTAAAATGGAAACAATATAGTGGCATGTACCTGTTTCCACAGCAGGAGAAGCCTTTGTCACCCTTTGATGAAACAGGAAAAAAGAGAGAAACTTGAGACCTTTTCTTTATCCCTATCAAAAGCAAAGCCCTCTTTTTCTTTTTCCCCTTTTAACCACCTGACTATCTTTGTCACTGCTGTATTCTGCTAAGTTTACTATTGTGCACTAAAAATAACACTTTCTTCCTGCCCTCTTCCCTTTTTCTGGACAAAAGCTCTATAAAGAGCTGGCAATCAGGTTTGTGGGTCTTTTATTTGCTTTGTGTGGGTTTTTTTTTTAAATTGCAGTCCAATACTTCTTGAGTCAGTATCATGGCAAGTCTGGTTGCTTTGTATCAGTTTTCTCTCCTGTGATGCTAACTTACCCGTTCTCACATTAACATTCTCTGTTTGCAGCAGTGATAATCTAAGTATTTTTAATAGAGACATGTTTTCTAGCTCTGATTTGTCTTCAGAAAGTGATCATTTAGACTGTAAAAAAAGGTACCAATAAGGAATTAAAATTTGTCATACTGAAACAGTTCAGTAAAAAGAATTCCTTTCGTATAACACTGCTTTGCTCAGCCTCCTGAATTGAGTGGGATGAACATGAGTTTTTTTGTTTTCCTAAAAATTGTGTGTCTGAGAAACCAGTGAATTTCATGGGGTTGTTGGTCTTGCACAGAATGAAAATTTTTAGCCCTCCTTTCTGGAGACGTTCCCATAGAACTTGAAACTTAAAAACCAGAAGGTTATTATACTATACATTTTAAATCTGTTGACTTTTTTTTTTTACTTTTTATTGCCTTCATTATCAACTTGATATTTCTTTGCTTGTTAAGTAGATGTCTGCGCGAGAGTTGTTTTAGTTTCTGATGCGTTTGTTTTGTCCATCCAAACTGTGCAAAGCTAGGAGAGTAACACTTACTATCTGCCATGATGCACGTTGTTCTTCTGCCCCTATTAGCCTCCTTTGATATGAAGTGCAAACTGTAATTTGTCCTGACATAGATGTACTCAACTGAAAACTGTTGCAGTCTGACCTGGTTAATGTAAGTTTGGCTTCTGGGTATTTGAAAAATGTACGTAATTGACTAAAACCAAATGCAGTTGGATAATGTTGACCTGTTACTGGTACAGTTAACTATTCCTATAAGTGGGGTTTTAAACAACTTTGTAGTGTTTTCCAACAAATTACTGTCTTAATGCTATGAGACTGTGCAATGTGTGAGTCTAGGTTGCTGTAAGAGAATATTTTTTGAATAGTGACTATTTTTTAAATAGTCACAGCTATGTCAAAAACTGCCCTTAGCTGCAGCAGTTGTGCCCATGCCCCATACTGGTTAGTGACAGTTTTGTCAAGTGGTAAAAGAAGAGCCACNCAAAAACTGCCCTTAGCTGCAGCAAGGGCAAGTGGTAAAAGAAGAGCCAGAGACTGCTGTTGTAGCAGGGAGCCAGGCAACTCACAGGGCCTTGAGCTGTTTTCACTGGTTCGAAAATGCCAAGTCTAGATGGTCACTAAGAGAAGGGGAGGTTGTGGTTTAATTGTGATGTGTGTGTTTTACAAGAAGGCTTCAAACAGCGAAAATGGAGAGAAGTGATTTCAAAAGATAGCAGCAGCAGCTGCAGTAAGAGATCGTGTGCCCAACGTAGGGCATCATCCCGGGAGGCCTTCAGGACCTTTGCACTGTCTATGTATCAACAGTATTTACAGTGTATACGTATAAAGACTGCGTATGGGGAATGTTGCTTTGTTTTCAAGTTGTTTCGTGTCCGGACATGCTGGCCGTGGGGCAGGAGCGGGATGTGCCCCGTGTTCCCCGCTGCCGTGGGGCAGGAGCGGGATGCCCCCCGTGTTCCCCGCTGCCCTGGGGCAGGAGCGGGATGTGCCCCGTGTTCCCCGCTGCCCTGGGGCAGGAGCGGATGCCCCCCGTGTTCCCCGCTGCCCTGGGGCAGGAGCGGGATGTGCCCCGTGTTCCCCGCTGCCCTGGGGCGCTCCGCCGGGCGGGCGGGGGCTGCTTCCTCCGCCGCCCCTTTACGCGCGGCCGCGGTTTCATGAATGAAATCCAATCGCCGCGCTAAAAATAGCCCGCGGANCGCCGCCGTGAGGAGCAGCGGGAAGGGGGTGCGGCGGCGGCCGCCACCCCCTCCGGTGCCGCGGTGCCGGGGCCGGCCCCGCTGCGCGCACCCCGGCTGCCGGGCATCCCCCCTCCCGGGTAGGTCCCGCGTCCCCGGGCGCGATCGTGCTCCGAGGCGCCGGTGCGCGGCTCCGCAGGGGGCGGGTGGCGGCGCCCCGCGCGTCCCTTTGCCCGCAGGTGCGCTCCCGCCTCGTCGGGAGAGAGCGGGACGTGGTGGCATCCTCCCCTCCTCCCAGCACAGAGAGGGCTGAGTCCTTGATGGAGCAGATCTGTCTGGCGTCCTTTTCCAGCGAGGCCACGAGGTTCAAGGCAAAAATAGAGGGGCATGATGTGTACGGGAAGTACAAACCTCCAGGCGATGGGTACCTCTGAGTGTCATTTAGTAAAAACCTGAAGGATTTCTTTTCCCCCCTCTTTCCCCCGCCTTCTTTCCCCCTGCTGTGTCTGTGGAGTCTGCTGTGAGTTGCTGTGACAACACCGGGAGGCTGTTGGGGGGTCTTGTGGCACAGATTATCAGGTGTCTATGTCTAGACCTATTTGTGAGCCATAAAAAGGGGCTGCAGAGACAAACAGTAGTAGACTTTTAATTTGTTTAGTCAACCTTTGGTGGGTATTGTGGCATCCAACACCCAAAGCAAAGAGAAAATCGGTCACTGGACACACGGAGGCAGACTAGGTGGAGAGCTCCAAGTTCCCGTCTATTGGTCAAGGCACTACTCCGAAGGCAACAATATACTTGTTTAAAAAATGATAATAATAAAAGAAAGCCCTTGAGGCTCTGCATATGGTCACAGCAAGAGCAAGGAAGTGATGCCAGAATAGTCTCAATGACTTTGTTCATCCTCAGTTTGTGTACTATTTCAGGACACACAGCTGACTTGAAGCCAAATGTTCAGCTTGAGCTGTAATAGAAGCTGAGGTGGAAATTAGCTTTTCCAGTGTGCTTAAGGGGAGTCCTTTAGCTGCTGGTCTTTCTAGGCAAAAATAATACGTGTGGGGAGAAACCCACCGTTGTTAGGACTACACTGAAGAGTTGTCATGACTGCTCAGTGTAAGCAGCAATTGAATAGCACATATTTCAGTGCAGGATGTATTTCAGGATCAGGAGTCACACTACGTGGAAACAGAAAGACTTCATTTCTTTTCAGTATTTTTCTGAGGTCCTCTTCCATTAGGTTATGCTTTTCTTTCTATGCAGGTTGCATTTGTACACCTATGTCTCAGATATACAATGTATCTACACGCTTTCAACAGAAGGAAAAAAGTGAGTTCAGTATTTGTACTAAGGTTCTTTATCTAAGTGACAGTACTTAAGGAGCATGAGATCTGGGACAGGCTCAGATACACAGAAGTATTTTTATCCAACAAGAAATAAACATCAATTTTAGCTCTGGGAGCTTTCTAAAACTCGTGCCCTTTTAAAACTCCAAGCTTCATAAATACTGTAAAGCATTAGGCTGAGAGGAAGAGCTGATCACTTGACCAGTAAATCCTGATGTTTGATTCTTTGCTAATACATTTTATTTGCTGGAAAAATGCTTAAGTCTTGTATCCAGATGTTACCCTGTGCTGAAGGAGACGAAAGGACAGAGAAGCCTTGAAGGAGGAGAAGCAAAGGAGCAGGTGTTTGACATGCTCCTCCCTTGCTCCCTTCTCTCTTGCCAGAAAAGTGTACAAACATTGTAGAGCATGTGCTTGGGAGGGAGGAGAAGGAAAAGCTGAGGCCTCCTTGCTGCATATATCAGACTTGCAGAGCAGCTCAAAGACTGGGTGAATGCACGCTTGGATCACTGCTTGGGTTTCCATAAAAGAGCTCAAAATTTAGTGCTGAAGGAGTGAGTGGTGCATGAGCTACAGTTTTTGCACCTGCACTGTGTGTGGTCGTAGTTGGGGCTCTTTGGCATTACAGACAGGTCATGAAATAAAAGTATGGATTCCCTTTGCTTCCCATCCAACACCATTCTACTTTTCTGTTTTCCTCTCCTTCCTGTCTGACCAGAGACACAAGATAGCAATTTCTTTCTTCTTTATAAATTATTTTTTTCTTTACAAATGGGTCTCTGTGTGGCACTAGACATTACAAGTAAACACATTTATGTGCCTCCTGCACTATTCCATTTATGTTGCTGGATTTGCATTTGAGACATAAGTGCAGAACTTGACCCATGATCTGAAAATGGCATTTACCTGGTCTGCCATCCTGAAGTGTTTACTGTTCCCGTCAGTGTTTAGGACCTTTGCTGGGTTTTTCTTGCTGTCATTATGAGATCTCACTCTCCTTTAGTAGTTTCCGTGTGATAATAATGTCTGGGAATGAATAAATCACATATAATGTCTTTCTAAGACCACTGATTAACAAAGAAGAGAATGCATAAGATATGTCACATAAATTTTAAGAAGCAGGAGCCTGATTCTATCTTTTGGAAAGAGAACAAGTACATAAAGTGAATTCAACAGCTCTCTGTGCTAGAAGGTCACCAGTGTCTCTGGAATATTCTTTGTTTGTAGCTCTAGCAAAGCTCGATAAATATTTTCCCCACAAAAATGCACAAAAGTTATGAGAATGCCTTATTTGGTGGTTATTGTCTCTATTCCTTCAGTACTGTTGGGAACAGCATACTGCTTAGGAACAGCATCCAGTGTCAACACCTGTTTTATAAGTGGGTACAATCACTAACAACCTCTGCTACAGCATCAGGAGTTCAATACTGCATGAGCAACAAATTGCAAAATTTGTTTCATGGAGTTTCTCACCATGACACCTAGTACTGTTGAGTCAGGCTTTTCCAGCAACCCATCTTCCTTTAAGCTTTAAGTTTTATATGTTATCCCAGATACTCTTGGGCATTAAGTCACTAAGGATTCAGCTGCAGCTTTGCCCCAGTTATGTTGATCCAAATACCAAAGCAGTAGTCAGAGCACCTACATTGATGGATCATGTGATGCAGTAGCTGGTGACCTGGGATTGGAACAATTGGTGCTGAGGACCACGATGTGTCCACGATGCACACAGCTCAGGGACAGAGGATGTTACTTCAGACTGCCTTCACTCTGGTCCCATGGACTGAATGCTGGCTTATCACTGGTGGGTGGCACACCTTCCCCTTCAGAATTCAGTTTGTACACTCTGGCTGCACCTGATGTGAACCAAAGCATGGAATATTTTCTTCAAAAATTATTCTTGAGCTGAATTAAAATGCTATTAGCAGTGCACCCTTTTTCAGCTCCTGCAGCATAATCTTTTGTTGAAGAAGGAGGACTAATCTGAGGACTTTGTGCATTTTATGGGTGGCTGCTTTAAAAAGTGCCAGGTGTTTGGAGATGGTTATCACTATCAATGGCTATTGTCCATTCTTCAGGTGCTTGGTTCTCAACCACTTTTATTCATGTCAGCCACAGTTAATTTCAGTTTGTGATGATGTGACAGATTATGACCCACAGCAATGCCAGATCTTGGTCACTGCCTAGTCCCTTGTGCCTGCTACGATTGTCTCTGGTGAGTGGAAAGAACAGTCAGTTGTAGCCAGGTATATCTGGAATCCTCACAAAATGCATACGCAGAGCTAAAGTGCCAGCCTTAAATCAGGCATGTACCAGCTGTAGGGATGTTTCCCTTTTTCCAGGGGTGGGTCCATTATGGTTGCCCTTTTCCACATCTCTCTGCACACCAAGAGAGAAGAAGCAAAAAGGGGCACAAGGGACTGCCTTGTGTGGTGGCTTGTTCTTGAGGTAGAATCTGGAAAATTGGTGAAGGGAGGAGTGGCAGTGCTGCAGGCTCTGCCACCATGTAAAAAACACTCATCCCAGATTCTCACACATGAGGTTTCTGAAATGGTTAAATGTCCTTCGCCTGCCGTGTGGATTAATTTCTAGGGCAATGATCTCATCACAAAGGATATCCCAAGGTATGTCACAGGTCGAAATAATATGTAAGCTGCTCAGTGTAATCAGCTTGTTGATTTCTGCCCTTCACGTCTTCCAGAACTTTGCGGAATATTGACATAGCTCAAGTCTAATGCTGAGCTCTGCATTTGGGTCTCTATTTGGTCTGATAGACTGAGTGCGTGTAACACAAAAACAGGTCCTTGTGAGGTGCATGTTTTTTGAGGAGGCTCAGGAGAATGTTATTGCGCCTAAAATTGAATGTTTTCATTCTCAACTATTGAGCTTCAAGGCAGTCTGTTTTACACATTATTATGTGGGAAGAATTTGTGTTTTACTAGTATCTCTGATTTTTGAGCATATGAGGAAATGCTCATTCTTTCTGATCAAAAGTTTTTGTGTCATCACAGAGGTAGGTTAGGCTTGACAAAGGATGCTAATAATTAACAGAAACAAATCTGGAGTCATGCAGGCAGAGAAAGAGCAGAGTGACAGGCTTCTGACACTGCCAACCAGGAATTATTATTCCCTGTCTCTACAATTTCTATGAGGGCTGTGGTGATCATTTGACCGAGAAATTTTCTAGCAAACTTAGAGACATCTGTTATGTCTTCAACTTTACATCACCATTAGGGGCTGCTCCTTCCATTTCTGTGTGAAGCTATGGTCAATTTTTCACTCCTTTAAAACCTGAGGGATAGAGTGGGGATTATGGCAGCTGAATGGAAGCTCCTGAGAACTTTCTTTAAAAAGTAAGAGGTAGCATTCAGAAGGAAGTCTGATGCATATTGATCAAAAGCTGACATGAAAGAAGCTGGTTCAGGCAAGCCAAGTGGAGTCTCTATTGATGACAGCCTCAGTGTTTAACTTCTCCAGCTGTATCAAATTTTAGCAGCATTCTGAGGGATTTATTTCTGTGTTGATACTGGCCCTAAGCTATCCCAGGACAGAGGAAAAAGAGTAGAACCAGGTTCTGCCCTTGTGGAAGATAAAGGTGTTTCTATTGAGCTGCACTCTTGTGGGCAGCAACAGCCAGGGTTATCTCATTTATCACCTTGTGCAGTGAAACATTGCCATCAGCAGTGAAATATTGCCATCAGCGGCCTTCCCTTTCTACCCATGGCAGTGCCCAGGGTCTTGCATTTGTAATCAGGTCAGCTTTAGAATATAAGGGTTTTTCTCCTTTCCCCAGAATCATTGGCTGTATCTGTTGTTTTCTTCTGCTGATGGACCAGGTAGGACAAGTAGGTGATAAATTCCAGAGTTAATCTTGAATTTCTTCCTTCGGAGTCAGTCTCTTCAGTCTTTCTATGTAAACTACCAGAACTTTAAATAATGGCAATATGGTAATACTGCTTCATCCTGGACAAGAATCCAGCCTCATAAGCATCATGCCCACCTTTGTCCCCTGGTGACCTAGTGATCTGATCCCACTTTGAGTCTTGCTACCCTTTGTCGCCAGCTAGTTCTTTGATGCTGAGCAGGAATAGTTTTCCTTTTGAAACCAGTCTCGCCAACAGCCCTCCTATGATTTAATAAAATATTAATATTAATGTACCCTTGGAAAAAAAAATGTTTTGTCATGGTCTTTCAACAGCTGGTATAGTTTATCTGTTACTTGATCCCATGTTGTAATTTACTTCATAAATATACTTGGTGGGGCCCTAAATTCATTGATTAAATTGAGCCAAACCACAAAAGAGCCTTTTGGCCCTTAACCTTTCCCCAAATCAAAACTGTCTGTGAATTCTATGCTCTTGCACAAGTGAACACTAAGTTCCCCCTGCTTTGTCCCCAGGCATCTCAGTGTTAATCCATGAAAGATTCTGAAACAACACATGGCAGGTTATATATTGAGAACGAACATTTCACACGCTTGTTCTGGCTCATGTGCTCGTTGGTCCTTGCCAGCGTGCCGGTGCCTTGGGATTCTGCACTGCAAGGTAGTGATTTCAGTGCCTGAAGAACTTGGCATTTTGCATCTCCTTCTCCAGTTTCCATGGTTGCAAGCAGTAATTTTGCAACTTGGGGATGGAGGCAAGAGTGTTGCGTAGCCTTGTAAATTTTTTTACATTCTTTTTGACACGTTATTGCCTAATGGTCCTCTGAAGGAGTCACTCCAAAACTATGTTAAAAAATACATCTCCAGAATAGATTGAAATATGGAGTAGCTGCAAATACACTTTCAGATAGTTTAATGAAAGTGTGTTTTTTGGGGATAAGTGTTGATGACCTTATTGCCTTACTGGTGGGCTGAGTTTTTCAGATAATTCCCATGCCCCACCGTTCATATTAAGTCATGTTAGGGTTTGGTGTCTCTTTCCATTAGAGTTCTTTAGCAAAACTGTGACATTTTAATTGTGGTTGGCACCCCCTTTGTTTGAAGGAGCTCCTGGTTTGCAAGTTTGGTCAGATTACTTCACACAAGTTGAAATTATTAATTTTTTTTTCCCATGGAATAGCTTAAAGAAAAACTCCAATAAACAGGCAGGGTTTTTACATGCTGTCATTCTGAACTGTCATCTGAAGAGTTTGTTCTTTGTTTTAGCACAACAGCTAAGTAAAATTCTTGCTTTGAGAAGTCCTATCTCAGTCTTACCTGATGTGTTTAAGTACAGAGCTAAGAAGTAAATGCCTGCAGGATCACCCCATAATCACTGATTAATACAGACACTCTAAGTGCTTTGTTTGTGGTGTTTGTCATTGTTTGTGCTGAAAAGGGTTGATAATTCGCTACTGCTCTCTGAAAAAAAAGATCTTGGCTATGTTTGCTATGTGCTAAGTGAGGATTTTAAACATCTGGACATTTCAAAGTGGGCATTAGAGATGCACAGGGGTGGATTCCTGATCCTCCACAGGCAACTCGCTATTGGGTTTGGATCTTCATTCACCTTGTTTCTAGCAGGGAAAAAGGCAATCATAGCTTTAAATATATTAAACAGCATTTTTAAAACAAGTTCATGGTTATGATCTGGTTATCTATTGTATATTAATGCACCTACACTAATACAGAGAGTGAGTGAGACTGTGTGTGTCTGTTGTGTTTAATCTGTGCACCAGTGGACTTGATAATCAAGTGATGTGCTTCATCCACAGACCTTTTGGAAAATTTCTCTGGAAAGGGAGTGTTTTATTATTGAGGCTGACCAACCATCATGCTATGGCAACCACAACTGTTTTATAGTGATAATAATAATGACTCATTTAGCAACGAGGAAAAACTAAATGGAAAACCAAGCACCCCACAGCAATTTGAGGTGAAACAACAGAGAAAGAAATTGGCAGCCCATAATCATCTGTAAGCCATGGTTCAAAACAGTAGCCTTACGTTTCTTTGGAAATAAATCAGCTTTATTCAGAATATTTCTTAACTGCTAATCAAGTGAGTGAATTAAATGGCTTTATGTTAGATCTTGAGTCTGCTCACATATCCTGCTTTTTTGGCTGCCTCTGTCTTCTCTTCATCTGCAAACAATCACAGGTGACAATGTAAAAATAGAACATCCTAAGAGATTTTTGAGTTATTCTTATGGGTATCTTTTTCCATTTCCATCCATCTGCTCATCTTTCTTTAGAACCGGATTAAGCAGCTGAATTTTGTGCTCCTTTCTTAGGAAACAGCAATTTCTGATCAGACCTTTTCCCTGGTAGGTTTCTTGCTGCCCCTCATTTGATGGCCTTTCTGTCTTGCTCTGGCTTTTTTGTCAGTGCCCTTTCTGGGACTGGTCACACTTCCAGTAACTTTCCTCATAGTTTTACCCTGCTTTGTTTTGCTAGTAAACTGAACTATTGCTGGTTGTAGGTTGGTTTTAGCAAGTTTTTTGTTGATCTTGGAATGTTATGCCTTTTTCGTAATCTTTATATACGCTGCTTTGTTCTTGTCTAACCAGTTCAGTTTCAGTTCCACTTGGTCTTCCCAGATATTACCAGACTTTCAGAGCTCAAATCTAGTTGTCTTATTGTTGTTGTTTTTTTTAATTTTAATTTTGTAAATACATGTTTAGCATTTTAAATCAGTGTGATTGTATAATAGGTTTAGCACCAGCTTAACCTAGAGGCTACTTTAAAAAAAACTAACTGTGGCTGTATTTTTTAGATCCTGTATGTATTCCTGGCTTTAATCATTCCATTAGCCAGAAGGCATCTGGCTACATTTGTAAGCATTTAATCAACTTGTTTTGCTAATTGTTTATACTGTAATTTGTTGTTGGCATCTGGTTTTACTTGAGGTGTCTAAATATCTGTCCAGGTTTCTGTCTGTCAGTCTCTTCAGGAGCTATTTCTGCTTTAATCCCATACTAAAAACTAGTGAACAATATTAAAATGATCTGCATTTTTAACACATAGTTACATTATAGATACTGGAGAGTATTTAAGAACTTCCCTTAACCTAGCCACAGAGCTCTACTTTTGTTTTTATTCCCAGTTTATTTTAATCTCTGTCCTGTGCAGTATTGAGTCATGCTAAAAATATCCTCATTAGATTGTCATTGATCTACAGCAGGGCATTCAGGCATGCTGTGTCTGAGTCCTATGATAACTTTGCTTTAATTAAGTTAGTAGGAATATTGGAAAATTAATTTTTAAATTTTGTTTTCATGTGTTCCTTTTCTAGGATTCTCAGATAGCTGCATTGATTTATCTAGTTACTTTTATTTAGATTTGCCTGTTAATTTTGAACTGTCTTTGTTATCCTCTTGGAAGTTTTTTTAAGATTCCAGACTCTGTACTTAATGCATATTTTGAGACTGATTGAAGCACATTTTTGCAGAACTACCATTTAAGAACTTTTGAAGAATTTTTAAATCAAACTGTTATATAATACCACAGCTAATATGTGTAACAGCACTTTACTGGAGTATTGGGTTGGAAGAAAAAATTATTTGGCATCTCTGCTTGGTAGTTTAAAACCAACCAGACACACTGGCTAGCCACGCTCCTTCATTTTGTTTTCTAGCCTTGTAAACATTTCCACATTCCATCTGTGATGTCTAGTCCATGCATGAATAAAATATGAAGTAATTTAATACCACATAATATGTCAAGGGGGTTGCTGTTTATTCTCAGACTTGAAATTTTTTAAGATCACGTGCTGAAAGCTCTTGGGGTTTTGCTATTCATTTGGGGCCCTGCCTGTGAGGCCCTGGTGTATGAACATGCCACATTCTCTGCAGTGTGGAGAAAAAAAGACTACTGGTTTTATACTTTTGTTTATATAATGACTGTATCCTTCCCAAGGATGCTGAGGAGGAACGAGGAATTAGCTCTTGGTTCTCTTCTTGTGTTTGGAATCGCAGAGAGGGTACAGAGCCCATGGCCATCCCAGGTATCGGCCTCATCCAGCAAGCTCTGGATCCAGCAGACAGGGAAGTGGAAGCCTCTGTAGTGCTTTTTCCTCAAGACTAGTAACCTCTCAGGGTGCAGGTTACGAGCCAGGTGAAGGGATAAAGGCTGTCTCTTAATAGCTTTGTGTCCTTATCAGCGGGCAGGCCTGTGCCGATGCCGCGGCCTGGTGTCACGAGGCCGGGAGGGTTCGCGTGTGCTCCATCTTCTGTCCGTGTGTTCAAAGCTGTGCTCTTCTCGCTGCAGCTGGCAGATTGCAGAGCTCTGCTTGTGCAACCACGCACTTGTGCCACCATGCAAAGTGTCTGGGCCCGTGTTTCATTCTCGGATAGGATAACTCCAAAATGTATTCTCACGTGCTAGTCTGTTTTGCAGCACTTCCAGAAGCATTCAGCGTCTGTGGAAACATCAGCGTGACACAGTAGTGGCAAAAATGGCTCTTGCACCTTGTCTGTGTCATCCCTAACTCCTCCCACCACACGTGAATAAAGATTACAACTGTGCCTTAGCCACTATGGTTCATAGCATGCAGTCCATACTGAAAATTTTATCTAAATGGGTAACCTTCAGTTCTAACAAGGGCTTCTGTTTCTTGGTGTACATCAGTTTGAATAATGAAAGAATACAGGTAAAATCAGTGTTTGACTAGTAGTTCCTAAACATGATTTTTCATAAGTCAGAACATAGTGCCTCTGACAGTGAAAAATGGACACCAAAACACCTTGAATCTGTTATTTTAAACAGCCTGACAACTAATATATATTCCATACTTATGTGTGAATGAGATGTGAATATTAAAAAAGGTATTAAAACAAATTGTTGGATTTCTTTATCTGTAGTGCTTTCTTAGGAAAAAGGACACCATTCCTCCAGATGATGACCTGTGTTTTGTCAATTAAATTGCTGTAGGTTCCTTGCTGAAATAATTATTAGGCAAGCCTTCCTGAACAGGTTTGTGACTTGCATTTTCCCTTTTCTCCTTCCTTGATTACAATTCCCTGGCAGGGACCAGATTGCTCAGCAGACTGCTAGACGTTAGCAAACCGAATTCAGATATATCAAACTACGGTCCCACATATGAAAATGGCAGACTGTAGTAAGCATGCATGACTTGGTTTTAGTTTTTCAAATACCCATTTTTCCAGCTTGCATTCATATCCAGGCATTTGGTCATATGCCCTAAATATCTAAGGAAATAGTTTCAATAATAACTTTCCATGAGGATAGTATTCTCAAAAAAACTTCTCTTCACTTTCCACTTCATGTCAGAAAGAATTTCTAGGTGTAGATAACTATATTTGCAAATTCCTGCTTGGCTCTTGGTTTCATTATAGTCCATGATCTGTACAAACTTCTTGGACAATTAAGAGTGTGTGATACATGCAGGGTATAATGGGAATTGTGGATTTGTAGCAAACAGTCTCTGGAATCTTACAAGTGAGTTTTATTGTGTGCTAAAGCCATCTGTGTAACTTGCTCTTAGCAATATTGTTTGGGCAGCCCTAAATCAAATCCTGAATGGTCAGGATTGCAGAAGGCAGGTTTATACTGGTATCCTTCAGGTTAAACCCACTGATGCCCAGGTTTTTTTTCCTCCTGGCATAAAAAGTATTAGTAAGAGGTAAGTTTGTGCTAGCTGTCCTTGTTTCACCAAGATCTATCTTCTGCAAACAGGCTTGTGTTTACAGAAACCAAAGCGAAAATAGCATGTGAACAGCATAAAGCCACTGCGGTCAAAAAAGTTGTGTATTTGCATAACCGAGCAGTATTTAAAGGACTGGCTGGCTTACTTTGGGACAGTTTACTACACACTTTTCCTTAAGAGTTTGTTGTCTCCAGGCATCTCTCAAGAACTGGAAGTAAAAGGCTCTGATTATAAAAAGCACTGTTTGCACACAGAAGTAGAAAACAAGTTTAACTGTCTTGTTCCAGTTTTTGATAAATGGACATTGACATGGACTACGAAAGACCCAACGTTGAAACGATCAAGTGCGTGGTGGTTGGAGACAACGCGGTGGGAAAGACTCGTCTGATCTGCGCCAGAGCCTGCAACACAACCTTGACTCAGTACCAGCTGCTGGCAACGCACGTCCCGACCGTGTGGGCCATCGATCAGTACCGTGTCTGCCAGGAGGTAAGGGCTCAGGTGTGCAGCGCACGCTGCGAGGTGCTGCTGCTGTTTATTGGCAAGGCTCACCTTGCCACGATGCAGCAATGAGCTCACGAGTATTTTATGAGTGATCTCTACTGCAGCCATGGTCTGATACACCTCTCGTTCTAAAGTAGTTTATCAAACCTATTTTTAGGGAGATAAATATTCTGCCTGTTCTATAAGGTAAATCATTTGGTAAAAACTGTATAGGATGGGCTCTTGACCTAGTATGCTTTGGACTTTTTGATGGGGTGAATTAGAGAAGTAATTGTTTGATGGAGGGAAAGAGAATGTTCTGTGTGTTCTGTTCTAGGTCCTTGAACGCTCCAGAGATGTTGTGGATGAAGTGAGTGTTTCCCTCAGGCTGTGGGATACATTTGGGGACCACCACAAAGACAGGCGCTTTGCTTATGGAAGGTAAATTGATCCGAGCAAAATTTAAAGAAATACTTGCATTCAAATTTTAGGGCAAAAATAAATTGGAAATCTGAATTTTGAAAAGCAGGGACTTAAAAACAATCATGGGTATTCATGTTCCTGCCCACTGCAAAGAGGATTATCTGCTGTAAGGATTAAAAAGATATAAATATTTAAAAAGCAGCATAGTTTTACTACGCTACATTTCCTTGAACAGCCTGCTAAGCTCTGTCAACAACCGTTGTCCTATTTTGAATTTTAAAGAACATTCTCCAAAATAAGATCGTAGTTTTACAAAATTGAACATCAGCATTCTCTGCCTGTATAAACAGTGTGTGATATAATTGCCTAACAAGCAACAAACAAGGAGAGATGTTGGGAAATATCACTCTTACTCAATGAAATATTTATTTTATTAAAACCTGTGATGTTGAATGGGCAGCTAACCTCTTGAGAGCAGAGCCAGATTCATGAAAGATGAGGCTCTTCTGTATTTCCTTAATTAAAGCTGAGGTTTTTCATCTATAAATATAAAATGTCTGTTAGTGAATCAAATTAACCCTGGAAATTCTAAAAAATACATATATGATAAATATATATTTAAATCAATGTGATCTAGATTTTTCCAGCTTGTATTATATACATGTGTGTGTGTGTATATATATATATATGTGTGTATGTAAAAGTTCAGCATAGTTTCAGCAAGGACTGAAGCCAGTGATAGTCTTTCTGGTTTATTTAATTAGATCTGACCTTGTGGCAGTACAGACAGCAGAACAGCTGCATTAGCCAAATACTGAGCTGAAGGTGGGTTTTGGACATATATTTTCATAACTCACATTTGAGAGGTCTCAGTCCTCACCCATTTTTTCACCTTGTTGAACTCTTTCATAACCTTTTCATATCTGCTTCAGTCGCTGCAGTTGGTCAGCCTTTCATAGACAGACACTTTTTTTTCCAGCTGGGAATGCCCTTTGTAGAGTGTCAGCCCCAGCTTTCTATTTGTGTGGCCAAAATGTACTGTCTTGCTGTTTTTCTTCTCTCTGTGCTGCCTGATGACACAAGTGACTTTGAAGGAGGATGGTCTTTTCTATTCTCTACCCCTTAGAAATGCTGTAGAGGATTCTGCTGGTTGAATCCACCCATTAAATTTTCAGGCTGTAGAACTCAGTATGTTTGTACAAAACCCTCCTTGGTGTACAGCAGTGTGTTAGTTGAGTTTTCACAGAGTCATGAATTTTCTGTCAGCAGCTAAAGTTGCAACACATCTGGGCTGCACGACCTGTACCGTTTGTAAATAAACTTTGTGAGAGAAGTTACTGACTTTAAGGTAATATTTACCTTAATATTTAGTGCTACTGGAATCCGTCCATAGATACTGTTTTACCTTTTGGCATCATGTGGAGCCTGCATTGATAAATTTGGATGTAACTTCGTGTTTCCACTCACTGTTCCACTTTGATGTGGCCTCCCGATATTCTGCAACAGATACTGTGTCACTGAGAAGATTACTGGAGATTAGGAGAACAGAATCAGGCATGTTCTGAACCCTGATCCCACGTTTACTGACAGGACGGCAGAGGGAAGAAACAACATACTTAGATTCTAATCCTGCAAACGCCAAGGAGGACGTGAATAAATTGAGATCTCGAGGATTAAGCATATGAATAAGAGATTCACTATGTGATGTTAGCAGAACTGAGCTTGTGTAGAATGAGGTTTGCTATAGCCTAATTAAATTTAAAAGGCTGTTCTGGAAGCCTGCTCTCCTGTTAGTGGTTTTTCTGCAAGTCTATTAATGAAGAAAGTAACTGGAAACTCTAAAGAAATATTTTTAAAATAGAATTTTAGTTTTAAAATTTTGTGATTGTAAGCACTGCTTAGGTACTTGGTTGTTTTGAAAATGTTAATTTTGCATTTAAAGCAGACTGTTTAGTATTTTATCTGGGTTGTCATTTTAAAACGTTTTTCCATGCTGAATGTTCACATTTATAGGAATTTATTTTAAATCACCTCTGTACATTGAGCTACAGTCTAGTCAGCTGTGTCAAATCTTGCAGTACAGTGAAAGGCTTATTTTATGCCAAACTGCTCAAGGTTACACCTGCAAGTGCCCCGTGTTTTGACTGTCTGAAGGAATCATATAATAATATAATCCTTTGGTTCTGTTAAAAAAATTCTCTGCATCTGCACCTTAGGCAGGGGAAGGCTTACTCCAGCAAACATTCAGCCAAGACCTCTAATTGTCCTGAACCTGGTGTAACAAGAACCAGCAAGTCATTAACTCACCTGCTGCTCCTTGGGAAAGTTTGCTCCGTATGGTTTTAGAAAATGTTACATAAATAGATTAGGATATAGATGACAGGGTGAACAGTTAATAGGACTTGCAGTGCAGATAAATCCTTCTTAACTCGCTGTTTTTCACAGATAGAAACCTGAAAGGTGAATGAGAGAAGGAATCTGTTTTCCGTTATTTTTGTGTGACAGAATGAGAGAAACATTTAGATGCCACTGGGGATGGAATAGTTAATGTTTCTACTGCCATCCCTTAATGGGAGTATGGAGAGTGAGATCAGCTTGCATTCTGCTCTGTGGTGTTTAGTTTAATAATCACAGTCCTCTGGGAGCTTTGGGAAACAGTTCCTGACAGCTTAAGGGAGTGAGGGGGATGTGGCTGCAGAGACTTGTGGAGATATTTGCTGACGTTTTACAGAATGACATTTCCCTCCCCACCTTAGACTAAAGTGTGTGCTTTAGATTTGGAAATATCCTGTTCAGTTCAGCTTAGGCAGTATGTGATGCCAATCTGCCATTTTTTGATAGTCTCCTGTGGGGTTTCATTTCGTGCACAATCGTCCCAAAATGCTGTAAAATGATATTGTCTTGATTATGATTTAGTGTATTGATTTCCAGCTCCCAGGCACCTCTTTGTTTAATAACAATCTAGTCTCAGTGCTATTGTATTCTCTAAACCTGCAGATGAGGTGTGAACTTCATTTAAAGCCCAAGTTGTTATTCTGTAGTAGTTTCTCTGGGAGGCAAGTGTAAAGACAAGAAAACATCTTAATTTACATTTCAACTTGTCAGGATTCACTGTCTTCCATCCTCCTGTCCAATCTGGTTTTGAATGAGAGTGTCAACGTATCATCATGTTCAAACTAATTCTAGAAGCTGGCTTGCACTTCTTTTTCTCACTTTTTGCATCCTTTTCTTTATCCTCCCCTCCCCGCTCCTCTCCCTCCAGGTAAACATGTTTGGCTAGTTTGATAAATAGCCTCTGTATCCTGGGGTTTTTTACCATGCAGCTCTAGTATGTGTAAACATGAGCACAAACCTGCAAAGAGTTAATTCAGTCCCAATCAAATATTTATTCTCGATACCATGAATGGGGGTTGTCAGCTAATCCAGCCAATATGATTTATTTACTTGCAACTTAAATATGAGCTGTAGACCAAACAAAATCTGTTCATACAGCATGGACAGAAAACAGCTTTTTCCTTATGACTTACAAATGTGAATGAGTCTTGCTGTGAGACTGCTGACAGAGCCTCTTAAAATATGTTTAGAGTATTTCCTCTGTTGTGAATGGATTTTGTAAGCCTTGTGGGTATTGTATGTACACAGATGAACACATGCATTCACCTTCTTCTCTGTGATTACAATTCCCTTCACCAGTTACGTCAGTGTAATTGAATCCCTAAAAATATACCTTCTGAATGCTGCTGGAAGGAGTCCATGAGAACAGGACTGATCATCACTGATATTTGAAGACTTCCACCAACCTCTTTCTGATTTTTTTTCCTCAAGGGGCAATGATGATGATATTTCTGCAAGAACAAAACCAAGGCAGCTTTGATGTAAAATGGTATTTGCATTCATCAGATTCAGTGAGATGAGGGTGAGGTTTGTGATTTCACAGAGTTAATTGGTCTGCCTGTAGTTAGATCAGTGTCCTCTGCCATGGAGCAGCTGCTGCCTAAACTGAGACTGGGCCAGCAAATCCCCTCCTTTCTTTAGAGAAGGTCTGAGGTTTCAGAAGTGCCTTGTGAATGAAAGTTCACACGTTCCCTGTGCCTCACAAGCCATTACTGTCCTGGGTGGGAAGGGATCCTCAGAGGTGTCTCTTTAGAGCAGAGGTATTTAATAGACACAGGACAGTCTCTTGCTTCATTAGCAAAGGCTCAGCTGATGGAGAATCCAGTTCTTTTCTCACCTTGGCTGCTTCCTTTTGCTATGTTTTCTACCACAAAAAAGTGATAGGCAGTATCTTCAAATCATCTTCACCCATCCAGATTTGTGAGCCTCCCCTTCTACTTTACAGGGGGAAGCTATTCAGGTTCTTCACCATGTGATCATGAAGAACTGTAAAAAACCATTTTTATAAGATATATATATTTGTTAAGATTTTTTTCTCTTTTGAGTTTGACTTAGGCCCAGGAAAGACTGGAACAAGCAGAGAGGTTCACTGAGACCCCTTTCTCAAGTAACTTTCTTCTGATATTCTGTGTGTATGTATGCACTGTTGTTTTCTTCTTTTGTTACCTATGTGAACATTTGAGGCTTTTTCATTCAGCTGGTGGGGAAATAAATGCTCCATACACTTAAGCCACTGAAATTAATGCAGATCTGCTTTTCTCCTCTGCATCCCGCCATGGCCCATACTGGGAGTAGAAGGAGATCACTATGGAATTTCTGATTGGAATCATCCCTTCTTTTGAAAGGTGTGTGCCAAATGGCTGTTGGTGGGCCTGAGGCTCAGCTCCATGTGTATGCAATTTATCTGTAATAGAAGGACACACAGTAATAGAAAGACACACTTAAAGCCTTCCTTAAGGAGTGAAAAAGTGCATGGCAGTTGTTATTTGAGGTATAACATCATTTCACTTTTTGCCTAGCTTTCCTCAGTCAGGGACTGGGTGGAAAGAGGCCATTTGGGCTCTGTACTGAAAGGCTGCAAGGCAGCATCAAAACCTTTTAGAAATTAGAAGCCTGGGAAGCTACTTTCTGTCAAAATCTTGACCTTAGTGAATTATTCTTTTATGAACAGGTACTAGGTGGATTTCTTGTGCTGTTTTCCACTCCAAGGGTCTCAGGATCTCAGTCTCAAACATGTCAGACTATGGAAAACAGACTGCACAACCAGTTATGACTGTTTTAAACTGAACTCTAAATAACTTTGCAACATCAACTTGCCAGTTAACATTTCTTGATAGTTTATTTTAACTTTAAAAAAGAGAAGGAGGCTGGTTTTGGTGACAGCCCAAAGAAAGCAAAAAATATAAAAGTCCATATTTTCTCCGCAGAGAAAGAGATGCATCTCTTAATGTTCAGTACCCATGTCTTCTCTGACTCCAGAAGCCACTCCCACACTGGATGCAAACCAAACCCTATAATTCTTTCAATCTTCTCTGGATTTTTCTCTCCTTGGCTTCAGCAGTACTTTTAAGGAATTGTGCTTTTAATGAATTTTGGGATCTAGCTTTGGACCTTCCTTCTAATTTTTTTTTCCTGTTCCATCCTTACATCTCTCTACTACCCAGATTTTTTTTTTTTTCTTCTAAACATGCTGCTTCTGCTGATGTTTTAACTAAATCTCTTCTTACTTTTTAAAATTCTGTATGTTTTTCTGATTGACCATTGGTTCCTGGGACATTTTTAAATGATGATGCTGGGAGTGAAGAAATGGTTCATTTCTTCTTTTAGTTATTCTTTTGTAGTATCTTTGGTGAAAGTTAGTTGGTTCTCTGTAAAGAGTTAGCATATAGTTCTCATCCATAAGCTGCCTCCTTACAATAACCAAAAATAATATTGGAATTCCCACCTTTCCTTGCATTTCTAGTTTCTCCACTGTTTTGTGAATTTCTCTCTCATCATTTTGTTTTCTGACTGTTGTCTGGAGACGGCAGTCAGCTGAAGCATCTTACAAGTCCCTTTGTATGATATTGCATATTTTGGTGTTTGCCCTGAGTTGATCAGACATATTCCAGCTGGCCCTGTACCTTCTCATGCTCCAGCACTTTCTTTCATCCTTCTCCACTGATCTCAGGCTTTATGTCCTACTTATTTTTATGTGAACCCCAGAATATTTCAGTATTACAGCCTCAATTAACTGTCTAGGATTCTATTTATCATAGAATTCTTATTCCTGTATTAGAAATGCAGTAACCAAGATCTCTGCTTCAGGAGAGGGAAAAAGGCCTGTATTGGTATTTTATGGTGAATGTATATACCTGATTCCAAAGAGGGTTTTCCTGAGTCTACTGACCAAATCTGGCCCAGAATCATGCTGGGGTACCTTGCAGGCAGCCTACTAGGTCCTATTTTGCACTAAGCTAGAATTCATCACATGTGAATGTTGAATCAGACTTATGTGTGAATTTACTTCATGTAGTCACCAACAAAATAAACCAAATTCCAAGACTGTGTAAGCAGTCCTTTAAATTAGTTTTTTGTTTGGTTTTCACTTGTTACATAGTTCCACACAACTTTGCCATTCTTTTTAGCATTACTGCTGGTCAGCCATTTGTAATAAAAGAGTATCTCTTACAAGCTTCTGCAAAATCAGCTATTTTAATCATTTTTTGTGACATCAAAACATTTTTTGTCATCCTCTGTAAATGCAGCAGTGTTTTCCCATGAGTGCTTCAAAGGACATAGAAGAGATTTTTAAATGGTTAGCATTTAAGAATGATGTATTGTTTGCAAGGAATGCATGGGAAAACTCTTTCCACTTTTGAAGCACAGTCTTGAAATAGGAAATTTTCTTGAAGGTAGCTTTTTCTTCTTCTTTTTGTTGTTGTTTCCAGCTGAAAACGACATTACAGAAACAGACCCACATGCTACTCACCACATGTGAATGTATTCCAGGGCATTTTGACAGTTCCCACATTACACCAGTGCTTAAAAACTTCACTGCTGTAGGTAAAGTATAGAACTAACTGATTCTCCTGCTCACATCCAGAGCACTGCATGGTCTTGCCCTGCCTTACTTGTATATCTTCGGTTCTTCACCTGCCAGGTACCCCCTACATTTTAGTTTTCCTAGCCTCTCCTGTTTGGAGTGTATCCACATAAATCCAGTGTCCTGTAAGATAATTTTATGTTCACCAGTCACTTAATGAATTTTTTCTCATTTCCTGTGATGATTCCTGCATTTACTAAAATCTGAGTCCGCTTAGACCCATGTCAGCCTTGCTTATCTGCACAAGTTTTTTTTTTCCGTTTGTTGAGATGCTTGCATGAAAAATGTTGTCTAACTGAGTTAATCTCTCTCTTCAAAATGTATTTGGGCTGACATGGAGATGTAGCAGGGTTTTGCTCAGCCATAAATGAGATTCTCAGATTAATTCTTAAGTGGCCTTCTAACTCCTGAACCTACTGTGTTTGGGAACTTGGGAGCTTTTGTATTTGCACTCAGGCTCCTGCCCTGCACAATCTTTCCTTTCAGGGGGCTGAAGGACTGTGCAAGAAGACAGCAGAGACAGTTTTTGTCAAATTGTCTTTGTCAGTGTTGTACCACCTCCTTTTTGGCAGTGGCTTGGATGCTCGCTGTACATCTAATCCAGTTCGTAACTCACACACTGGGAGCTCACAGGGTGGCAGCACACCCTGTGCTCAATCCTGCCCGAGATTTGGCTGTCTAGAGGGTTTCTTTTCATTCTCTAACTCTAAAAAAGGGTTGTAGCTTCCATCAAAAGTTCGTCTTATCCAAGTTTGGGAAAATATCCCTGAATGCTTTGAGGTAGTACCTGCTTTAGGTAGATGTGTTGCTTCTCCAGATAAAGGAATCTCCTATGGAAGGTGATGCCTTAGGTTTTAACTTTTGTATTTTTCAAATCCTGCAGTGCCCAGTGTCACTCCGAAGTTTCCTGTAGCTTGTTAANCACGCACAAGGACAATTTGCCCTTGAGCTCTCTCTCCTTAGGGTATCCTTTATAATATGGTTGTAAAGTCAGGGCTACTGTAAGGGCCGCAACAGGCAGGAGCCTCTGGAGTCCAGAGTGTACCTCTGAAGGCCTTTCAAATAAATCTCTCCTTTATTCCTGTCTAGTCTCTGTTTGTAGGTAGCCATTTAAGGCATCAAAGGAAGACCATAGCTGTGTTTAGACCACATTGGGTTGACTTCAGATGTGTATAATTGGCATTAAAAATGCAAAATTCTATGACTCTGAGGGGAGCATTTTAAGTATTCTTACACTGTTCTTACTCTTAATGTGAGACTCCAGTGCAGGATTCTGGTTGGCCAGGAAGTGACAAACATGGCAGTGGTTGCTGGTTTTCCTACAGCTGAATGGATCTGCTCCCCTTCCCCCTGCCAAGTCCCACACATCTGCATTGTGTTCTTCCCTGGTTGGAGCCCCAGTGAATAGAAGGAAACCTCTTTTCTTCCACTGGTGATGCAGAGTGGTTGATCACATGCTAGAGCAGAAATTAGGGGTTTTGGTGATGCTTAAGTGGGTTCAGACGTTCACATAAGAATAGATGGTTTGCAATTTTTTTCTGAGAAACCTATGAAAATATAGAATGTAAGAATAAACGATCTGTGCATTTTCAGCATGTACCACATAATCTACAAGACAATGTTGGATATCCAAGCTCCCATTTCTGTTTGCTGAGTTATTTACAATGCTTTCTTTCTCGTGACATTTCAGTATCAAATAACAGTATGTCCAATGTATATATTTTTATACATTTGTTGTATTTAACAAAGGTGGATGTACAGAGTGCCTTATCTATTGCCTGTATCCATTGGATGGTGCTCCAAAAGGAATGTGGTGGAGAACTTCTAAAGCATTTGCTGGAGAGGGACCTTTTACAAGGAGGTGTGATGACAAGGCAAGGAGGAATGGCTTTAAACTGAAAGAGGTTTAAAACAGATATTAAGTGTTTTACTGTGGGTGTGGTGAGGCCCTGGCACAGGTTGCCCTGGGAAGCTGTGGCTGCCCCATTCATGGAAGTGTTCAGGGCCAGGCTGGAGGGGGTTCTGAGCAACCTGGTCTAGTGGAAGGTGTCCCTACCCATGGCAGGGGTGTGGAAAGTGTTGGTCTTTAAGGTCTGTTCCAACCCAAATTCTATAAAGCACTGCTTGGTGTTCAGTTTTGTTGAACACGAAATGAACAGAAATGAACATGAAAGTGAACGCGAAATGAACACACGCACACAGCAGATGCGAACACAAAGGAAGGGCTTTTACTTTTTTCTTACTGTCTTTTGTACATTTTTTTTGAACCCCAGTGGATTGGATACTAAGATTTCTTCTTTTCCAATTCCGCTGGTCAAACCAGAAGTCCATCAAACTCCTCTATCAGAGAAGGAATGAAAAACAAGAAAGACAGTTACAGAAACATTGCCTTGTTTATATGAAATGCGTGAGAGACTCCATAGCAAAAATGCAAACAAAAATCAGAAGGCTAAATCTAGGGTGACACAGGTTTATAATAATGTTTCCTGAATTGTTCCTGAATTTTACTGAGAAATGGCTATGAAATTTTTGTTTTTAGAACAAGTGCAGCTTGTATTTGTGAATATATTGCAGAGAGAAAGGACAAATCAGGTTAACTTCTGTTTTCTTCTTTCTCATCCTCTACGTAACCAAAACAAAAAGTAACTGCACAAAAATGGCAATAAAATCGACATTTTTTAAAAAAATCATGTCCTTTTACATTTCCTGAGAATACTAAAATAGCATTGGTACATTTTTAATGTGTAGGTAGTATTAATGCATTATTTTAACCTGACAGGTTCTGGGTTTTGTGAACAAATGTCAAACGAAACTTTATACTGTGGTGTTACAAGTTGTAGATGGGCCTTTGACATTAATAGGAATTGTAGGTACTTTAATTAAAGTTTCCAAAGGACATGTTTCCCCAAATGCTCACAGTTCTATGTAGATGGTTTATCTTCCTCATACATTTCTGTCTCCAGTTTGTACTGAGTGCAAATTGTACTTATGACTTTAATGAAAACTTAATTTATTATGATAGAATGGCTGTATTTTGTGAGCCAGCAGAGCCAGCTGTGGTGCTGGTTCAGCGTGTGAACTCTGCCACTACCCGGGGATTTCCCATCTGTCCTGTTTATGGCACAGAACCATTAATATCTCTCTGTCCAGTGCAGAACTCTCAGGAATATTTGTTTTATGGGGAAGTCCAGGTTTTAACACAGGATAAATAATAATAAATAATTTATTATTATTTAATAATAAATAATTAAGAGGTAAAATCACTTTTTTTACCTCTTTATTCTGTCTTTCCCTTCATTTGGAAGGCAGTAAGATGAGAATGTCCAGTTAGTTCAGTGCAGTGAGTTTTGGGAAAAGAGCCCAGCTTTGCCCAGCTCCATTTTACGACTGCCCAGCAAAGGTCAGAGGTGAGGAGTTGCTCAAGAACCACGGTGGCAAAAACATGATACTACTTTGGCAAGGGCTGTAACACATGCAGGGCTGTGCTGAGGCAGCCTGCTAGGTGCTCTGAGCCTGCCCTGCCCAGGGACACAGCTCACCCCTGGCTCCCCCAGGAGCCCAGACTGTGCCCAGCCCAGCATTGGGCACCTGGGGGAACTGGTGTCCCCTGCCTGGGATCGCTGCTGGAGTTGTTTCCTTTGGGTTTGCTGGGAGATGTGATGTGTGGCTTGTAAAGTCAGGAGGGTTGGATACTCGTGACTGCAATTACTGGGCTTAGGTATTAATTTCTGAAGGACGCTGGACAGGCTGTCTCTAAGATGCTTAGTTGTAGTCAGGAGCAGCCAGGCAGCCAATGCTTGCCACTCCGGCAGTCGTGATGGCCTCGAATTAAACAACAATCGACTGTATTTGAATACGTGTAACACAGATTGTTTTGTGTCTCACCTGTGCATGGATTTCTCTTTCTGGGAGCTAAGCAAATGTCTCCTGGGGTTTAGGTTTTACTCTTACCTGACCTTGAACAGAGCAAGTTTGAGTTTAAAGCATGTTTGCCTCAGCTATGCAGCAGACCACTGTGTTGGCTGCTTAACCCTTCTCTGTTTACTAGATAACTTTCCAGCTTGAAAAGGCCTTGTTCCTAGATATGACAGATGTGTTGCAGTTTATGTAAGGTAGAAATTTGGAGCAGGAGCATTTATCTTGCATTAAATTGACTGCTCACAGCAGTCCCTGTGTTGTGTGCAGCTATCTTTAGAAATAGCTGAATGTATCTATGCCCTCAGTGAAATGCAGAAAGCAGCACTACTGAGGAGATATTTCATTATTTAAAAGGTGAGTGTTAAGATTCACTGCTGCTGCTGCTCTGTACATGACACAAACTGCAGATACAACACATTGGTGCTAAAATAAAGAATAATAGAACTGAGATAGAGATGGTAGATGGTATTGCTGAGCTTATACTGCTGACAGTTCTGTAGCAATAAGTTGCCTCCTCAAAATGTCCCTTCTCCTCAATTTTTCTCAAGAGTTTCAATTCAACTTTTTTTTTTGTATTTTCTTTTTTTTTTTTTTTTTTCCCCATTAGAGACCCGAGAGCTTGAGAGCTGCTTGTTTATAAATAATGAAATTGCCCCTAGTTAGGTATGCCCTGAGACAAGTATTCAATCATTTCTCTGCCTCTGGGTGCCAGCTCTGACAAGAGTTAGGCAGTGGTTCAGTGGATGAACTGTCAACCTTAATCCTCATACTAGAATTTATAAAACAAGTTTATTTAGTGAAGTAGTTCCTGTTTTCTTGGAAACCTTTAAAAGCCTGCAAATGTTGTCATGCTTGCTCTAATTTAAGCCACTGTCCTATTCTACACTTTACTGACCTTTTTTTCACTGTAATGATTATTTTTGCTGATATTGTAGAAGTGGTCATTCTGCAGTAGTTTGCCCTTCTAACAGGTTATTTATTAAAGACATTAGAGAATTGCTGTGCAAAGCACATTGCAAAGGCGACCACCTCAGTACTTCAAACAGTGCAGTAAAGGTATTTCTCCCTGACAAGTTCAGGAGCGATCTGTGTCTGCCCGTGTGGCTGTTCTGAAGTTTTGCACAGCTCCTCTCTAATTCCTACGCACCGATGACCTTTGAACTGCAATTCAGGTGTCCAGTCAGCAGAATTATTTCTGGAGCAGCCTGTGAGTAACTGTTGTGTAAAAGTAGAGAATGGAAAGCCCGACCTCTCTTCTTAGTGCTCCGCTCACACGTGCAGGGATCATCTTGGCATGGAGGGGCAGTGCTTCCTAGGATTGTGGCTTTGTGCTCCCATGCTTTTGTGGTGAAATGTGTAGCTTCTCTCAGACCTCTGCACGAACAACATGTGTTCTGACATCTGGGTGTCAGCACGCTTGTGAAAGAGCAGAGTGAAGTAGTGATGGAAATGGGTGAAACTGCAGCAAAAATCATTTGTAGGGTTTTCATCGGGTATTTTCTTGTTGCCTTCCTAGGTCCGATGTTGTTGTTCTGTGCTTTTCAATTGCTAATCCAAATTCCCTGAATCATGTGAAAACAATGTGGTATCAAGAAATCAAGCACTTCTGTCCTCGCACACCTGTCATTCTGGTGGGCTGCCAGCTGGATCTCCGCTATGCAGATCTTGAGGCTGTTAACAGAGCCAGACGGCCTTTGGCAAGGTAAAGTTTAAACAAAAATACGAATTAAAAAAATCCACCTTGGTAATCAGGTACAACACTTGCAAAAGAGAAATTGGAGAGCCTAGTTTCCTTTTTCTTTTTTGTACAATGAAAATATATGTGCTCTCTTCTTTTTTAAATTCTGTTGTCTGAGTTGGTTAGTTCCTAACACACACAGTTATTAAGTTTCCCACAATATTTTTGCACATTGGACATCTAAATGTGTTTGGGTGCCAGAACACTACAGTAAGATAGAGATAGTAATGATTAATGAAGGTTTTCTTATCTATCTTTCTCTGTCTGAACATATGTATCATGTCCTACCTTGTCACTATTGTCACTGTTCTAAATGGACAGATTCTACTTGAATTTTCTTAATTGTCAGTTTTATTTTTTTTGTAAATGTAATCCTGGATCATAGCAGAAAATAAAATGGTTGCAAATTCAACTTCTAAAAGTTCTGAGATTAAAAGAGAGTTTGGGGGTCATTCTAGAGAAGCTTTGTTTTCCCCCTGATACAAAATACAACCATTCACATATTTGGCCACAACAGCCCCACAATAACTGGCTTGCTTCTAATTTATTCCTTTGATGGGAATTTGAATGAGACCAGATTCACGGAAATAATATCCATGATTGTGTAATTGATGACTGTATTGTAACAAATTTCCGTAAAGAGATTGAATTAATATTTTGTGGGCCTTTAGAAAACTTTACATTGCATTGCAGTCAAACTCTTGGCTTAGCACTATGATTTTCATAGGTTTATTTATTTATTAAACATTTCTTCATCATGAGGGTGGTGCGGGCTTTTTTGTTTGACTCTTTAAAAGGAAACAGTCTTTTTTCACAACTCTTCTTCTGCCCTAATTCTCCTCCCTGATGTCACCATTGGTAAGTTTGAGTCAGAACTCTGCGTGTCTAGCACAGGCTTGTGCCACCTGAACTGGTTATTTATTAGCTGGCACTCACAAGCTGTTGTCTGGGGTGTGTTCCGTCTGTGCCAGCTCGTGTCTGCCCAATATGGTGTGCTCACAGAACACACTCTTGGGTCACGTCTTCTGGGGAGATGATTTTTTTGCTGGGAAAATGGATCCTAGCCCAGACTTTTTACTGGATTGTTTACCCTGCATCATGTACAAGAGCTGCTCTGGAAATTCATGAGTTCCCACATAATGCTTCTGCAGCCCTAACAAGCCTATCTTATGCAGTTTGTGTTCAGTTACCCATTTGTCATAGGCTACTATGATTTTTCTTTAAAAAGCATGAGCTTAAGAAATATTTCCATTTCATATTTAGCTGCATTTCTGGCATTTTTATGTCATGAGAATTTCCATTTGTGTTTAAAGGATAGTTACAAAGAAAGGTTCTTACAGAATATCTGAGTAGTAAGGGGTGGTAGGAGGTTTTTTAAGTAATGAAAGTTCTCAAGTATCCTATCAAAATTTTTTACTGTAAATTTCACTTCAATAAAGAGGTCAGCTCCATTTTGTGTAAGTGATTTCTACATATATTTAGTAACAATGCAAAGACACCACCAAACTTAAATGAAATTGCAAGTATGTGCTGTTCTAAAACTCTGTGGAGTCATGATTATAGATTTCCAAAGAGCTTTGTGGGCTTAATTTTATATTTTGTTTAATTTGATTGATAGTTATGTTGGATTTAGTGCTGAATATTTGGGAAATTTCCATGCTTTCTAGAGTAAGTTTGTGATGATGACTGTGTGTGACAAGGTTCGTTTTTTGTTTAACCCTAGGCCGATAAAAAGGGGAGACATTTTGCCACCAGAGAGAGGCAGAGAGGTTGCCAAGGAACTCGGGATACCATACTATGAAACCAGTGTGTTTGACCAGTTTGGGATTAAAGATGTGTTTGACAATGCAATCAGAGCTGCCCTGATCTCCAGAAGACACCTGCAGTTCTGGAAATCTCATTTGAAGAAGGTCCAAAAGCCTTTGCTTCAGGCTCCATTCCTACCTCCAAAAGCCCCTCCTCCTGTTATCAAAATTCCTGAGTGTCCTGCGCCAAGCATGAACGAAGCTGGATATTTATTGGACAGCCCACTGTGTGCAGATGTCATGTTTGTTCTCCAGGAGCAAGACTGCATTTTTGCTCACAAGATTTACCTAGCTACCTCCTCTTCCAAGTTTTATGACCTTTTCTTAATGGAATGTGAGGAAAGTCCAGACTTGGATGAAACACAGTGTAATAAAGAAAATACAAATAAGGATGTTCTGACAAGTCACCTCGAGACAAACAATGACAGTGATGAGGCATCCTTGAAATCTCCTGATGTTAAAATTCCCCCACCAGAGAGCAGTGACTCTTTAAACACTCTAGAATCTGAATCTGGTGAAACAAACTCTGCAGCAAGGTCTCTGTCATCCTGGGGTAAGGGGTTTGTCAGTGTGCATAAGGAAATGCAAGTGAATCCTGTCTCAAAGCGGACGTGTCCTGTAACTGTGGTAAAAATGGATTCGTCTGTGCAGGCCGGACCTTTTAAAACTGTTTTGCAGTTTTTATACACAGGCCAACTGGATGAAAACGAAAAAGACCTCACCAGACTGGCTCAGATTGCTGAAATCTTGGAAGTATTTGACTTGCGAATGATGGTGGAGAATATTATGAATAAAGAGGCCTTCATGAATCAAGAGATTACTAAAGCATTTCATGTCAGAAAAGCTAATCGGATAAAAGAGTGCCTTTGCAAAGGGACATTTTCTGGTAAGTAAATACATGCTTAAGCTTAAGCAGGAAGAGCACTAAATTTTTTCTCGTCCATGGTACTGTCACTTCATAGCCTTCAAAACCTGTGACAGCTTACATTGTTCCGAGAGGAGGGATGACCCCAAAACCAAAGTGTTACTCAGGCCAACTGTTCCAACCTGTAGTTTCATTCTCAAAATCTACTCACAGCTTCTAAATAACCAACTCAATTCTCAAAAATATTGAGCATCCAGCATCCCCCTTTACAAGTGAGGCTTTTCATTTAACTGTTTAAAAGACAAAGAGTTATTTTTGGGGTGAGGATCATGGGAAAGGAAGGAAGTCTTTGGTTAACAGTGTGCAAGGGAAGCACACTCTTGAGGCAAGGTTACAGCTCAGAGACAGACTTGCAGCACTCCTGTGCCTTTGTTCCCATGGCAGATGTGACATTTAAATTGGACGATGGAAGCATCAAGGCCCACAAGCCACTGCTGATCTGCAGCTGTGAGTGGATGTCTGCTATGTTTGGAGGATCATTTATTGAAAGCTCCAACAGTGAGGTATTTGTCTATTTTTGTCTACTTTGTTTACAATGTCTGATGGATTTAGGGTGATGGAAGCATCATCTGTTTGAAAGGTTGCAACAATCCCTAGAATCAGGGATTTATTCTTCCTTGCAAACCTGGGATGCTTTTCTTCTTAAGGCATTAAATGAGGTTGCCCAAGAAGACAACATACTTTCTCCAAGGCATGAGTCTTCCTCAGGCATGGGAGTGCATGTGTAAACCCAAAGTCCTGTAAAATATTAAATATGGAGAGAGAAATTAAGTATGAATTTGTGAATTTCTTTAAAATAAGTTTTTACATTTTGTGACTATATATTTAAACAATCAGAAGGGCTACAAAGAATACTTGGGGCAGGGGCATTGATAAAGGAGCTGAAGATAAAAAAGGTTAAAGAACATAGAGTGTTAAACTGGAAAAGGGAGCTGTTTTCACAGTAGAAACTGAGTTAACTTTAGGAGAAATTCTAACTTTAGTAGAAACTCAGTATAGATTCTGTAATGTATCATCTTGTCCTTGGAGTAAAGCAGGTATGCAATACAGTTTAAAAGATCTCACTACTTTGAATAAGGTTTTGCAGAATAAGCCTTGTATTTCATGTGCCTTCATGGTCTGTTTTTCAAATTCCAAACATTCTGCTTATGTTTTTTCCTGTGCCTTATCTATATCCAGGCTTTTTTGTTGTTGTTGTTTTCTTGTTGCTTTCCATACTTTTATGCTCATATGAAGTGTTCAAATTTTTTGTATTTAATATTCTGATAGATATTTTTCTACTTAGATTTTTCTGGCTTTTTCTAATACAGCTGTAAACATAATTCCTTTCCCAGAGGCATACTCAACAAGTGGTTCATTAAAAATACATAGCTTGATTCTAGTAAGCAGCATTTGGCAATGAAGAATTTGCATTTATTTTCTACCAGCCTATTTTTAATGATTAGCTTAACAGTTTTAGCTCATCTTTCCAATTTAAAATATTTAGCTTTCATTTTGTAGAGTTTAAAGCATTCAGTAATGCTTTTGGATGTTTTAAAGTATAGGTAGACACGAATGGAATGGTTTACAAAGAATAAAACCATCTATTTTTACATATTATCTCTTCTGTATTTGGGGCAAATTTTATAAACTCATTCATTAAATTTACAGTTCTCTGCATTAAAATATATCAATAATGAATGAGTTTCACAGCTAGCTGCTCTCACTTGCAGAACTGAGCAGCTTCCCAGAGTGGCTGATGTGCATAAAAGGTTCATGCTTTAGCATGAGAAATTAGACAGTTCTTGTCCTCATCTCGGTAGCTTCATTCCATGCTGGTTACACTCATTACATGTGTGTGGCAAAAAGGGCTCACTTTCTTTTTTTCATCCTTTTCTTCAGATCTCAGTTCCTTCCCAACCTTATTTACCTGGATATTTTTGTTATTTACCAAAAGATGGAGAGGAGTGGGTTTATTGTTACCCTTTGTTTTCTGTTATTCTCAGAATCCACAGAGTTTTCCTTGCCAGGAGCAGATAGATTGCATTCCCCAAGGAGTCCACCAAGGGAGCTTTGGCAGGGGAAGTGCTCAGTGCCTTTTGTGTGTAGCTGTCCATTTGCAGGTTAGAGAGCACTGAACAGATTCACTGCTTGATGTAAATTCTAGCTTGGATGTAAACTGGCAAAGGATCTGACTCTGGAGCAATGCTTACCTGTTGGCAGTGTCTTGAAGCTTAATGGGAAATTTCTGTTTTGAAAAATGTTTTCCCTGCATTTCTGACATAACTTAAAGAGAAAAAGAGATAGTCCAGCAAAGTGAGAGAAGTGAAATACAGCTGCTGTAGGAAAATCCCTTAATAATTAGAAACTCTAATCTTTTCCAGGTAGTTCTTCCCAACATAAACAAGACCTCCATGCAAGCAGTTTTAGATTACTTGTATACCAAGCAACTGTCCTCCAGTCAGGAACTGGACACCCTTGAGTTAATTGCATTGGCAAATAGGTTTTGCCTTCCTCACCTGATTGCTCTAGCAGGTAAGAATTTGTGGCCTTGTCCAATGCAGTGTCTGTCTTCTGCAACAGCTGGAATGTGCTTTAATGGTTTTTGGAACACATAAGATTTTCTCAAGTGTCAGAGAAAAGAATTATTTTTTACTGAGAGGGATATTGTAATGCAAATTGGTATTTTTACACAGAGAAATGTTTTTGCCTTTCTCTTGCCTTTTTTAGCTTTGTGCTAAACCAGCTGAGAACACTGAAGTTTTCTGTGCTTTAAAAACAGAAAGAGTAAACCTTCTCTTTAGCATTGAGGATAATGTCTGTGGATTGTAATATCAATTCTGTTGTTGTTAATTTACCTAAAAACAGGATTTTAGGGTTTTCCAGTAAGTAATGAATGAAGTGCTCCACTTTATATTTCTGTTCAAAGACAGTAACTGAGCCAATTCAAAACTGATTTAGATTATCATGTTTTTTAGAAATGCTGCCTAGATCCCTTTTCACTAGATGGGGATTGGATATTTTAGTACATACATGGGGATTCAACTCTCATTTGAGGAAGAAAACTTTTTCAATTCCATATTTAGAGAAAAATTGCAGGTTACCACTAAAGTTTTAAAATTAAATCCATACACATCCCAGACCTCTGGGGTCATTTGGGTTTTGTTGTTGTGTTTCATTTGTTTCTCTCTATGTCAGTACCTTGGCATTGTTTTGAACACATGACCAAAGCCAAAACTCTGAGACAGATGAAACACAGCTACACCTGCCTGCAAGACTACATTTAGGTGAAATTTAATCACGTGCCAAACCCTTGCTCTCCTTTGGTTGTGGATCAAGACTGTGCCTCTTGTCTTCACTGGTTCTGACAGACCAAATCTTTATTGCCTGATTTTATAGGCACATTTTATCTGAGGTTTTGGGTATTTTTTAAAGTAACTGCAGTGCAAACATACATACAGTATTAAGGATATTTCATTCCATTAAATTCTTGGTGAAATAGTTTTGAGTCCAAAGGCTGCTGCCAACAACCAAACCCAGTAGAATCAATGCATCTGACAGTGTTTCCCAAAAAACACTCAGACTTTTAAGATTCCAGGAAAGTGTTAAGGACAATCTTGAACTGAGGTGATTGCTGGGGGTACTGGTCAGCCTTCATCTGAATCCCTAGGAACAAGTGATCTGAAAACCTAAAGAGGGCCTGAAGTGACCTTTTCTCTATCAATGCTGTGTGTATACTCATTAATAAATCCACAGTTCAGTGGCAAGTGCACAGTTGCTTAAAAGCTTTGTATGACCCAAAGGAGACAGGCGATCCATATTTCTAATTTATACTGAATAGTGTACCCATGCCAGAGAGAGACTAGTGGCTGCTGAACTTTGTCCTTCTGTAAGTGGTTATGAAGCACATCTTCAGCCACAGCTCTAAAGGTCAGAATCTGACTGCCCCCGAAGGTGAGCTTGCTAAGGATACCTGAGTGGCTGTGACCTCTGCACACTGGTGGTTAACGCCAGGAGGATGGAGGAGATGCTGCCTTTGCTCTTTGGTACCTGTGGGTGCTGTGACCTTGCCATGTGACTGTTTCCCCTGTGAGTGATGAGGTTTCTCCCCTCACAGAGCAGCATGCAGTGCAAGAGCTGACCAAGGCCTCCATGAGCGGCATTGCAATAGATGGAGAAGTCCTCTCCTATTTGGAACTGGCACAGGTCAGTGTACACAGCCTTCTGAAGATATTCTGGGCAGATGCAGGACTTGCTTTTAGCTCCTTACTGGTTCTGAGCATTGCTTCTAAGTGGCTCAAAGTCTGCAGTTCTGAGAGTGACTGATGATAAAACTTAGTTTTATCTTCTATTTTAAAGAAGGTTTTTTCATTAGTTCAAAGATAAATTATCCCTTTAAGTAGCCTCAGAGTTGTCTTTCAAATATATATTTTAGTTTGTCTTGATTGTGGAACTTCCAAGCTCCACATTCTCATGGCCATGGTTCAGTAACATGAAAAGCAATATAATGAAACTGTTCAGCTTTGCAATGGTGATTGATTCTTGTGTTCCTTTCAATTCAGTTCTTGGAGATATATTTAGACCTGTACTGCAAAGACAACATTTTTTGAATACTTAAAGTCAATCACATGATAATTCAGAGTATGTGCAAATCCTCTTTATGTTCAAATGCATTTCAGTATTTCTTGAGTCCCGTAAATAATTAAACAAGAGAGCCCCCAGCTCACAGTTAAACTGCACACCTCTGTTTCCCAAAATGCAGCAGACTTCCAGATACAGTTGAACAAGCCAAAATATTTTTTAAACTTTATTATTAGTCTTGATTTCACACTAACAATGAGTCAGCTGCTGCTTGGCTTGAAGTAGCACTAAAACTCTGCACAAGCTGGCCACCATGCAAGATTTCCTGCAGCTATTTTCGAGGGCCTCTCTTGCACTACCTTTAATCCTGTTGCAAAACCAGAACTGAACCCCTCCCAAGAAAAAGCAGCTTGCTGCACTTCATTTTTATCTTCAGAAGGGAAATTTTTCTTTTATTTCCTTCTCCTGGTTGAAGGCAGAAGCCATATCTCATACTGTTAGAATATCCCATGTGGCCAGTTTCTATCCCACTATGACGTGTTTAAAACCCAAGATCAGGGCAGGCAGTCAGAATGAACGCTTGGGAGAGTACAGCCAGGTACCATCTGCTGGGAGCATTCTAGCTTTAGCTATTAATAGGGGCTGCAAAGTGAATGATAACCCCAGGAAATGGAATAAGCTCTTCATTTTTCTTCACAGTTTCACAATGCTAACCAGCTGGCAGCTTGGTGCTTGCACTACATCTGCACCAATTACAACAGCGTTTGCTCCAAATTCCGCAAGGAAATCAAAGCTAAATCTTCAGGTATGGGAAACTTCTCCCCCAGTTTTCATCAGGTTTTCTCTTCTTTCTCCCCACCCAGTTATTAAACCTAAAGACAAAGATGAGCTCACCTAGCTAAGCCACGAGATGAAACCTCTGTGCTATCTTGAACAGCACTCATAAATTCTTATCTGCAATGAAAGGTCATAATCATTAGCCTGATTGCTGGGCAAGCATCATGTTCTTTACCTAATTCAGTGATGCTAAAAGGAACAGAGCTTTTTTCAGGCTCTGCAATGAAAAATGCACTCTTTAAAGGACTTGCTTTTTTATAGTTTTTGGTGGACTAATGCCTCTTGTGTGTAACCACTCCCAAAGTCTTTTCACACTTAAAGCATTTGAGGAAACTGGGTGAATCCTTGGTAAGCCAAGCTAGCATAGAGAGTGGATAAATGATTAGCTGCATAGCTTTTTGCAAGACATTTCTGGGATTTGTGTATCTTACTGGCATCTTTGGGGATTTTTGTCATTGTTTCTTTTCAAACAGATAATCAAGAATATTTTGAGAGGCATCGGTGGCCGCCTGTGTGGTATTTAAAGGAAGAAGATCACTACCAGCGAGTTAAAAAGGAGAGAGAAAAGGAAGACTTTGCACTGAACAAACATCATTCAAAGCGGAAGTGGTGCTTCTGGAATTCCTCTGCTGTAGTTGCCTGAACAAAGCAAATAAGTGGAAATCCATAGCCAGAAATTAGTCTTATTGCTAGAAATAGAAAAAGTTCAGGTTTTCAGGAAACTCTGTTCCACGTGTGCATTTATTACTGCTAGGGTCAAAAGCACAAGCTCACTCAAAATGAGCCTGGAACAGCTCCTTGAAGTCATATTTACATTTTTGACTGGATAAGCAGTTAAATGTCAACCATTATTACATTACTTTTTATACAAAAACAAAAAGCAAATCCAGCATTAATGTTTCAATCTCCACTTGGGAAATATTTTTATACTGTCTGGTGTATTTTGTTCAGATAAAATTCTGGATACCGTTTTATTTTACAGATCACAAAATAATCATGTAGCAGCTTTGTAATTAGATTTTAACTATTTTTACTATGCGAGTGCAGTGAAATAGACAATCTTCAGTCATAAGAGACTGCTTTTAGAGTATCTCATAAAAAGTCATCTTAGGAAAAAAATCTAGTTGCCTACTATAGGTTGTCTTTTTCAAACTAAGTACTGTGCACTGGTAATATAATTAGATGGCTATTTCCCCTTTCTAAAGCAAAGGGTTAGAATAAGATCCAATAACTGCAAGATATAGAGTGCTTGATCTTTGCTCAGCTGAATAATAGACAGTATAATTACCTGTTCAACTGCAGGCAAATGTATTTCTAATATTTGCCAAGTAAGTGCAAATAATTATGACTACGTGGGCCATGTGAAATCTAGTGATTCTAAGTATTCAGAGGTTTTATATGTCTAGATCAAAGAGGATATTTCCAAAATCATTTAGAAGGGCTTATTAATTTATATCCTCATACAAGTATGGATCTGAATGCAAAAAGCAGTTACACTGCTTGCATTTGAATTACTGCGTGGCAGTTACCTTGTTCTGCAGGATCTTCACCATGCAGCCATTCCTCCTGCTGAATTCCTTTTTGCTTCAGTGCAAGCAAATGAAAGGGCTGCAAAAACAAGTAGATGTTATCTAGTGTTCCAGCATTTTGTAAGTGAAGAAGAATCTTCACATACAAGATTACTTCCGTTTGATCCAAATTCTTTTGTAGCTTTTCCCACGTAGAACTCAGAGTTTTAGGTTATTTTTAAGTAGGTGATACATTTCCCCTGGAAGTGGATGTTCCCAGAATGCTGGGGGCAAACTCGTGGTGGAAAGGCAGGAGTTCTGCACAAGTGGTGCAAGACAAGAAAAAGCTTCCAGTGTTTCCAGATAGCCTGTGTGTTAATGACTTTTTATCAACCATTACTCTAAAGCTGCAGTGTTACACTAGATTACGTAAGGATGAGAGCATTTTTTAAAAGACCAAAACTAAAATACCTAGACTGTAGAACATACACATGCAATCCTGTGCAGTGTCTCAGGCACAGCTCCGTAACCAAGGTAGTATTGTGTATTAGGTTTGTTAATACTGTTCTGTGCTGGCAGCTCAGCACACCAATGTGAAAAGCTGTTTGTTTGTTTGTTTGTGGTTTTTTCTCTGTATCCAAAGGCAAGGCAGTACAGTCACCCCCCCAGCACTGTAGGGCAGGAAAGGCTTTGGCCTGAAAGCCATAAACACCTCGACATATTTGCGTTCTGCACGGACTCCTGCTCGGCTGAGGCTACCACAGGATGGTAGGAGCCACCCAGCACGGGAGGAGAGGCTGCTCCACAAACCTTGATGAGGAAAGCAAGTGAGAGATTCCTACCCCTCTAAGATTCATCACCACATGGTGATAAAGAAGGGCTATAAGTGATGGTTGCAAATATGTCTCCTTAATTCTTGGTCAGTGACAACGTGGACAAAAACATGGAATGAGAGAAGATGTGTCAAGACTGAGATAAATAGCTCTTGTCATAAAATGTTAACCAGTCACATTTTAAGTAAGTATTGCTACTAGGTTTTACACAACCAAAGCTACTGTATGATTGTAATCTTGCCAAACTGTAATGGATATATAAATGAACCTGAGGTATATGCAATAATATCCAGTTATTCTAGTTATCAGCTACTATAACCAAGTGGCTGGTTCATTTGGTTAATGCTGTCTATGGCCTTTAATCTTGGTGGTTATTTTGTGTTTTTTATTTTGGAAAAAAAAGTCAATAAAACTGTTTAGTTACAAATTGTCTCCTAGCTCTTTGAAGAAACGTCCTCAATTTTGCACTGCATTCTTCCCTTTTTAGTGCTGCTTGTAAGCATTCAGTTGTGCTATCATTCATTGAATTTTACTGAACTTTTGCATGTTTGCATAGCACATTAGGATTTACGGTTGGGAATGTCACAAGGAAATCCTACAGAGTTTGTATATGCTATTGGAAGGTTGGTGCTTGTCACTTACTGTTAACTGCACAGCAAAAAGCAAAACAAACCTCTTGCCACTTTACCCCATGGTTTCTAATATTTAATTAGCATGATATTACCCAAGGGACATGAAACTAATTGGTCATGACAGACACAGGGAGGAAAAATGTAGGTAAACAGCAGGATGTCTGTGAGGTTTTCAGCATACTCTAAACTTTGTACAAACACTGTTTTCCCTGCTTTCTCTCTGCCCCAGTTGTCAACCACCTTACAAAATTCCTCATTACCTGTTAGCAAACCTCAGCAACCACCTCCCTGAATACAGCTTGTTTAATTGATAGATGTGTAAAGCTGGTACTTTTCTAGAGAATTTTTGCAAGATATTGTGCAAAGAATGCCATGTTAAGAGCTTTGAAAAAAATCACAAAGCAATGCCAATGACACGGAAAGTAAGCACATTCAGTACAGTGTTCATTTGTTTTTCAAGTGCTAATTTATGAAAATGTTGCATATCTAATTTACTTTTGGAAGCAAAATTTTATGTCTTTGAACTTGCTATTAGTAAAGGTAATGGGCTCAAAAGAAAGAGTGGTGATGTCAGGTGTAAAATCTTGTTTATGATAAAAGCAGTAGCATGGGAAGAAGGAGCAAATCAGAAGCACTGCTCTCCAGGGCATTATTTTTTAAGTACTAAGACCAATGTTAAGAAGTCCTTTGTTTCTGGGGAGTCTCATTCATCTTACCTCTTAGAAACCATGTTTTTCTGTTTGTTCTTTAAGACAGAATTTCTGCCAGCAAGTTTCTCTGCACCACAACACAAACCAGTTTCTGTGGCCTCCTACTCACAAATAGCCCACCAAAGCCAGAAATAAGAGTTGTTGTGTGAGTGAGATGGAAGTGGTCACATTTCAGCCACAGCTCACTGGTTTCATTCACTGAAGACCTTCTCCTCACAGTCCTTTAGTCAGATCAGGCCTCAAAGCAAGCAAAGGTAAGCTAGACAGTACTAAGAAAGTGGGTATGTTAAGAAGGGTTGCCCACTAGAAGAGACTAATCTGGAAATCGCTTCTGAGCACTGACAGTTCTACCAGAGGGAATAAGGAAAAGCACAGTGATTTATTGTCCTGATTCTGCAGCAGCTTGCTCACAGAGAGCCCTCAAGAATAGTTTATGCCTAGAATTGTTTGATTTGTTAAATTGGGGGATTTCTTCTTACCATGTTCAAATAACAAGCACTGATAGAGCAACTGAAGGCATCTTGGAAATCCTTCTCTCAGGGTCAAGTCCTCCATCCTCTGTACAAAGAGGTTTAGATAAAGATCTAATGTACTAAATAGGATTAATTTTTGTACGCAAACTCCAGGATGGGAACATATTTCAATTCTTTCAGACTTTAGGATTAGAGTCTGGTGAAGAGATTTGCTTTGTCAGATGGAACTACAGTTTTGTCCCTATTCTGTCCCTTTTTTTTAGATCACAGTCTTTCTGGTCTTGTCACTGGATAGGCCAGCATTTGTTTACTCTGGGTTGGATTCCAAAGTACATACTATGCAGTGAGATGTCTTCAAGGTGTGTGCTTGCCACTCTTGAATCCCCTTAGATTTTTGGTCTATGAAAATGATCTAACAGCATTTGCATGAGTTTGCTTCTCCTGCAGGCAAGATTCCCATTGCAATGGATGAGATACTACACACACACACACAAAAACACACACTTTGGGCTTTGAGGTGCTGCCCGATGAATTTCCACGTTGCCGCTTGCCTGTGTTCCAAATCTCCCAAAGAAGTTTGCTCTGTGTACTGCATGCAGGATAAGGCTGTGTTAGCAGTGATAATCCCCATCCCAAAGGCTCTGCAATAGGATAATTCATTGTCAGTTAACTTAGGCCTTTGCCTTTAGCTAAGAGAACACAATCCGTGTCACAGATTCACTTTGCACCAGCAGCCGCAGTAGCGAGGCTGTTGTGTATTTATATATGCAAACTAAATCCCTCACTGCTGCTTACATAAAAATCTTGATTTCTGGCCTAAATATGAAAAGCTTTTGGATCAAGGCTGCAGGAGGCTAAGATGAAAATTTGAACATTAGAAGATGCAAGGATGGTCATGCTAATGTATCCCAGCTCTCGAGAAAATCAAACTGAGACGGTAAAGCTGTGATTCAGGGTGAGCCTAGCATGGGACAACAGAGTGGTGAGGCTCCTTTACAACTGTTCAGCCTCACCACTGGTTTGTAAGCAGGCCACATAACTACAGCATTTCTCTGGTGTGTTCTGCAGCACCAAATAGTCCCAAGAGGCAGGTCCTGCATCCTACCCACCCCCACAGCATGGGAGGCACAGGTTACAGTGAAAATACTACAGTGGAAACATTGCTTATTCCTCTCAAGTCCTTTCCTGTACAGCACTGTTACCCCACCATCTGTCCTTTGGCCTGCAGAGGAGCCCAGAGCCACCTCCTGGACATCATATATCTGTTTGTGTCCCATTTTGAAGGATATTCTAGAACACCAAGGACCTTACCCCAACACAGGAAGGATCTCCAGCCAGTTTCCTTCACTGAGACAGCAGATACTGTAACAAAGCTCTGGGGCAGCCAGGTATTGGCCTGTATAGGGATTTCAAGATTTAAAAAAATATAAATTAACAACTTTGCAGAAACACTAAAATTCAGAGATTGAGTGACAGAACACACAGGCATGAGCTGTGTGACAGCCTGGACGAGTATTTGAGGTACCATTTAAGGATGCTAAACTGGGAGGGGCATATTCCCTGGAGATAGCAGCTTTGATTTTCAGCTTTAAAGAAAAGCAGCCTTCACCATTAGATAGCATTAGCAAGCTCTGTATTGCACGGGTCTGAGGCCATAGAGGGCTGTCTCACCCCCCACCCCTGCACTTACCTAAAGTTTTAGATAAGCAGCCAGGTGATGACACTTCACAGTGAAGATTTTAATGAGAAACTTTCTTGCCTTTGNAAAAAAAAAAAAAGATTCTTTGGTCCCTATTGAGATTAATATTTTTTCACTTATGGCTGTATAATAAGGCATTACATGGCATTCCAGGTATTAGTACTGAGTATTCAAATTATCCTCACAGGTTATAAAAAAACCCCTACAATTAGCAGCAGTTTATGAGTATATGATTAAATTTGCATCTTAGTCATTAAATATAAGCTGGTCATTCTGACTAGATGATCGGATGTGATTGCCACCACCCAGTATTTTAAATTTTATTATTTTAAAATTTAATATCTTAAATATTAGTTATGCATTACATACTACAAAGAAATTTCTTTACATTTTTCTCCTGGGTCTTCAATTACAGCTCCCTGTAAAATTTTGTGGATCCCTGTGCTCTTTGTATCACATTTGCATTTTTCAATTATAGAGTATCTGGGCTGAGTTTCTAAATAATTGGCAGATCTCATCATGTGATGAAAATCAGTTAGATGATGGTGCCTTTTCTGACAACCACTCTAAAGAAAGGGGGTTTCTGAGGTGGAGAGATCTCTGTGAATCCATCCTGCTCCTGCACAGGAACAGGACAGCTCTCCCTGCACAGGAAGAGCTGCATCAGCTTGCCGGGGATGTGATCAAGTGTCACCAGTCCTGCAGTCTGTGAGACATCCAGCAGCACTCTGGAACAGCCTCAGCCAGGAGAGACTGCTCACACACCTACTGCTTATCCTCCAGTGACTCCCTGGGGCAGTTCTGCTGAGGCAGGTCCTCCCCAGCTTTGCTCCCCCTTCCTTCTGGCTGGCCAAGGACAGCAAAGTCCGAGCGTGCAGAGGTGATTTCTGGCCTGCTGACTACAGTGCAGCTCTGGCAGGTGCTGCAGCTCCCACAGCCCTGCCCTTCTCAGCTCTCCAGGGTAGGAAAGGTAACGAGCTGTAGACTGACGTCTGCCCTTAATGGGGTTTTTTATCTGCTCAGGGGGTCTCTTTGTTTGTTTGCTGTAGTCACAGCAAGGTTTGTTTTCTGGAAGCTATTTGTTAAGAAGATAGGAGGAATAAGAAATAAAAAATGACTGTATCCAAAGATAATTGGGTGATTACCTCAAGATAATTGGGTAATTAAGTTAAAGACTTGCTTTCCTTTCTGCTTAGGCCTCCAGTATGTCTGAAGGTGAGGAGGGGACTGAAGGTCAGTGCAAGGATTGCTGGGCAGGATTTTCCTGTTAATAGAACAGATTGTTCCTCTGTAGCTGAGCAGAGAGGCAAGGAGGCTGGTGCCTGGGAGTTAGTTGGGAGCCATGAAATGATTCACCTTCCATTTTTTTCTGCTGCTTATTGCAAGGCACTCCAGTAGGTGCTGTAGGGCTCCAGGCAGTGTCCTGTGCCCTGCTCTGAGATGTGCTGTGCCCCTGTAGAAGGCAGGCTGTAAGGGCAGGATTTGATGGCCTTGCTGCTCTCTTCTGGATCCATGGCTTTTGTTTTGACGTTGCACACCTGCCCAGCCCATTAACACAGAGGCTTGGGCCAGGGAGTATCATCTTAGAACCACATTCTCCCCTTGGGCTTCAGAAGTTTGTTTCCTTAAACCTGGTGCCCAGACACCAAAGAGAAATCCATTAGTTTTACCCTCTGCACTTCCAGCCCTTCTAAGCTGTTTTTCTGTTCCTGTCAGACTTCCCATGCAGAGCAGTCAAGCTGCAGAACTTGCTGTGTGACACTGGGGGTGGGAAGAGCTTTGCGTTCCAAGGTAACCTGGAAAGGTTCATGGATGAGAAGTTTACTGGGAGTTAATAAATACATAGAAAAATATGCCTGACTGAGCAATTTCCAAAGTCAAACAAACAGCTGGGGCTTTCCAGAAGGGGTGTTGCCAACTGGTCATGCTGTTCTTTGTTTCACTGGGCATCAGGTTTTGGCCACTGTCAGAGGCAGTGTAAGGGACAGACAAATCCTTGGTCTGACCCAGAAGTGCTCATCTCTGTGCTCCAGAAATGCTGGGATGAAGAATTCGGTGCAAGAGGGAGGCTTTTCCCACCTAACCATGTGCTCCGTAGCAACGAGCCTGCCTAAGAACCCTACGCAACAGAGTTCTTTCCATGCCCTTTTGCTGATCACCTGATCACTACTGAAAGTTCTCATGATCCTCTAATGCTACTGTTGGAAATGCTGATGATAAATCCAGGTGACACTGATGGCAGCAGGTTAACACCCAGGACTTTGGTGTGCCTTCACTGCACCACCTGCACTGAGTGGAATTACTGCCCATTCACTAAGCCACACCTTGGCAGGCTGTCCAGCATCCACGAGAGCCCATAACCACCCCAGCACACTTTGCACCTCCTGGATGTTTATCCAAAAGTTGTACCAGACAGGTCTCTGGATTGTTATCTCTATTATCCAGCAGAGTTGAAACAGAAATGGTTTTGCCAGGGTCTAGCAAATGATCAAGACCTGCCCCTGATATCTCTTCTTTAGGTGCACAACTGATCATAATCAATACTTGAATGAACTGTCAGGTGTAAGCTGCAGGCTCAACCACTCTCTCTGTGACTGCTTCATCAGCTGTTTCCTTTCAGGGACACATAAGGTAGATCTCGTAAATTCCCTTTTGGCCTCAATTGCAATACCTAGGGAGTAAAATGCAGCCACCACATTTTCTCCTCATTCCTTCAGCATTCAGCTACACCATCATCTTCTGATTTGGCATCAGCTGAGTGAAGCACTAACCGAGTCAGAACTGTTTGACACAGGCACTTGGCATTTCCTGAGCATCCTTATTCTTTGACAAGGCTTTAACTGGGCACAGGGAGGGCAGACTGGCACAGCCTCTGTATTAGTTCTGAGTTGTCTGTGCACTGGCATACTCTAGGAAACCAGCAGGCTTCCCAGGAAGAGTTAGCCAGTCCAGCCTGCCAAGAAAGCAGGCATCTGTAGTACATGGAGGGCTGTGTTCAGCCTGAGGTGGAAACTGGAGAAGCCCAGACCTAAGGAAGGTGAAAAGGCTCTCAGGGAGTAACTAAGCATCCCATTAGCCTGAAAGTTGGATGGCATCAAATGAAACTAGCTCAAGGCAGATTCACAACCAAGAGCTCCTCTTCACACCAGTGTGAAGAGCTGCAAAATTTCTTGCCAGAGAGCACAGGCTGGATGCTCACACAGCTCCTGAAAGAAACCTTTGGGAAGGAAACCTGTCAAATATAGATCATCACCTCTTACTTCAGAACTTTAGCCCAAGGCATTGAAAGTTGGGAGTATACTACCAAATACCATTTTGTGCTTACCTTTGCTTTGTATTTCCTGGAGCATCTGCTGTTGGCCACTGTCAGAAGCAGGAGATCTTTGCTTATCTGCTTGTGGCTGTTCCTGAGATTGTGATTAAGGAGTCTCCTGCTTCACTGCAGGAAGACCCAAACCTGCTGTTCCCCTCCCTGTGCTTCAGCAGAGCCCCTTGTGTTTGTACATGTTGGTCTTCTGTGGGGTGTCAGTTCAGGAGCTCATTGCCTGCCTGAGGGCAAGTACAGGTTCAGCCCGTGAAGGGGGAGAAGGGAAAGCAAAGGGATTTGTCCTTCGTCTATTCCTGGAATATTGTAGTGTTCCTACATTGCTGTGTGCCAAAGAGGAGGTCAGATCCACGAAGTGACTGCGTGACTGAAAGACTGCAAAACAGACACCCCTTTGAGCACAGGAGCCAGAGCCAGGCATCAGCTCCTGGGGGAGAGACACACTAGTCCTGCCCAAAATTCTTAATGATGACGTCTGGCCTCAGACTTCAGCGATGGCTGGTTTTTGTTATGAACGATGCTAAATCATATGGGAATACACAGCACAAATACAGTGTCTGCCAGGGATTTTAAGTCATCTTGAATCATTTTGCCCTAACCAAGCACCCTAAGTGATGCTCTAGATTCAGACATTGCGATCCCCAGGGTCACCTACACTGCCCTGCTCTCTAGGAATCCCTTTTGCCTGTTGGGAACTAATCAGTTTCCAATTCTAGAGCCACACAGTAGCATATTAACAAAAGAAATTCCTGCTGTGAGCAGTGACAGTAGGGAAATAGGGAGATGTGTCTTGCCTTAAGTATGGCCATGAACCTGTTGCTGACTGCAGAGAGCCAAGGTAAATATGTGTCCAGCATCACTTCTGCCTGCCCTCGGCCTTGCTCCTCCCTCATTTGGCTGATTTTCACAGACAAAGCGCTGTCACTTAGTGTGATATACATTCCTTCTATTGCACTGGGAATAATCTTTCATTACTATAAGCTTTTTCAATTTTCTCAAGGCCTTTTACTACTTTGCCAGCACAGCATAATTTATTTCGTTGAGTGGTTTACACATTAAAGTGTGTGAAATCGTATTTATATGTCTCTGATGAGTTCTTTCCTGGCTAGTGGATCAGTGTTGTGGTGGGTTTTTTTTTACTGTAGCTTTCTGCTTTCACAGTGCAATTTTTCACCTAAAAATCAGACTTGAGACCTGCTGACTTCTGCCACCTCACACCAGTTCATTTCTGAGCTCCAGCAGACACAGTGAGCCTGGCACCTTCCCTGTAGTGGGAGCTTCTCATTTTTGTCCAGAGCAGCTGAGCACTCTTCAAATAGCAAACTGCAACTGTCCCTCTGAGGTGCTGTCCTTGGGTTTTCTGGCTTCATGCCCTTACTTTAGGTTACATGGATTTTTCCATGTATTTCTTACAAATAGTTTTAAAAGTTTAGGCTCTATCTACTCTTGCCTTTAAAACTGAAGTGGCTCTTTCCTCTCCATACATTCTCCTTCCTCTTGGAACATAAGCTTTTTGTAAGCCACAAGGTGTGAGCAACAAGTGTGATTAAATCTAGCTGTGGGTGTGCTCACATCAGACCAGAGGGAAAATTAGCTTGGTTTTGTGCAAGTGCCAAAACCAAGTGAGTGTGATTTGCACTTACTCATCAGTGACTGAGAGCTTGTGCAGCACCTCAGGCAGGACAGAACAAGGCACAGGCAGAGCCATCAGACACTGCCCAGTCCTCACTATTTTTTGTGCAAGAATGAAGAGGCAACACACTCCTCCCAGGTATGGTGATAAACAGATTTCAATCACAGCACATCACTTGATCTGCCATAAATGCATTTCTAGGAAGTGCCCAGGTTCAGCTGAGAGCCACATTTATGTGAGGCTTAGGAGCAGAGTTTTTTAATAGAGACCCAAACCCTAGAGAGAGCACCTATACTTGTCAATGGAGTAAATATGGAGTGTATTGGTACTAAACTAATTTGGTTAACAAAATCCACAGCTTTTCCTAAAGACAGATTCAGAGGGTTTGAATTTCAGGGAGAATAGCACCTTCTGTCCTTGCCCTGCCTCACTGGCATCCTGTTTGGCAGACTAGGCCTTTGGTAGTACTGTGACACTTCACTGCCTTTTGGACTGGTAAGAGAGAAAAGGAAAAGAATATTTAGAGGAGGCTGAAGAGTTCATGGTAGAGAGCAGGAGGAGAAACTAGGCCTTGTTATTAGATGCACAATCATTGCCATGAGTGGATTCACCTGCATTCACTCCAGCTGAGAAGGGTCTTTGCAAGCCTCATGCACACACCCACCTCCATGTCCTCCCCTCATCCCATCCCCCTCTGACCTCCAGCTGCAGGGAAGCACTAGAGCAGCTCATCAGGCAGGGCCACAGGTGAGTTGTTAGGACAACCTTCACACCCTTCCCTTTGGATAAGTGCCACCTGCACAGATGGCTTCCTTTGGGCTCTGCTTTCTGCTGAGTTGTAGGTATTGGAGCCTGCCTCAGATCAAATCTGCCTTTGCACGGCTAGCTGGAGCAAGAGCTGTGTGGCTGCTTGTGACAGAGCATTGTATTCCCTCAGAAATATCAGTCTCCCTTCCTGTTTTGGGGTATTTTACCTTGTTGTAAGGATTTTGAGGATTGCCAGGAGAAGAGGAAAGTATGTTGAACAAAAAGTGCATTACAACATTTAAAGAGGGTAAACTAAAATCTGAACGGGCTGTGTGAAGCCTAATTCAAGCAATAGGAGTGGCTGATCATTAACTTTCCCACAGTAGAGCAGGCAGTGCTATAAAAGCATATTACTAAGATTAATTAATTTAGCATCACAACACTTCTTAAGTAGGTGGATTATCTCCCTGAATAGGGAAGAAGTAATAGAAAAGTACTCTGTGGAAGTTAATTGTGAGTACATCAGCTGCACAGAGCTCCACGCCTATTTGTCCTCACTCATTGTGCAAAGCTATAACAACAATACCCTCTTACAGCTTTGAGCAAAGCATTTGCCCTGCTGTTAGTGACCAGCTGGGATTTGTGGCCAAGATATCCCACATGGCAGCTCATCCCTACACTTATTAGATGTTTTACTACTCGTTCCTTAATTAACCACCTCTTTCTTTAGCACAATAGTGTAGTATAGCAGCAGGGAGCAGGGACTGAAGTCCAGAGATTATGGGAATTTACAACTATTTTCTTACCAGAGGCACCCAGCAGTGTTACAAACTAGTACCAGCCAACCCCAGAGAAACCAGGAGAAGAAGGCTTTTCACCAGCTGAAGCCTTGGATGGCAGAACTGGACAGAAGAATCTGTAAGGAACCCTTAGTTCAGCCTACAAACAAACATACAGGTTAAACAAACACAGACCTAAACTGCTAAGAGCATGCAGCCACTGAAGTGCCAAGGGATGGAAGATTTTATGCAAAGGAAAGAGGGCTCCCATAGGTTTTGGAAGATAAAAAAATCTCCTTTTCCTGCTTTCACCTCTTACATAATAGAAGAAAAAAACTGTTTAAGCCCAGCAAGGGTGAAGCAGTTCACCTTCCATTCCTTATAGCTCTGAGCACCCTTCTCTTGCCCTCCAGCAACAAGCTCTGAGTGGGCATCTCTGCTGCTCCTTCAGCTTTTATAGCCCTCCTGTTTCTCAGGAGCCTCTGCAGCCCCTCCCCTCCTCTTCGTCCTCCCCTGGGCTCCTAGGTTCAGCATAGGTTTTAAGTGTTATATTAATCATCTTCTGCTGAGATTGTGTTCTAGTAAGCGCAATAATGTCTTCTTGCTTTCTTTTTGCAAGGAAATGAGTTTTAATGGAAAAATATTTTTACATCCTAGCGTAAACCTACCCATAAGCTTTGACACGTTCTGTTGTGGAGTCATCTGCTACAACCCTGTCTAAAATTTGGAGTTTGGATCTCAAAGAGGGCATCTCCTCAGAGGATCTTGAGGAAGAAAGGTAAGAGAATTCTGCTGATCATGAAATAAAGAGATAGTGGTGTTTAATCCTTTTGTGTGTGCTGCTGCTTCACCTTCAGTCTGCAGCTGAAGTTTTCCTGAAATTGTTCAACTATAACCTTTTTTCCCTCGGTTCCATCAGGCAGCAAGGCCTGAGGAAAGATTTCTGTGTATCAGTGTTGTTGTCCTTTGCATGACAGAAGGCAAACACTCCTCCACGGCTGCTCCCTGACCTCCCATACAGGTGAGGGGTTCACCCCTTCCTTGGAGAAGCCTTTCCTTTGATGCTTTATCTCCCCATGTCATAAAGGCTGCATTTGGAGACAGCCTGTGGGTTTGTAGGGCTTAACAGATGAAGAAATTACCGGGGATACTCGCACGCTTTGAATGTGTCCATCTGAGACTCTCTGGAGCTGTGTGTTTTCTTCAGCATGAGGAAGCTCCTGGGGATGCTCTGTCACTGTTCTGTGGCCTGGGTAAACACTCCTCAAGCTGTAATTTTACCTGCTGTAGGGAAGATGGCTCCTGCCAGGAAAGGGATGGGTGTTTTACAAAACAGATGTGTGTCTGTTGCCTTTACCTGCTCCTGCCAGCCCTTGTTACTGCAAGTGGGGTTTGCCCATTGGGGCAGTGACCTCCCGAGCCCACCGCTGCTGTCGGACATGGGACAGTCCCAGGTGGCCTTCCAGTCCTTTAAAATCACAGAATCATGGAATATGTTGAGTTGGAAAGGACCCATCAGGATCATTGAGTCCAGCTCCTGGCCCTGCACAGCACCATCCCCAAGAGTCACCCACTGTGCCCCAGAGTATTGTCCAAACACTTCTTGAGCTCTGTCAGGGCTGGGGCTGTGACCACTCCCCTGAAACAAGAAGCATTTTAAATGAGAGCAGACACACTGTTAATCCCCTGTAGCCACAGGACATTAAGCCTCCAGTACTGATGTCTCCGTTTTTATCTTTTATCTGGTCAGAAAGTCTTATAGGGTCAACCGAGATCACATAGCTCGTAATTTTATAGCCAGAAATTATTAAAATAATAACAATAAAGTAATAATAATAAACCTTCACTTACTTTAATGACAAACCTTTATGACTCTGACAATTCCTTCAGCTTGCCTATAACTCCCATAGCCTGAAACTCCTCTGAATGAGTCCCATGCTCTTGTTCCACAATCCCACAGGTAAAATCTGAAAAGCTGGCTTGAACTCTTCAGTAGGTGAAACTCTTTCGGGGCCCTTATAAGAGATTTCATTGAATAGAAAAATGTTTCCTTTGGAAGCCAATTTATTAAAATGGCAAAGTCAAGCACTGTCAAAATCATGGCAAATACTTTGTGCCTGTCACTTTGAAATTGTAGGGCCAGATGGTGAGAAACCTTCCTGCTGGTCAGGGAACTTTCTGAATGCTCCGTTACTTAGACCAGACTCTTTTTGGGGGGCTTGTATAGTATGTTTTCTGTGAGAACTAAACTTGGCTTACCTTTCATTTGTCATAGGCTAACAGCACGTATCACCTAGTATGGGCCAGCTGCTTCAGGGTAATGTCACGTCCCAGAATAACCTTTCCATTTGACCGTGCCTTTGGTAAGGCAAGGAAGCCTGTGAGCTTATTCCTTGTCCTGTGCTCCTCCTCAGTCTTAGCAGGCCACACTTGTAATGCAGTGGCATGTTAGTTTTGGTTTGTTTGGTTGTTTTTTCCCCAGGAGACCTGAAGTAACAGAATACTTTTGGTACAGGGCTTTAGATGCAGACAGCAGGGCAGTCCCTGTCCAAACACAAGGGATGGCTGAAGAATAACCATTGCTGGGTGTGGGCTGGCTACTGAACTGAAAACTGCCTGAGATATGCCCATGACATGCTCTGAGGCTGTTCAGAATTCTGGGGGTTTGGTTTTGTTTATCTGGTTGCTGCTGAAGAAGCTTTCCTTTCACTGATATTTTAAAGGCATGTGTTGTGACCTGTCACTTGCTAGATTTGTTTGATGTGAAATTTGAGTCTGGCCATGGAAAAACACACTGCAGGAATGTGTTTATTTTGCTCTCTGCTGGAGGTAACACTTAGTTTCCAGTTTTCTTGAAGTTTCAGCTGAGTGTTGTGTTGTAAATGTTAATAATCACATTCAGGAGGAAAACTGGCATGTGAGATGTACAAACAGAAGGCCCAGAGCCTGCAACTTTGCTTTAGCTTCTCCAAGGCAAACAGCCACATTCACACAAAACTCATTCAGAAATGGTGCTGGAAACACCCAAGCTCAAATTCCCAGCTGTGTCCGTCCTCCCTAGACACAAAGTCACATCTGCTGAGCCTGTTGGCTTCATCAGCTGGGAGATACTCTCCATATTTCAAAACACCAAATGGATATTAAGGCTATTTACTCGTATCCAAAGAATTAAGGAAATCAAATCTAACAAGCAATGGAAGCAAAGCAAAACCATTTTTAATGTCGCTTGGCTGCAGAGAGATTGTCAAACACAATCATTTGCTTTGCAAATGCTCCCTGTTTAAAGTAACTGCTACATGTATGCAGAGAATGCTCCCAGTTCAAATGACAATATAAAGGTGTTGAGAGCTAATTAAAACAGTTGATACTTGTTCAAAGCTTGAAGAAGGGAAAATCTGGACAAGCATTGCTTTTTGTTATCCATAAAACTTGTCTTTTTCTAAGCGAGGGCTATTCTTAACTAAGAAAACATTACATGAAAAAATTATTTTACATAGATGAATAAAATGCTGTGCATAATTTTTTCATTGCAGCAAACCATAATGTCAGAGCTATTTTTTTTTATTCTTACTGACATGAGAGCAAATTAAACTCTACCTCATTTTTCTATTTTTTTCTTCAAAGGGACCAGTCTAATTTTAATTGTATATGGTGATGCCTTAAATGACTACCAAGAAACAGAGACTAGACAGGAATAAAGGAATAAAGGAGGGATTTATTTGAAAGGCCTTCAGAGGTACACTTTGGGCTTTAGAGGCTCCTGCCTCAGTGCATCCCAAAATGGACAATGACAGCTCACGAGTTCTTCACACTTTGGTATCAGCATAAATTCCCCAAGCAGAACCCAGCCAATGATGGAATTTCCCCAAGCTTTCCCCCTCTCCCCAAGATGAAGGTTTGCAGTTGTTGGGCCCAGGAGGGTCTGGGTGTCCTTGGAGAGGGAGCTGGAGAGGCTTTGTTATGTCTGTGTGAGCATGAGAGAACAGCACTGAACGAGCTACAGGGAACTGCAGAGTTACACTGGCACTGCAGGGTTGGAAAAATACGAAAGTTAAAACCTAAATCATCAATGGCAGGAGCTCTCTCATGACTCTAGTTAGAATACATCTAATAATTTTCTAAGGGGAAAAAAAAAAAAAGCATCTTCCATAGATTTCTTTCCTGTGTTTCAGGAAGAAGTTGAGTTCTGACTCAATCTTCCCCAGCACAGCATCATTCAATCACTGCAGTGCTTGTTAGTGCCTCTCCTGCATCCAAGTGCATGTGTGTTGCACTGCAAGCCACCCTGACCCTCCTGAGCACGAGGTGCAGCATTACTGGTGCAGAGGAGCACAGCCTGGCTTAGGGCTGGGGGTGCTGAAGATGTGCACTAGGAGTTAAATCACAGAGGGAGGCCCTGGCTGGGCTTCCAGGAGCTGAACAATGATGTATGGAGGCTCTCAGAGTTAAGTCAATGACGGATTCTGCTAAAGACTCTCTTTTTCTTTGTGCTCAATCTCTGTCTGTAAAATTAATGTTACTTATGGAAATGGGTATATTATGTGTGATTTTTGCTTCTCTTTGAAAATCACTCCATTATAAAGCAGCAGCATTAGTATTTTTCCCCATTTACCAGTACTCTGACAGGTCCACATGGCCTAAGAGAGGACACGTGCTGTGTATTTACATTTATTTATGCTCTTTGACTATGTGTAAAATGCAATTTTACCTAGACCATATTATGAGCACTTGAATGAGAACTGGGAAATTATTAGTGTGTTTTTTCATTCCCAAGAATAACTATCAAAGTATAGCTCCTACACATTAGCACTTGCATTTCTGCCTCGAGCAGCTCAGTGAACAGAATTATTAGTGTAAACTTATGGTGGTTATTTAGCTGTACATCACTTTGTACATTGAGAGAAGAAAATCCTAGTGCTTCACATACCAGCACGAGGGTGAATTTTACCAGGCATGTGACTGTATAATCCCATGGCTCTAAGAGCAGATCGAGTCATCTGGGAAGTATTTGATATAGTTCTGCTTTTAGCTTTTGCATTTAGGAGAACACATATCAACAAGTGAAAACAAGACCTTATATTTGAAGTCAGTGTTGAGGACCAGATTCTCAACTGCTATAAATGGGACTCTATTATTATTTTTTTTTATTACTATTATTTACCAGCAGAGAATCTAGTCAAGCTTAGGAAAGGTACTTAAAAAAATGACAGACTGCAAAACAAAACAGCAGGCACAATTTTGTGCACACGTATCAAATCCAGAATGGAAAATCTGGAGATTAAGCCTGCAGACCTCAAAAAAATCCACTGCAAAACCAGCCACTGTGGACAATTGATAGCGATTTGAGAGACTGATTATGGGCCTGTTGTAGTTTAACTATATTGACTGGCACTCATGTGATAGTTGCTTTATCAAGCATAGTCATTTTGATCATTAATTTCAGCATGAAATGGTTTTTACAGAGGCTTTTGTGCATTAGCCTAAGTGATTCTTCACTAAAGAAAGAAATCAGTATGTCAGTACGGTACTGGACATCTTTGAAGTTTGCAAAATTTAACTGCCCAGATGTTTCATGAAAGGCTTTCAATTCAGATAGTATTTTCAGCCTGGCTGCCTACCAGAAAATAAATACCCTTCAATTTTTCATGGAGCCAGGAGAGTCTGAGAGAGTTTTTCTCCTCTTCCCTGCCCCCCCTGCCTGGCTGCCAGTACCGAGGTGCCAGAGTGACACCGCGTGGCCAAGGGAGAGGCAACGCAAACTTCAGGAATAATAAGAGAATGCAACTTTTGTACCATATATACATCAGGACTTTACGTGTCTTGTCACAGTTCTTCAAAAATAATATTTGCTACAGTTCCATCGTTTTAATTTTCATACATTTGTATATTAAGCCCCAAGTACTAAGAAAGAAAATAAAATGCATTAATTACTGATCCAGGGAAAGTACCAGATTTACACCATGAAATTAAAAAAAGAGAAAAAATTACACTTTCCAGAAGTCTTTTAAATTTTATTTTATTATTCATGATCATTTCTCTGATAACTTTTAAGAACTACATTTTTCCTTATAGAAACACAAAATAGTTAAAGCTTTCTCATCTGTCTGCCAATTTTATATGTTCTACACTGTTTTGGTTCCTCTCTATCCTTCTGCCAGTCACCAAAGGATGCTGAGTAGCTTCCCAGGAATTCAGTAGTTCCAGTACACCTAGGCTGAGATTCTGAGCTGAGTGAGGTAATTAACAGAAGTTGTAATTCCTCATCATCAGATTATAGTTTTAAAATCAAAAAAGATTAAGACAGATCTAATAGAAGTGAACCCCTCTGCTTTCCTGCAGCCAGTGAGTTAATAGATATTTTGGAAACACATCTGGATTATGAGGAGAAAAATTGACAGGTGTCAGGCACATTTGTAATACAAAATATTATATACTCAGAGCCCAGATCAAACATAGTTCAGCAAACAGCTGAGAAATATTTACACTCCTGTCCACAGCTGACATGGCAAAGGGTTGAAACGGAGCACGGAAAGTCAGGGACTTGCTCACACTGAGTGAGTTCTGAGATAACTCAAAAAAAGGTTGAGATCCTGTGGGGAGCTACCAAAGATGCCCCACCAAGAGGGACACTAAGAGACACAGTCTTTTCCCTGCCTTCTTTTAACCCTTAAACCCTTCCTGATCTCCACAGGGGTTGGAATTCCAGCCAGGCCCCAGCAAGAAGCTGCTCACAGCACGATCCCCTGAGAGAACCTACGGGGGAAAAGGACTGACCTTTCTTTTCATCCCACATGCCACCAATTGGGAACATTTTAGAGTCCTCCTCTTATATGAAAGAGTCAAGATGGGACCACCTCAGGTATTGGATAACCCTCCTCGTTGTCTTTATCCCCGCTGGAAGCAGAGCCAGCCCTTGGCTGGGCTGTGGTGTGCTTCCTCTAATCACTGTCAAGGAGAATGGCCTTAAAAAAGGTCCATCTCTGATGCCTTGTAAGGCAATAGATGAGATAAGAGAGGAGAAAAATAGCACTGAAGGGTAGTTGGAAATGGAGGGAATAGCACTGAGGACTGTTAATGATACTGGCACAAAATCTCACCTTTTTTACACAAAAAACCCCACCCTCTTCTGAAAGACCAACAATTGGCAGGAAAAGTGATAGTTAATGTGCAAAGAAAAGCAGTAGGTGCAGAGCAAATGCAAAAGAGAAGAGCTCTTTTAGCCCCACGTGGGTCAGAAGGGCCCATGGGCCTTGCTAAGCGAGGCCAAGCTATCATGGCAAAAACTGCTCCTCAGGCCCAAGGATCCATGCTGGAAATTACCCAGATCCCAGGTTTTGGCTCTCAGTCACATGCATTGCCTCACATTTGGCCAGGTAGTTTGTGAGTTGTAGGCAGGGTTTTTTAACAATTCAATAGGTTGCCACTTAAAATAGGTGAGGAAAATATTTTTTAAAATAACTCCCTCCAAGAATCTGGTCTAAACCCTCCAGAAGTCAGCAGAAAGGTTTTCATTAAATTCAAAGAACTGAATATAACTATTCCTGTAAAGCCACTAATTATCCCCCAGGGCATAATGCCTGTCACTTTAGCAATTTGGAGAGACCAGCTCTCACATCCAATTCTTCCATTAAGGGCAGCCAGCCACCTCTACTGGAGATAGATGTTTGAGATCAGTCAATTAATCTGTTAGCAGCAGCATCAATAGCCTGCTATTGATTCAAACACAACAAGAATATATTGAAATAGCCAGGCTGACGTAAAATATGCCCAACAACAGAGGAGAACACCCAGTACCCTGCTGACATTTACACACGAGGAGACAATGCTTTATACAGGAATACAGTGGGAACAAAATCAAAAGCCATTACCTGGAATGAGCCATTGATGCAGGAGATGTAAACCAGAGCAGCTGGTGGTCAAAGCAATGGGAAATTCTTAGATTACTCCATAAATTGATGCAGCTTGTCAGAAAATAAGGCGAGGAGCTTGCTTGAGAATAAATAGTCAGTACTTAATGAAGTAGGTCCTATATATCAGTGTTTCCTTATTCCCACTCAGTCTTTACAAACTTGATACAAAACAAAATCCAACAGAGCCAGTGGCAGTGCTGTGCCTTTGTGCAGGTCTGTGGGCACCAAGGAGGAAATAGTGCTGTTCAAAACCAGCTATTCAGGAGTAACCCCAGACACCAACATGGGAACACTGGTAAGTTCCCACTCATTTGCTGCAGAAGTTTGATTTGCTGCTTAAAAATAATTTTAAGTGTAGCAAATGCAGCTGCAACCTGAATAGGTATCTTCTTTCTGACTCCAGCAGGTACATTTCCTATCCCCTCTGGATATCCAATATAGGTACATTTCCTATCCCCTCTGGACCAATACAAAACTTACACCTACCCCATGCTTCAGCAGCCTGCTAGCACTTGGCAACTTAAAAAAAACCCAACAAAACCCAATTTGATCCTGTGTAAAATCATGTTCTTGTATACACAAGTTTTTCACCTATGTTACATTTTAACGGGATGGAGGACAAGCAGGTGAAGTCAAACACCAAGTTAAGTTTATCATTTTCAGCTGGGGTTTACTTGTGCTCTAGTAGAAAACAAGATACTGGGCAGCTATAGCACCAGAGGCAATACTGATGCAACATTACATGATAGAACTTAATTTTGGACAAGGGCACATTGCTTTTAAATGAAGTAATTCCATCCCCAGCTCTTGCAACATTCAGAAGAAAGCTACTGCAATAGGTGTAAAATAGGTCTGCTGATTATCACCCACAGCAGCTTAAATCCCCAAAGTGTGAGGCACACCCAGTTTTCACTGGAATAAAATGGAGTTTTAGGTGGCCAAAGCTTGAACATCACAAACCTTCCACATGCTAGGTGCAGGCAGCAGGGCAGTTCCCAAGAGTGGGTGATGTTATTTTCCCTGAGGGAAGTGATTTGCCTCATTGGTAACAGTGGAGCTGTGACACAGAGTCAGGTGTCTGGGTATGGTATTCAGCACCTGATCGCACCTGAGGCACAAACAGACACCGTTGTGTTCCCCTGCCCCTCCCCTGTGCTAGGACAAGCACAATAATAGCTCATTCAGAGCTGCAGTGATGTCACACCTCCACCTCTAACAGTGCCTGGCCAAACGAGATTGCAGGCTTGGAGGAAATTATTGTTTGAAAAGCTCTCTTTGGAAATTTTGGTTGTTAGTAAGGATAGGTTAAAGCATCCCCCATATCACATTAAACTGAGACAGACACCAGTTACTTACTAAACAAAAATAAAGCTTTGCCAGTACTGCAAGCAAAATACTTAATTTGCCCAGCTGAAGTCTCTTCCACACACAGAACCTTGTCTGTGCACCAGCTTGATTTTTAATGCAGTTACTGGCAGGTTCCCCTTTTTCTACACCAAGGTAACCAATTAGCAGCAACAATTACAAATCTCTTGGCCTGTACAGCCAGTATCAAGTTACTACACTCAAATGGAGACAAATTATGTCCCTGCTTTGTCTTGAAACTGCATCCTTTCCCTGGTGTTACCAGAAGGGAGTCAGCCATCAGTATCTTTTTACCCCCTGCCTTCAATTGACTTACCTGTATGACTTAAAAAAACCTCTCCTCCTCTATCACATGTGCTCTATCACATGATTCCAATTAAGCCAAGTCTCCAATAATCCCAGAGATTAAGAAGCACTTTACAGAGAACAGTGGTAACACCCCAAGTGGCATTTACCTCTCAAAACGATGCTTGTTAACAAAAATTAGGTCTAACACTTTCAGCTACTCACAGACACAAGAAACATCTGATGAACTGAATCATCTTATCCAGTCATCATCTCCACTGCTTCTAGTGCCAAGATTCAGTTGTAGGACAGGACTCCTACAAACCTCACTGTTAAGAGTTCATATTAATGCTCTCACACACCTGATGTAGAAATCTTAATACTTTCAATACTATTCCCCACTGTGCTTGGCCCCTAACCAGCAGGGAGAGGAGCACTAGAGTGCCTAGAGCCAATAAAACTTAGACCAGAGGAACACCTCATCCCTACTGCTGTGTCTGAAGGCCAAGAACAGAGGCAGCAACTGGAAATGAACATACAATCAGTTACTAGGACACACCTCTGAACTTTATTTGAACTTTTGACACTCTCACCTGTTCAGTGAAATGCCAGGGAGCTTTGAAAAGCTTCTGCTTAAATCATAGGAAAGCCTGTAGCCATGTGGCATCTCAGTTTATGATTATAATTCCTAGGAGTTAACATTCCAAAATCTGGGTAAATTATGGGGCAAAACAATAAAAACATAGAGCAAGGAACTTTTCTCAAATCCTGATTTGCAGCTGCCTTCAAAAACTCATACCCTAAAATCAGTTTGGCCATCAACACTTTTGTAAATTGCAATCCTTCAGCAGATCTCACAGTTGATGTTCTTCAGCACATCAGTTGCCATGCTCAGGTAAAATTGTAACTAACATTACACTGAAACAACTCAAACTTGACAATTTCCTATCACAGCAGGAACAACCATGTAGAAGTTTGGGTTAGCAGCTGTTTTTTAGCTAAGTGGTACCTTGCCAGTGCATTCCAAAAAGAGTAAAGAGTCCTTCTGCAAAGCAGCCATGGCCTGGAAATAAGTTCAGTCTTTCACTGGGGTTAAAGCTTTATTTATAGAAAGGTGACTGCATTAATTGCAGCAATATTTGCATTGTATTTGAATTCAGCACTAACAGGTTAATATTTACATTTAGATAACACTTAAACCAAAACAAACTGAATACAGTCAGTCTGAAGAGAAAAAAGACAGACATACAAATTACAGACTTAAGAGTAAAAGTAATCACAATTATTTCCCTCCGGATGATTCAGTCCAAAGGTCTACTTCTTAATCAGATTAGCAGGAAGAGTGGATTTGTCCAAGTCATCAAAATATGGATGGTTCAAGGCCATTTTGCCAGAAATTCTTTTTGCAGGATCATAAATTAACATTTTCTGGAAGAAAAAAAAAAGAAACATTTACTTCCTCATTAAATGTGAACTAAAATCATGTTAAATAGGTAGATATTTAACCATAATAATACAAGTACCATAAAGACATCTTCCCCCTTTGTTCTGTGCTCTCACAGCTGGAGAGGTTATTTCCCCTACAAGTCAGTAGCAGTGCACAACGCCTCAGAAAGTGAAGAATCTTATTTACCCTCCCACTCAGTAACCAAAAGCCCTTGCCTGTATCTGGGTACCACATCCACTGAAATATATCCAGAACCAGAAACCGAGCAGCAATCATTATTTGTCTCAGCTTCTGAGGGAAATTAATAAGCTTTAGGCTGTTAAAGCCCTAAACGTTTACAAGGACAAGTGGTCTTACACTTGTTTTGTTACTGACATTGAAGAAAATTATGTCAAATTGCTTCTGCTCAGGATGGTGAATGAAGCACTTTACAATGAAGATAATTTCAAAATCTAAATTGGAAAGTAGACTACAAGCAGGTAGAACTGAAGAAAACTGAGTAAAAAACTTAAGTCTCTTTGCAATAAAAGACATCAATTGAATACCTCAATAAAGGTGATGAGAGCAAAAATAGGAAGTGTCAATCATTAAAATAGCCCAGAACTTTCTAGAACAGGAGGAAATTTGGTTTTAGCCATTAAAAAAAAAGTTTCTACAGCTTATATCATACAAGGGGTCAAAAAAGGAATGAAGCATTCAGCAGTTTTGTTCTGGATGCAAAACTAGCAAAGCCTTTATTTCTCCTTACTAAAGGACAGACTATTTCAAATTCAAGTAATCAGGATTCCACCCGCTGCCTCTCCCTGTCTGCACAACAACTGTCTTCCAGAACAAAACTGAACCAGTATTACTCTGCCCACTATTCAGTCTTGACATTTAACTATCTTTACAGTCCATTCTACAGGAAATCTTCCAAGTTGATTTAACTACTCAATTTACAGTTATAGTCTCTGAAGTTCTGCCAAATGCAATGCTGCCTTGGGATTTACCTTGCATGTCCAATTTTACCTTGTGGCAGGTTCCCTTTACCTACATCCAGAACAGTACCCTATGGTTAATTCTGATATCAAAAGTCCTCTCAAAATTGACCTAAAGAGGGAAATTTCTCTGAAAAAGGAATGCTGTGACACCAAGACTACAGTACTGCAACTGACAGGGTAAGTGAAGGAACCTTCTCTGAGCATTCTGGAACATTAGTTTTTTTTCTGGCACCTACTGTCTTGATAATTCAACGTTTTTGATGACAGCCATTGAGTGCTTAGAAATGCTGGCCACAGATGTCATTTAGGTTATGAAGATCTTAAATTTACAACCTCACTCATGCAATTTGAATTACACATTTTTTTGTGTTAAGACATTCTCAAAGACAGCACCTTTACATACTAATTCCATCTGCAACAGTCTATAGAAAAAAATTAACATTTTCATTGACATATCTGAGCTTGTGCTCTAGAATGAGCTATTCAGTTTTGTTGCCTCTAAAGTTGTATTACTGGTTTAAAAGGCTTAAAAGTGCTCTAGGGAACCTGAAGCAGATTCCAGCCAGGAACACCACTGTCATCAGGCACTAATAGCAAACTAAAATGTCAATATTGATTATGGCAAAACTGTACAAGACTTTAGAGAATTTAATATGCTTAGAATTATGGTAACACCATGAAGAACTAGTACTTTTTTTGCCTTTATTCACAAAGTGAAGCCCCACCTAGGCATAGATGAGCCCTTGGCAGGTCCTTTTCATACAACTGTACCAACAAGATTCTCCTGCTTGTTCCATTGATTTTAGTTTGTAAGTACAGTCAGTAACAATTCTATTTCAAACTGACTTCATAAAGATGCTGTCAGTGGTCTTAGTAAGACAACTATGCTGCAATGTTCAGAGCTATCCTGGACTACTACACAAACGTTCAGGCTGTCATTGTGAGCTATGGCTCCATTCCCCAAGAAAAACACTGAGAAATTGTGATCATTTGAACTTTTTGGGTAACACTGCTTCATTGAGAGAATTCTGCCATGTTACCAATATGGGTAATGAACTGCTTTGTGACTGCTTACAGCCCTGAGCCACGCACACAGCTACTGCTGTACAAGGGGTCCTCAAGTGTCAGCTTGTCTTGAGACACACAGAGCAGCCATCCCAACCCCCCAAATGTAGGGCTCCACTGTAAAAATGCAGCTTTAGAACAGCCCAAGGACAACCTAGGTACATTATTATACCTCAGGACATCAAAGAGCACACCTAAGATGTGACTTAATTAGCCCATAATGGCAGCACATGGGCTGGAAGAACACTAAATGAAAAAGCCTGATGAAGAGCTTCCCAATTAAAAGCCTGGTGTGGTCATATAACTGCCTGGCCACAGAACAAAAGGAAACTCACACTAGACACAAGAGATACCAATTAAGAGTTAATACAGCACAGCCAAAAATATTTAACTCAAAACTTAAAAAGCAATTGAGGCAGACACTAACAGATAGACTTGAACTAAGTTTCTTGTCTCAGATAATCAATACATTCAGCTGTTCCCATCTTTATTTATTCAGTTCAGACCATCAGGAAAGTTTAACCAAGATGAATACGCCAAGATTAATCCACATGCTACCACAAAATAAACATTTCCAACTGGCTCAGCAGTCATACAGCCACATCACAATTGGTGCTGGCAGCAGGAAGGTGACAGCCACTTGATGGGCAGAAGCCTTCACTGACACCTCTTTGTAAAGACTCATCCTCATTTTCAAGCTGTACCTGGTTTACTGTTATAGAAAAGCAGAGTTACAGTTGCTTCATGTGAGAAACAGTCTGGTGTTGCTTGTGAAGGGAGTCAATGTCACACAAGGTGTCAGTTCTACAAGAATTAAGGCTCATACCACTGCTGATAGCTCAAAGATCTCCACCTCCCTTCTAGCCATGACTGATTAATACAGCTTTTTGTATTCTGGAGTATTTCAAACAGCCTGTTCAGTTTCTTAATCAGTAGTTTAAGACAGACTACTTACAGCCAGCAGATCAAGTCCATCTTTATCCAAGTTTTTGACATGTGTTTCAAGGCTGACAGGTTTCCATTTTGGGAATGTGTTTTTATAGTCTTGCAGGGATTCCACCTCAGGCCATACCTCATTGTTGGGGGTCCCTAAAGCTCTGTGCAAGCATAAACAAAATATTAAGCAGTTTAGTCAGAAACCTGTTCTGTGCTATTACACTTTTAATTACACACAACTGTTGTGTGGTGCCCCACAGGCAGCAAGGAAAGGTTCAGCCCACCATACCTGAAGATTCTGAAGATCTGGTCAATCTCTGAATCCCCATGGAAAAGTGGCTTTTTAGTTGCCAACTCAGCAAATATGGTTCCTATGCTCCAGATGTCTACAGGAGTAGAGTAACGAGCAGACCCCAGGAGCACCTCTGGAGACCTGTACCACAGTGTCACTACCTGTGGAGCAAGGAAAGGTTAAGTTTGTGGAATCAGGTCCTTTAACTGACTACAAGAACTGCTCATTTGTTATTAAGCAGCATTCACAGTTTTTTGGTAAAAATAGCCAGTACTAGAAGTTTTAGTGAAAGTATAATACTAGTTTCAAACTTCATTTGTGGACAAACCAACTCCAGTGCAGTAGCTTCTGCTTCAAGAAAAGCAGCTGCCTGCACGACTTCCCTAAGAGCAGGGATCCTTTGGCACCCAGCCACAAGCTCCCTCAAACCTGAGTGCTCTGCAAAGCAAAAATGCCTTTATGAGACAGTGAGCAACAAGCCTGAGTCCATCTGACTCCCTGTGAATGGGATTCATAAAGTGCTTTGAAACTTTAGAGTAAAACCACCTTGAGTAAAACTTCAAAGAGGTGGAAAACTGTTTTGGAAAACCAAACAACTTTTTCATAGCTTTGTTAGCTTATGACTTGAAAAAATTCCACAATTCTTTTCAGCTGTTTTATAATCAGTTCTCAGCAGGAAGCAAGAAAACACTACCCAAACCACCAGCAGTACATATCCCAACTCACTTCATGGGTGTAGACCCGCACGGGAATTCCAAAGGCTCGGGCCAATCCAAAGTCTGCCAGTTTAATCACCCCCTTGTCATCTATCAGGAGATTCTGAGGTTTCAAGTCTCTGTGCAGAACTCTTCTTGAGTGGCAGAAGACAATACCTTGCAAAATTTGGTACAGATAACTCTAGAAAAGATGAGGTGGGAGGAAAGAAGGGAAGGAGTTACCTTTAGTCCATGTCAGTGCCTTGCAACACAAAGGTGTTCCCTTTTATTTGCTCTCTCCACAGTAAAAGGAAATGCAGATCGAAAGCATTGCAGATATTGAGTTAAAATCAATCAAAAAGCCACACAAATTAATTCTGAAGATTAGTTTAACTTCCGTAATTAAAAGATTTTCAAGTGGCATTTGAAAGCAAAATTCACATTCATCTTATTATCTCCAGCTGCTTATTTAACCTTTCATTTCTCCTCAAGGAGTTAATTACACTGAAAATAAGAGCTGCTTCTGGCTTAGTAGGTCATCTTTAGATTAAATTTGCTCTTAAGTTAAGAAATTGTCCTCATTACCTTAACACGTGAACGTTCCAAATACTGGCCAGATGGAATACTATCCAAATATTTCTTGAGATCCATGGAAAGGAATTCAAAGACGAGGTACAGTCTTGAATCCTGCATGAGAACATCCTGAAGACTAAAAATTGAGTCTACCATTAATTCCACTGCAAAATGCATGGGTTCACAGTTACATTTCCTCTCTCAACAGGGATACAAGCTGACATTTGAGGTTCCTATTATGGAAGTCTTAAAAGTCTTCAAACAACAGACTTAGTGAGTTCTACTGTCATCTGGAAAATCAAGTGTATCTGAAATAGTGTCAGACTGAGATAAAAGCCAATATGCTTCCTCTTAAATTTACATTCCCCCATATCAGACACAGGAGTCTGAGGAAAAAATACTGTTGCCCTTAAAAAAACCCCATCTGTGGCTGTTGGTGCCCAGCTTCTCTTTGAAGCTGGCTTGTTATAGCAGAGCCTGAATTACTAGGAGGGTTTAAGGGAATATTTAATAGGAATCTAATAGACACAGCAGGATTTGCACACATTTTAAAGTATCTTCTCCATCCTTATCAGAGTGTAGGGGTTCCTAAACCCAAGCAGACACACATTGAGACACTACCTGGCTGGAACTTGGTCAGTTTTAAGGCACATTAAAGATCAAGTATTTTGCTGCATCAAAGAGCAAGGAGATACATTGTGGGGACATTGTGCAATCATTTTTACATGTCAGGTAGTCACTGATGGAAGTTTCACTCATAGCTCAGGTGTGCCAGCTATGGCAGCATCAAAACACACAACAGCAGGGAAGAACATCACAACACTTAAGTCAAATGGTCTATTCCAAGGTGGCAAATAAACTTCTGAGACTGCCTGAAGTAACAGCTTCAGTCAGTCTTCATGAGGGATGCTGCCTCCGTTGTCACAATAACCCCTCTGAAAATAATTTACTGAAACTTCTAAATTAATAAATATTTGTCCAGTTCCTAGAATAGAAAGAGGCAGCATGAAGAAGGCTTAATTAAAAAATCAGCATAAATATGGAATTTAAACTTTTTCCTGCAAAGCAGATACTGTATTAAGCAGAGTGGTTCTCCCTTCACTAGAGGGGTGGAAAAATAATCTATGATCTGATAGCACCTAGTGCCCTTCCAAGAGTTTAGCTAAATACCAGCATATGCATACCAGACTATATTGGGATGATTCAGCTCTTTTAATAAAGAAATTTCTCGGATAGCAGTACTTGGAACACCTTCCTCCTCACTTTCTAGACGTATTTTCTTCATTGCAACCACTTGGCCTGTGGTTTTGTGACGACCTTTATACACAACACCATAGGTACCTGAACAAAAAGACAGTGAAACAAATATAGGAAGTACCAGCTTCAGGTACAAATAAGTTATTGCAAACACGAGCAGCTAACATAGGACAAGTCCTTGCACAAATGGAGTATTTGGTTTGATTACAAACTACTACTTAGCTGTGGAGTTTAACTAAGCAATAGTTTTGTTTGTTTAAGGCATGTCACCCATGAAGTGTAGCATTTGTTAGGGTACTTAAAAGCCTAAGTGTAAAAGGTGACTATTTGGAAGATGTAGTTATAAAATCAGATCCTGTTTGAGTTTAAAGTTGATTAACTTTCAGGCAAGATCATCATACTGGGTTGCAATTTTGCCATTGACACATCATATTAAAATGTTGAAGGTTTAGCTGCAAATGGAAGTAGTGCTCCTTCTGCAGTCTGAGATCCAGCCATCCATAAGTGTGAGCTGTAGAAATACATCTGGCACAATCCTCAGTGCAGGAGAGAGGCTAGTGCTGTGGGTCTCAGCAGAAACTGAAATTGGAACCAATATTAAATCTCAAATCAATCCATTTTAATCATCAGTGTTCACAGAAGGAGAACCCTTGAACCACGACAGTGTAAGCCTTCTCTTTTTACCCTTCTTGAAGCATTAATCCCTCATGTGAAGCCCAAACTAGTTTATTTCAGAAAGATTCAAGCACAACACTTTGGTTACAAAGCTTTGTTGCAAGATGCAAGAACACCTTTTGCTATTGCCTCAGAGAGCACAACCTCAGAGCAATATACTTCAAATTTTCATGTCTACCTAAGACTAGAGCCTTCTTTAGCGCTTGATAAAACACACTGACTTCTGCAAGTTAACACAGGCCAGATTTCCAGTTAAAGGGGGGTTGTGACTAACATCTGCATTGAAGCCATCTACTTAGTGCCTCAATATAAAGCAATTGTTAAAATTCACTTTTCCACAGAGCTTTACCATCTGTGCTTTCCCTTGACACCCACACTGCCCATATATAATCAGAGCAGAACGATCCAGAAAATACTACTCCCTACCAGCAGCTCCAAGCAAAACCACACATTGCACAACTTTAGGGGCAACTGGTAAGCTCATACACACAGGAATGGGGGACCTTCCTAAACTATACACTGGTTACGGAAGCTCAGAACGTTTTTTTTTCTCCCTTTTGGAGGAATGTTACACCATTAGCCATCAAAATGAAGGCAGACACTTTTCAACACTGGTCAGTTGTTTTAAAAAGACCATGTCACTTTCAGAAAAAAAAAAGGACAGGCCGAAAACTTTTATAGATAATTACCACGTAAGCCATGGGCTTATTTAGCCACTCGGATGGATCTCAGTGGTTCATGCAACAGGCAGAGGACACTTCGTAGCTCACACTCTGGAGCATTTAAAAGCTCACTCTTCCCATACTTACCCTCCCCAATCTTCTCTATTTTTGTGTAATCATCCATTGCTGTGGTTATCCCTGAAATGGACAGGAAAGAAGAAATAGAAAGTGAGGGTGAACAGTTGCTAGCCTGAACACAGACAAGTCACTGAACCTATGCCAGGGCTTCAGAAGCGAGTTGTGCTTCATATAATTGAGATGTAATGTGAAACACTTAACTGTTCTCCTCAACAAAAAACATATAATATATTTATTCAGAATTCCAGCTAGAAAAACTACACCCTAAAGTACGAGTGGGCAGTGATTCCAGGGAGATTAAAAAAAATTTTAAATCTTTGAAGAAAGCTCCTCCAGGGAACTGAAAAAAGTGCACCCTACCAATAATTTTTACCTAGCTACTCACTCAGTACGAACGAGCTAGAAATGGGTAAGAACCCCACTATGTAAGAACCCGGGGACTGTTAGCCATGCCAGGGAGCACCAGCCCAGGGTGTCACAGGGCGAGTGCCCCGCGGGGCAGCAGCCAGGGCTGGCACGCCGCACCTCCCCCGCTGCTCCGGAGGGCTCCGGACACCGAGCGGACCCGAGTCACCTACGGCTCCGAGCGGCTGCCAGCTCCGGCCGCGGCTGGCAGCACCCGCTCGCCGCACAGGCCGCGCTCGGTGCGGCCCAACCCCTGCCCCGCTTCTGCAGACCCGGGGCGCTCTCCCGCTCCTTTCCCGGCTCTCCGGGGCGCTCCCCGCCGCAGACCGGGAAGGGAAGGGCAGGGCGGTCGCGCTCTGCCCCCCGAGCTAGGGAGCGGGACCCCGCCGGGCTCGGGAGCGCGCACCCCTCTCCCCCAGCCCCCCCTGCCCCTTACGCGGCCGCGCGCACCCACGGCCCCTCCNCCGCCGCGCTCCGCCAATGGCGCCGCGCCGGGCCCGTTCAAAGCGGCCAATCAGCGCGCTCCGCGCCAACGCCGGGCCCGAAGGGCGGCTTTCGGCTCCGCGAGGGGGCAACATCGAGAAACGCTGCGCGGCCGGGCGCGGCAAGCTGAGGGTTCACCGGGCGTCACCTTGGTTCGCGGACGGCGCGGGCGGGTGGTTCCGGGCAGCACGAAGCCGGTGAGACCGGGGCGCTGGGACGGCGCTGCTGGGCGGACTGGTCCCGATTCCGGAACCACGGAATGGGTTAGGCTGCAAGGGACACCCTTGGGCCACCTGGTCCCACCTCGGTCTCATGCAGGGCCGTCCCAGAGCACATGGCACAGGATCGCGTCCAGACGGTTCTGGAGTATCTCCAGCGAGTAAGACTCCACATCCTCTCCGGACAATCTGTCCCAGTGCTCTGTCACTGCACAGCAAAGTTCCTCCTCGTGTTCTGGTGGAACTCCTGGGCATCAGTTCCTGCCCATTCCTCTTGTGCCACTGCTGGTCCCACGCAGCAGCGCCGGGTCCCTGCTCTGAGCCCTCCCTGCAGACAGGGATGATGCTCCTTCTCAGGGACACACAGGCATCAGGTTCCCTCTCAGCTGTCTCTGCTCCACGCTGCACAGCCCCAGCTCCCTCAGCCCTTCCTTCTCAGAGTGATGCTCCAGTTCCTTGATACCTTTCTATCTCTCCACTGGACGCCGCTAGAATAATGCAGTGGGCTGTTGGCATGGTTTGGAGAGAATAATCGTGTTTGGACCGGGCTAGGCTTTGGCTGCAGCTGCTCCTTTTAATCAAGTCTGTTACACTTGGATGCCATGGCCGGCCACAGCATAAATTCATTATTTCTGGCTGCATGGCTGCTGATCTGGGAAGTGCTGCTGTGGCCTTGGGAACTACTTTTAAAGCATATGCATTAATAAAAGGTCATTGGGTAACTTAATTCCCCAGAAGCTGGGACATGTGTCTGTAGGCAAATTAAAGTTCTGTGTCCCTGCTCCCAGATTAAGAAAGATTAGTCCCTGGTCTATCCCAGCTTCTGAAAGAAGGGTCGGAGACAGAATTAGAGAGGCACCTGTGGGCCCTGCTCAGCGAGTGCTCTGCCAGCTACAACCTCCCTCCACCTGCACCCAGGACAGCGGTACTACAGTACACATGAATTACCACACATAATTTGTAAAAAAGGCAACAAAGCCTGGAAAAACACCACTCCAAACAAATTTTGTTATTGAGAAACTGAAGTGCTAAACCGATTAGCGAAGATCATGTGTTTCTAGTTTCAAAGGTCTTTCCCCTGCAGGACAGTTCCACTGTGGATTCTATGATGCTGGTGACCCACTCTGGCACCTGTTTCCCATGGGCACCGACAGCTCCTGTGGAAACCTACAGTCCCTGCAGGAGTGGGACACAGGCACCAGGCCACACCGCTGGTGTTACTGCTTTTTTAAATTACTTCCTTGCGCTGCTGTACAACATTCTTGAAGGACGGCTTTGCTTCTTGTCTTAAATGTAAGCAGGGCAGGGCTGCTGCGAACAAAAACGTGCAGCTTCTCCCATAAAGCATTTCTTTGGGAGGGTGATTCCAGGAGGCAGAACTGTTTGTGGTATGCTTCCTTCTTCCCATCCCTTCCTCATGGCAAAGGCGAGAGGCAGCTCGTCCAACTCCTCCCCTTGAGTGCGTTTCAGGGGTAAAGCCCCTGCACTTTTCCCTCCCTCCTGGGGAATTTTTGCAGCCTATGGTGCGCATGCCCGCGGGTCTCTGTTTACTTTGAATCCTGTATTCCCACCACTTGCTGGGGATTTACCTGCCTAGAACAAGGCTTTTGTTTATCTGGGAAATTCCATATGGGAACACGGCCTCACATCTTCTGCAGTTATTCCTAGGAAAAGAGCCTGATGTTCTCTGCCCTGCACCGTGACAGGGAATTTCTACGCTGTGCATGTAACAAGTCCAAAGCAGCCAGAACAGTCTGGGCACATGGATCAGCTGCACAGCTCAGACAGAGTGTGGGACATCCCTCAGGCCTGGCTCTGCACCAGCAGCACTACCAGTGTGCTGTGTAGCTTTGGGGGAATTGCTTCCTATAGCCAGCACGGGCTGGGGCTACTGCTGCTGGACTAGTCCTTGTCCAGGGACCTTAGGAAGGTGGCCAAATTACATTTTTTCCTTGAGAGAAAAAGAAAACATGTCTTGGAAGTCCCAGACATATGCTAGCCCTAGTTAATTTACAGGGGTTGGTGGTGGTGTTGCAGTATCATAAATATTCAGCACTATAAATTAATATAAGTTATATTAAAATATATAAAGATTATGTGTAAAATATACTGTGTCTGAAAGTACTGAATACACTGATCTGAATATCCTTGAAAGCAAGATCTTTTTTTCTAGCTTTAGTTTAAACATGCACAAGTATTTCTTAGCTGTGCTCAGGCTGTCCTTCCTGCTGGACACTAACCATTCATTCTCAGAGTGCTCGCTGAATTTTCAAACTCTTTGAGAATGCATCTTTTTCCATACATCCCACTGTGCTACGGGCTTTCAGTGGGGAAGACCAGGAGGCACCAGAAGGAAAGCTGGTGAAAGAGCAGCTCTCTCCTGTGAAGGAGCCCCTCTTGTTTCACATGTTAGGGGACTTCTCAATGATCCAGCAGCACACAGCGCTGTGATCTATTTGAGGTGGTTGGTCATCCCCTTGGTCAGCACCTAAGGTGACAAGTTTAGCCTTTTTCTGATACCTTTAGAAAAGGTCTGGGAGGTGGATGGCTTTGAGATCTGTCTGCTGCACTCCAAGCCCAACATTGCTGCCCCTGCCTTTGTGTCAGCTCCCGTGGCTCTGCCTCAGTGCCCAGGCTGCGCTGGCTTCATCAGGCAAGCAGCTCAGGGACACTGTTTTGCTGTGGTCTCCGTGTTGGGTGGACTGGTGGCTGAACCAACACCTCAGAGCAACGCTGAGTGCTGTTGTGTGCAGTGGTGTCCTCCAGGAGCAGCGGAGGCTGCCTTGCCCTCAGCCTGGGCCCTCTCTCAGAGCTCCAGCTGCCTTGCTTAGGAGGCCGAGTGCCTGTAAGTATAGACTCGACGTGGCATTAATTTGTCAAACATGAGTCTGACAGTTCTGCTTACCTTGTGTTTTCCTCTCTCTCACTGTTGTCTGTGTCCTCCTTAGGATATAAATCACGTCTGCTTTCTGACTGGATAGTGCTTATCTCGGCTGATCATTGCTTTGGACATGGCAGGAGCTAATGATGCTGCTTGAGACAAGCGATACAACTACATTTGCAGTGACTTTTGTGTTTGAAGGGATTTACTGCTGCGCTTGAAGGAGCAGCAGCAGTGAGTGTGCTGACAACTGAGTCACAGATGGACGTGTGTGGGAATCCCTAGGAATGCTGCTCCCCTTTGCAGCAAAACATGGATCATCCCAGTGCAGAACCGAGGGAAACCTCCAAGGCAAACAGCACAGGTATCTACGTCTACCTTCACAACACAATGTTAATTACACTTTATTCATATAAATGACCAAGGGGCACATATATTAAAACCTCTTTGGCATCCCAGACTTCCGCTTGCCTGAACTGCACAGCGCTGTTTGTGCAAGGCACATGGAATCAGACGGACAATGCTGAGCTCGGATTATGGCATTACAGTTGTATTCATGGCTGAGAACCCAGTGTAATGCTCTGAACAACTCCTTCTCTGCTGAGCAGAGGGCAGCTGCAAGAGTCAATATCGTCTTGTCTTTCGTATATTAATCATATTCTCCTCAGCAATAACATCACTGTAAGGAAGAGAAAAAGTGTATTCTGTCTTTTACATAATGATGGGACTAATAAAGGTCAACGGCTTTGTGAATACCAATGAGGGTATCTCAAATAGGTTGTGTTCACTGTGCTCGAAAGCAGATTAATACAAACATTGATTGACTTATTTTAACATTTATTAAAACTCAAAGATTATTTTGTTAACATGACAAATGCAAAAATACAGTAGGAGAGATGTACTAGCACTTAGGAATGCAAGATAGTATTGGAGGGATAATATCTCTAACGCCTATTTCAGGTGATACATTTAACCTGTAAAATCATTATGCAGGACAGTTCCCACTATCATGAAACAAGGAAAACATCTCTGCTGCTCTCATTCTGCATTAGCATTTTGATAGGATGCCAGAAGACAAAAAGCTCCTGAGAACTGTTTGAAAATTAAACAAAAGGATGGAAGCTGCTTAGAAAAAAAGAACTAAATTGTCCATGTCTCCTTAAAGGATTAATATAAATATTTTAAATGCACTTAAAGTACCTGAATTTCAGTTCAAATTAAGGGGTTTTTCTGTTACATGCACAAAATCACTTTACCTGAAAATCCTGAACATTGATATGATTGCAATGAAAATATCATAAACCATCCCTTCATTTCAAATAAAGAGATATTGGAGATGGAAGGAGCTGTCACTTGTTATTCATGGGTTTGTACCTTCCTGGAGGAAGGCTCAGCTGAAAATCAGGGGAAGTTTTAAAAGGAACATCGCAGCACACAAAGAGGTGTGAGGGGAGAGTGTGATGTGTGTGGGAGGGAGCAGAGGGGTGCACAGAGTCCCTGCTGAACTTCTTGGGGTGGCTTCCAGGGGCTGAAACCTGTGACTGCTGTACTGAAATTTTCCCCCAGCTCTGATTCTGCCAAACTCCTTTCCCACAGTAGGAAATGCTTCACTGTCACTGCGGATCTTCCTCGATCGTGGAACACACATACATACCTCTAGAGAAATAGCTACAGTTGCCCAACCTGAATTTTATTTTAATAATAGTAATTAAATGAGAAAGGTGAACGGCATGTATGTATCAAACCCGAGGGCAGAGGAAAAAAAAGGTGCCTTTTGTTTCTTTGGAGCATCTGGGCAAAAAGCCAGGCTCCACCAAAGTCTTTGGCAAAACTCCCATTAACTTCAGTTGGGCAAAGCTTTCCCTCTTGACCCCAGGTCAGCTGGCTGGTTCCTGATTTTAGTTTTTGCATTTCACTTAGCTTACAATTCAAGAATTAAAATGGCAGAACCCAATGAATTGCTTTTTAACTTCTGTTTTGGGTGCATGATAGCAGGGGAGGTGCAGTCAGGCTCACCTTTGGAGCTCCCTCAAGCAGTGCCTGGTGGGAAGGGCACTGTGCTGGAAGGGGCTGGTTTTGGGGTAGGTGTGGGGGGCTTAATAGCAGCACATCCCCCCAGGGAACAAGGCAACCACAAACCCTGTTCCCCGAGGCTGTGCACCAATGTCAGGGCCTGTCTGGGGCAGCAGTGTAACTCAATCAGTGACATTGCTCACATGGACACAGTTACATTAAAAATCTCTTTCCTGGAATGGCTGTTTCATTTCAACATATAATACTCCTTTTTTCCAATTTACCCCAGGTTTATCTGTTTATCCTTTTTCATCTTACAACTACCACCTGCTACTTTGCTCAATCAGATCAAACGCACTGCAACAGCACATTTAAATTCCAAACCTCTGTCAGGGAAGCCTGACCTGAAACCTCTCCTGAAAGAAGGGAAGTTAACTTTTCCTTCCCTCCAGGTATCATTCCAGCTGCCAAAAAGAGAGCTATACTCTTCCAGGTGGGAGTGTAGATGAGACAAGTGAGGTTTATAAGCCTGTGGAAATAGAATCTAGATTTACATGTACACATCGCCCTTGACTTTGTTTAAATATTCCTCCTCCTAGGAATTGTAAGGGTAGACTTAGAAAACACTTTTCATTTCAAAACCATTGTTTTTTTTCCCTTAAGGTGTTATTTTCTTTTTCAATCTGCAAATCCCATTTAAGTCTCTCTGTCCTTCCTAAAGAGCGATGGAAGATGGTATGCAGTGCTGGTGTGGTACATGAGTTGTGTAAAAACAGTGTGTGACCCAGCCACGGAGCTGCTAATTGCCACTGCCCATCAGTGAACGTGACCAGCCTTGCTTCACGCCTGCTTTTAGCCAACAGGGAGCTTGTGATCCTTTTTCCCCTGTCTCCTCTGGCTCCCAGTTCTCTGAGTGGGTTGAGGAAATGAGTCACATCCAAAATAAGAGGGATGAAAACATTCTGGGGAATTACCTTCTCCATGTGAGATGCAGCCAAGGTCTTTGGTTAAATATTTTTATTTGGCTCTGTATACAAAGAAAAAAAGTTTACACATGAGAGAGGGAGTGACAACCAATTAGTTACACAATATCCAAAGATGTATAAACACCTATAGTCAGTTTATACAGCTGGGTATGTGTTTCGTAAATTGCACCTACAGCACAAAGGCCCACGGTAGGAAAACTAACTGGATGAAGCTGTTATCATCAATATTTTTGGGTAAATTAGTCCTTAATAGCATTTATTGTCTTTCACCACTACTAATGGGTAAATCAAGTTCTAATTAAAACGGGAAAATGGGTTGATGCACCAGGACAGCCTTGTGAGAAGTAATGACAGGATAAAGTAATTTAAGTCAAAACTAAAGTAATCTTAATTGCTTTAACAATACTTTCACAATTTTGTACCGTGATAAAACACATTTTAATGAGATTGATTAAGACATTTTTTAAACTAGGAAAAAGTACAAGCAGAACTAACTGCTGGTTTGATCACCGCGGCATCTCACCTGTGAGGTTTGCACAGACCTCAGCTTGGGCTGGGGAGGGGGGAGGTAGGACTGACCCAGCCAGCTTTAAGCGCGTTCTAGAGGGACTATCAGCTAATCACGATCCACAGGCGCAGCTCCCGGTGCCCGTTCTCCCGCCGCGGCTCAGGTTCGCCTTTGCATTATAGTGAATGCACTACACCTGTGGCACTCCCGATGGAAAACCAGCGAGAGCCGCGGTACGGAGTTCATCAGCGCCCAGCGCGAGCATTTGGTTGGCTTTGCAGTTTTGTTTGACAAAGTTCAGCTGAGCTTTGCCGCCCCGCATCCTGTGTGCGGTGGGCGGGCGGAGCGGAGCCTGCCGTCCCCAGGTGGGCCGCGGGGCAGGTGCGGGCGGCTGAGGGAGCTCCCCGGCCCTCCGGAGCCCCCGGCAGCGCCCGCTCTCCCGGTTTTCCAGCGGGGCGGACCTCGGGGCGCTGCCCCCGCCTTGTGGCACCTCCGGCCGGCCCCAGGCTCGGGGCGGGACGGGCNGGGGCGGCGGCGCGGGCAGCACGGCCCGGCGCTGGGGTGAGCCCGGGACGGCTGGGCGAGCTGAGGAGCTCAGCCTGGGAGCGCTGCAACATGGCCTCCTCCTCCTCCTCCTTCCCCTCGCGTCCCGCGGCACGGGGCGGCAGCGACCAGGTGAGCGCACAGCCCCCGGGCGGGGTGAGGGCGGGAGCGCGGCACCCGCGGCTCTTTCTGCTTTTTCTCCTCTTCCCTCCCTCCTCCTCCTCCTCCCTCCGCGGGGCAGCG